>CM075980.1:31763341-31871389 GCA_038087875.1 Malacoraja senta
GTACTATAGCAACATGTAAGAAATATTTAAGTAACTGTAAGGAATACTAAACTAGTTACTTTTAGCCTCCCTTGATGGGGAAATCTCCTTCCAGGAATTAGCCTGGTAAATCTCATTTCGACTGCCTTCAATATATATTCCACAATATCCATTTTTAAGGAAAGAACCAAAAATGTGTATAGTATTCCTGGCATAGCTTCATTACCCTGTACAACTGTAATATAATCCATATTTAAATTCTACCTCTTTGCAAAAAAGACCAGCTTTCTTTTGGCTTCTTAATGCTGTACTTCAGGTACAAACGTAGACTTAGCAATTATTTTATTGAACACTTATGCTCAGTATGCCTTGGCCTACGCGATCTCCCGGTTGTCAAACATTTTAAATCCCCTTCCCATTCTCATACTGACCTTTCTATGCTGGGCCTCCTCCATTGTCAGAGTGAGGCCACACGCAAATTGGAAGAACAGCACCTCATATTTTGCAAGGGGAGCATGAACGTTGATTTCTCCATTTTCAAGTAACTCCTGCATTCCTTGCCCCCCCGTCTCTCTGCCTATCATGGCGTTTTTTACAATGGGGCCACAGTTTAAGAATAAGGAGTAAGCCATTTAGAACGGAGATGAGGAAACACTTTTTCTCACAGAGAGTGGTGAGTCTGTGGAATTCTCTGCCTCAGAGGGTGGTGGAGGCAGGTTCTCTGGATGCTTTCAAGAGAGATCTAGATAGAGCTCTTAAAAATAGCACAGGGGATATGGGGAGAAGGGAGGAACGGAGTACTGATTGGGGATGATCAGCCATGATCACATTGAATGGCGGTGCTGGCTCGAAGGGCCGAATGGCCTACTCCTGCACCTATTGTCTATTGTCTATTGTTCTCAAAATCCAATTTCGATGGCCATTAATAATCGGAGATGATTTGGAGGTATAGCCTAATAGACTCACAACACACAAAATACAGCAAAGATGAATCTTCCAAACCTCTTGATTAATTAGTCGTGTATTGTATAATACAAAACAAAGAAATAACTCATAACTTTCCATTCTTAATCGCTGTTCCATTCACGTCATATAAATCGCATAAAAGCTTCTTCTTATAAAGGTATGTCGTCTCGTAACGTGTGTCGTGATAGAAACATAGAAACATAGAAATTAGGTGCAGGAGTAGGCCATTCGGCCCTTCGAGCCTGCACCGCCATTCAATATGATCATGGCTGATCATCCAACTCAGTATCCCGTACCTGCCTTCTCTCCATACCCTCTGATCCCTTTAGCCACAAGGGCCACATCTAGCTCCCTCTTAAATATAGCCAATGAACTGGCCTCGACTACCCTCTGTGGCAGAGAGTTCCAGAGATTCACCACTCTCTGTGTGAAAATGGTAGAAAACTATTCCCCTCATACTCCGACACAAAACTAAAACTTCTAATCTGCGAGTCTGCACGAGACTCCTCTAACAAAAGAACACACCCCTACTCCATAACAAATCCCACTGACAAAAATACAGACAGATAAAGACTAAAATATTAAAAATGTTAGACATGGCTCTAATACACTGACTTTAGCTTATAGCTTACACTGCCCCTCTCCCACCCAGTTGTCCGACTAGTTTCACTGCATCATTGAATCCCTGTTGTTAGCACATCTTCCCCAGCCAACAATAGGCCATTATGGACTCCACCCTTCTTCCGTTGCTGGCCCTGTTTGTTCTGGCCTTTTCTTGCCTCCATTTGTCCCCCCCCCCCCCCCCCCCCCCCCACCTCTATCTTTCAGTCTGAAGAAGTTCTGAACTGAAACATCACCTATTCCTTTTCTCAGAGATGCTACCTGACCCGCTGAGTTACTCCAGTATTTTGTGAATCTCCACCATTCTACTGCTTCTTTTAAAGCAACTTTTCAATTGGTTTACGCTCTCCTGGTCTTTCCCCACAGCCTTCTAAATTCCTCTCCTTCCAGAATTTATTTAATTTCCTTTTTACTTTTGAATTTGCTTCCATACCTTTATGGTGGTTTATTATATATCAACTCAACTTACTGGGGAAAAGAAATCCTTTATGTTACCTTTAACGATGGATTTCTCTTAAATCGGTGTACTGATCTCCGCTACTTAAGTAAGTACTCATGGTAAGTAGAAAACTTCAGTATCATTCATGATTTGTATTATATTCAAGAGTATAAAAATCTTCAGCTAAATATAGAACTTTGCTCAGGGAAACCACTCAGGAATGTGATCACTGATATTGTAATATTGTACAAAAGATTCCAAAGCTCGAGGAAGCTCCAGCTCTGATCCAAAGAGCCTCCGTGTGTGTGTCAATCTTCCTCCTCCTCACCACGTGATGTGCAGATAACTTAAAAATATACCATTACATTTCACACAGACATTATTCAATAACAGATGAAATCTGAACTGTGGTTCTCTTTGACTAAATCTTGCTGACTTAACCATTTAAATCGCACCTGACCTGAAACGTTAACATTCTTTTGCCCCCCTCCCCCCACAGATGTTGCCCGACCCACCATGTTGCTGTAGTAGTTTGGTGTCTGCTCCATATTCCAGCACTGGCAGTCTCTTGTGAACTGTAAGATAATTCATATGTACACAATGCTTTGAGTATAGGATCAGTGTTCTACTTTTGATTAATTTGCTCTGAGAGGGCAGTGTGATGAAAGTGATTTAGTTACTACCTTGTATAAAATTAATAATTGGGTAGCTCAGTGGATTAGAATTTTTTGTTAGAGTCCTTTTGTCTATTTGGCACCAGCCCAACTCATGGACTACATTCTATCTCTGCCCACTCCCCTGACCTCAGTCTGAGGAAGGGTCTCGACCCGAAGCGGCACCCATTCCTTCTCTGCAAAGATGCTACCTGTCCCGCTGAGTTACTCCAGCATTTTGTGTCTACCTATTGCGATCAAATGCTGTTACTTAGCCATCAATTGAATTGAAGTTGGCTAATCTTAGTCTATGCTTGGAGGATATAGGCAGAGGCTTGAGAAAAGAAAAAAAAGATAACTGCCTTCTCAAGATTTAGTTGCCCCTAAACATTTTTGAGACTTTGCATTTTTTTTTAAAGTATATTCATTTCTTGTAACATATGAAAAGTGGGAACCATCTTTCATAAACACCAAAAATGACCAGAAATGTGTTTAGTGATGTTGATGAAAGGGTAAATATTGGCCAAGATGCTAATGGTTCTTATTTGAAATAATGCCACGGGATCTATAAATTCACTTGAGAGAGCAGATGGAGTCTCTATTGAAATGTCATCCAAAGTTTGGTGCCTTTGGAACTGCAGTGCTTGCTAAGAAGGGTGTCAGAATAGATATTTATGTTTCAGTCTCTGGAGTGGCACTTAGAATCTATAACCTTCTAATTTGGAGGCAGGAATGTTACCAACTGAGTCATAGGTCTGCACAGTTTGCAATGTTTGTGTCCTCTGCATCAGCAGACCAACAGACCTAGTGCATGTGTTGTTGCTAGTTTTCATTAAACGGCCTGCTCTGTGGGCGTTATAGGTTCTCGGGAAATTCTACCCCAAGAATCTGTGGCACAAATTTTTCTAACTGATCTTTCTACCTGCTAATTTCACAAAAGGTGTCATTTATACTTCAACTTTATCATGTCGAAAGTTTGTTTCTGATTTGTCAAAATTGGTTCATATATGAATTAGGATCAGTAAATGTTGTAAATGGAAGTGAAACTCGAAACGGTTTCTCATTTAAAGCATACATTTCTTATTGTTGTGTTAAGTTTTTTGTGGGTTGCTTTGCAGTTCTAATGTGGTGCTGTACCTGTAGTTGCAGTTCTAATGTGGACTGTACCCGTAGTTGTAAATTATAGTAACATTATACTGAATAATATCCTGCCAAATGAAATAATTAGGTTCCCCTATTGTTGCTCAGTGGTTTAGAAAGCCTTGATTGTTATTTCATTGCAATTTGGATGGGAAGTGTTATTTTAAGAATCACAGTTAACTTGAACTTTGTTCTCATTGAACTTTGAACGTTGAACAAGTTCTCAAACTTGTTTGAACTTGGTTATCCTTGTATACATTGCATTATAATGAAAGAGGCTGAAACAATATACACTTAAGGAAATGTCATATTGGTTTTATTATATTACCAAAGATAAACACACAGTTGTAGTAACTCAGTGGGCCAGGCAGCATCTCTGGAGAGAAGGAATGGGTGATGTTTCAGGTCGAGACCCTTCTTCAGACTGGAAACGTCACCCATCCCTTCTCTCCAGAGATGCTGCCTGTCCTGCTGAGTTACTCCAGCTTTGTGTGTCTATCTTCAGTTTAAACCAGCATCTGCAGTTCCTTCTTACACTTATAATACCTACATTGGAAGATGTATTTCAATAAAGATCTATAACAATAAGAATTGAAGAAGAGGTTTTGACTGACAACAATGCTGGGATAAATACTAGAGTAACTCGGTGGGAGAGGCAGCATCTCTGGATAGAAGGAATGGGGACGTAAGGCCAAAGGTTTGCCATCAAAATCGGAATCTCATTCTATCCATTGTCAAATGTGACTGAAGCTAAAATCTTGAAACCAAAACTGAGAAAGCTTGGCAAGCATTTATTGTTTTTTTATGTATCTAGAAGATAAGTTTATTTAATATATACAACAAATTACTGCATTAAAACTCGGACGAAAACAAAAACTTCTTCTTGCTACCATTGAGTGGTCAGCAATAATTTAGCAGTGCCATACACTTATATTTCCTTGTGGTGCTGATTTTCCAGTATTTTGGCTACACGAGGGAGGATTTGCAGTAGCCAGGTAGCCTACCAACGCACCTTTGTGATGTGGGAATTAACAGGAGCATGTTGGGCAAATCCACACACATGTGGGGAGAATGTGTACACTCCGTCTGGATTGAACCCATGTCACTAAGCGGTCACCATGCCATCTTTGTGCAGCATTAGCATCTTAAAAGCAAGGAGAGATTGAAGAGAAAGAAATGAGAAGAATTGAAATGAAGACCTGGAAATACAAAAATGGCATAAAAAAAAAAGAATCATCCATTCTACTGTTGATGATTGTGATAGGAATAGTGGTGAATTGCTGCAGCAACCTCGTGATACCTCCCACTGTATCTGCAGCAAAAATAGGTGGGTATTAAATGTTTAAACAAAAGGATGAGAGGGGATCTCATTGAAACATATAAGATTGTTAAGGGTTTGGACACGCTAGAGGCAGGAAACATGTTCCCGATGTTGGGGGAGTCCAGAACCAGGGGCCACAGTTTAAGAATAAGGGGTAAGCCATTTAGAACGGAGACAAGAAAACACTTTTTCTCACAGAGAATGGTGAGTCTGTGGAATTCTCTGCCTCGGAGGGCGTTGGAGGCCGGTTCTCTGGATGCTTTCAAGAGAGAGCTGGATAGGGCTCTTAAAGATAGCGGAGTCAGGGGATATGGGGAGAAGGCAGGAACGGGGTACTGATTGGGGATGATCAGCCATGATCACATTGAATGGCGGTGCTGGCTCGAAGGGCTGAATGGCCTACTCCTGCACCTATTGTCTATTGTCTATAATATGCAGATGAAGCCGATTGGTTTTTCTTCATGTATACACATTCGTCAGGTGAAGATGATTTTATCACGCTCCTGATTTCTACCTTGAGTGTGAAGTAAATGCTTTGCACATTCCTGTGTGGGGAAACTTGTCACATATTATGCATTCTTGGATCTGTTCTCATAACCACTGGTTAAAGATGATCATCCATTAAGTTAGTTTAGTTTGTCACGTGTACCGAGATACAGTGAAAAGCTTTTGTTCCCTGCTCACCAGTCAGCAGAAAGATACATGATTATCCATTACTGTCATGTTGACAGTACGGCAATTGGCAATTTATAGACAATAGACAATAGGTGCAGGAGTAGGCCATTTGGCCCTTAGAGCCAGTGTGATTCAATGTGATCATGGCTGATCATCCCCAATCAGTACCCCCGTTCCTGCCTTCTCCCCATATCCCCTGACTCCGCTATCTTTAAGAGCCCTGTCAAGCACTCCTTTGAAACTATCCAGTGAACCGGCCTCCACCGCCCTATGAGGCAGAGAATTCCACACTCACAACTCTCTGTGAGGAAAATGTGTTTCCTCGTCTCATTTCTAAATGGCTTACCCCTTATTCTTAAACTCTGGCCCCTGGTTCTGGACTCCCCGAACATCGGGGGACATGTTTCCCGCCTCATGTTCAAACCCTTAATAATCTTATGTCTCAATAAGATAGCCTCTCATCCTTCTAAACTCCAGAGTATACAAGCCCAGCTGCCCCATTCTCTCAGCATATGACAGTCCCGCCATCCCGGGAATTAACCTTGTTTCCGGAAGTGGCGGCGCTGTCGTACAGCAGCGGCTCGCTTGCAGTCCGTCTGTTTTTACTTTTTGTTGTTTTCTTTTGTCCTGTTTCAGTTAAATTTTAGTTTATTGGGTTGTGTATGTGTGGGGTGGGGGGGTGGGGGGGGGGTGAAACATGACTTTTGTCTCTTCCTTCGGGGGAATGCGACTTTTTCTTGTCGTATCCCCCTTCTCTGCCTCCGTCTGCGCTGAGGCCAAAATGGCGGAGCTGCCGGCCTCCAACTCCAACTGCGAGCGACCGACCGACCTCGAGGCTCCAGAGGCAGAGCCAGGACTTACCAGCGCGAGGCTGGCCAACTTCGGGGCTGCGGTGGCGTTCCGGCGGTGGCGACCGAGGACACTGGTGGCGACCTGAATCCGGAGGCTCGGCCGCAGCTGTCCCAGTGGACGACATCTTCGGGAGCGCGAGGCTGGCCAACTTCGGGGCTGCGGTGGCATTCCGGCGGTGGCAACCGAGGACACTGGTGGCGACCTGAATCCGGAGGCTCGGCCGCGGGCCCAGTGGACGACATCGTCGGGAGCGCGCAGGTCACAGGTTGGTGACCTGTTTTTCTGGGGCTCCCGCAACTACAGCTGCGTCCGCTGGACTGGAGGGCGGCAGCTTCGGCAGCTTTGACCACCCTGGGCCGCGGAGTTTGAGCCGGCCCGTCGTGGAGCACGGATTCGGCCGCTGGACTGGCTTACCGTCGCCCGGCGGGGCCACAGCATCAGAAGCCTGGATCGCCTCAGCGCAGAGGGAGAAGAAAGCGGGAAGAGACAGAGACTTTAAGACTTTTGCCTCCATCACAGTGAGGAGGTGCCTGGTGAACTCACTGTGGTGGATGTTAATTTGTGTTTATTGTGTGTTTTGTCATTTATTATTATATGTATGACTGCAGGCAACGAAATTTCGTTCAGACCGAAAGGTCTGAATGACAAATAAAGGAATCTCTCTAATCTCTAATCTCTAAACCTATGCTGCACTCCCTCAATAGCAAGAATGTCCTTCCTCAAATTAGGGGACCAAAACTGCACACAATATTCCAGGTGTGGTCTCACTAGAGACCTATACAATTGCAGAAGGACCTCTTTGCTCCAATACTCAACTCTTCTTTTTATAAAGGCCAACATGCCATTCGCTTTCTTCACTGCCTGCTGTACCTGCATGCTTACTTTAATTGACTGATGTACTGAAGTACAACCCCCAGATCCCATTGTACTTCCCAATTTCCCAACTTGACACCATTTAGGTAGTAATCCGCCTTCCTGTTTTTGCTACCAGTGGATAACCTCACATTTATCCACATTAAACTTCATCTGCCATGCATCTGCCCACTCACCCAACCTGTCCAAGTCACCCTGCATTCTCATAGCATCCTCCTCACAGTTCACACTGCCACCCAGCTTTGTGTCATCTGCAAATTTGCTAATGTTACTTTGAATCCCTTCATCTAAATTATTGATGTATATTGTAAAAAGCTGCGGCCCCAGCACCGAGCCTTGCGGTACCCCACTAGTCACCGCCTGCCATTCTGAAAGGGACCCGTTTAATCCCTATTCTTTGTTTCCTGTCTGCCAACCAATTTTCTATCCATGTCAACACACTACCCCCAATACCATGTGCCCTAATTTTGCCCACCAATCTCCTATGTGGGACCTTATCAAATGCTTTCTGAAAGTCCAGGTACACTACATCCACTGACTCTCCCTTGTCCATTTTCCTAGTTACATCTTCAAAAAATTGAAGAAGATTAGTCAAGTATGATTTCCCCTTCGTAAATCCATCCTGTTACTGCTATCCAAATGTGCCGCTATTTCATCTTTTATAATTGACTCCAGCATCTTCCCCACCACCGACATCAGGCTAACTGGTCTATAATTCCCTGTTTTCTCTCTCCCGCCTTTCTTAAAAAGTGCGATAACATTAGATACCCTCCAATCCACAGGAACTGATCCTCAATCTGTAGAACATTGGAAAATGATCACCAATGCATCCACGATTTCCAGTCATTTCCTTAAGTACCCTGGGATGCAGACCATCAGGCCCTGGGGATTTATCAGCCTTCAGTCCCATCAGTCTACCCAACACCATTTCCTGCCTAATGTGGATTTCCTTCAGTTCCTCCGTCACCCCAGATCCTCTGGCTAGTACTTCAGGAAGATTGTTTGTGTCCTCGTTAGTGAAGACGGATCCAAAGTACCTGTTCAACTCATCTGCCATTTCCTTGTTCCCCATAATAAATTCACCCTTTTCAGTCTTCAAGGGTTCAACTTTGGTCATAACTAGTTTTTTCATCTTCACTTACCTAAAGAAGCTTTTACTAACCTGCTTTATATTATTGGCTAGCTTACCTTCGTCCCTCATCTTTTCTCCCCGTATTGACTTTTTAGTTCATTCGCTCGTGTGTCAGACAATGTTGGCTTCTGTAGTCATCCAACATGTTGACAGAATTGTTGCCTGATGTGTCACTGAGTGCATCGCGTCGTCGCTTCCAGGGATCGCCACGAGGAGGCTTTTGTCATGATCCCCGCCTTTTGAGTTATCTTCTGTTGCTCTTTAAACATTACCCAATCCTCTTGCTTCCTGCTCATCTTTGCTACGTTGTACTTCTCTTTTATTTTTTTACTGTTCCTGATGTCCCTTGTCAGCCATGGTTGCCCCTTACTCCCCTTGGAATCTTTCTTCCTCTTTGGAATGAACTGATCCTGCACCTTCTGTATTAGTCCCAGAAATACCTTCCATTGTTGTTCCACTGTCATCCCTGCTAGGGTATCTTTCCAATCAACTTTGGCCAGTTGCTCCTTCATGGCTCCATAGTCCCCTTTATTGAACTGTAACACGGACACCTCCAATTTACCCTTCTCACTCTACAATTGTAGATTAAACTTGACCATATTATGGTCACTTTCTCCTAATGGCTCCTTAACCTAAAGTTCCTTTATCAAATCGGATTCATTACATCACACTAAATCCAGAATTGCCTTCTCCCTGGTAGGCTCCTCTAAGAATGCTCTCCACTGCTCTAAGAATCCATCATGGAGGCATTCCACAAACTCCCTTTCTTGGGGTCCAGTACCAACCTGATTTTCCCAGTCTATCTGCATGTTGAAATCTCCCATAATAACCGTAGCATTACCTTTACTACATGCCAATTTCAACTCCTGATTCAACTTTTACCCTATATCCAGACTGCTGTTTGGGGGCCTGTAGGTAAGTCCCATTAGGGTCTTTTTACCCTTACAATTCCTTAGTTCTATCCATACTGACTCCATATCTCCTATTTCAATGTCACCCCTTGCAAGGGACTGAATTCCATTCCTCACCAACAGCTACCCGCCCCCTCTGCCCACCTGTCTCTCTTTTCGCTAGGACGCATACCCTTGAATATTCAGTTCCCAGCCCTGGCCTTCTTGCAGCCATGTCTCTGTAATTCCCACAACATCATACTTGCCAATTTCTAACTGAGCTTCAAGCTCGTCCACTTTATTTCTTATACTTCGCGCATTCATATACAACACTTTGACCTCGGTATTCACCTCCCCTCTCGCAATGCTCGCAATTGGCCCTGACCTTACTCTCTTATCCCTTTTCGAGCTTTTCTTCCCATTAATTCGAGAGTCTTTTGTAACTGTTCCTGTAGTCACTTATCCTTCAACTCCATCTTCATACTCCCAATTTGTCAATCCCTCCCCTATTGAATTTGCTATTGAATTTGGAGCAAAGGCAGGCCTCTTCCCTTGTTGGCGATTGTCATTGCCCTAGTTTGGTTGTGTTACAGCCTGGTTTTGAACTAGTGATTCGGGGGCATGAGATTGAATCTCTCCATGGCAGATGGTGAATTCAAATTCGAGTAATTAAATCTGGATTTAAAAAAAAAGAAAGCTAGTCTCAATAATGATATCTGTAAAACCAGTGGATTGTTATGCATAAAAAGTATCCAGTTTATTGATCCTTTTGAAATCTGCCATTCTTGCCTGTCTGTTACTACGGAGTCACCAACTTATGGTAAATATTTACTGCTTTCTTAGTTCAGAGATGCACAATAAATACCCACATTGTCATTGACGTTCACATGAATGAATAAATATATTTTTTTAAATGCCAAATGATGCAAGTTATCCTTATCAATCTAAACCTGGACGTTGTCCAGATCCTGCTGGGTATGATATGTGCTGCTTTATTATCTGAGAAATTTTGAATGGAATTATACATTGATCAACAATCAAAGCTTCCATTTTACGCCAGCATGTTTTGCCAAAGATCAAATTTAATCACATAAATTGTAGATTTGAAAGTTCCTTAGGAGATTTTACTGTCTTCTGTCATATGAGAAAGAAATTTAGTTTAGTTTAGATACTGTACACATGGAAACTGGCCCTTCGGCTCACCGAGTCCATGCCGACCATCGATCA
Source organism: Malacoraja senta (assembly GCA_038087875.1). NCBI lineage: Eukaryota > Metazoa > Chordata > Chondrichthyes > Rajiformes > Rajidae > Malacoraja > Malacoraja senta. The sequence goes on from CM075980.1 coordinate 31,774,110, forward strand.
CCTATTCCCACTAGCTCTATGTTATCCCACTTTCACATCCACTTCCTTCGCACTAGGGCAATTTACAGAGGCCAATTAATCTACAAACCCACTTGTCTTTGGGATGTGGGTGGAAACCAGAGCACTCGGAGGAAACCCATGTGGTCACATGGGGAACGTGCAAACTCCACACAGGCAGCACCCAAGGTCAGCATTGAATTTGGGACACTGGCACTGAGAGATAGCAGTTGCACCATTGCACCGTATAATTGTTGACAGTTTGGGTCGAGGCCCTGCATCAGGACTGAGTGTGGAGAGTGAAGGTAGCTGGTATAAAGAGGAGAGGGGTAGTTTAGTATAATTTTGTTTCTTGTCACATGTACCAAGGTACAGTGAAAGCTTTGGTTGCGTACAAACCTGTCCGAGGAAATACTACACATGTTTACAATTGAATCATCCTACAGTGTACAGGTACCTGACAAAGGGAATAACGTTTAGTGCAAGATAAAATCCAGTAAAGTATGATTAAAGATAGTCCAAGGGTCCCCAATGAGGTAGATAGTAGCTCAGGACCACTCTTGAGTTGCTGATAGGATGGATCAGTTGCCTGATAACAGCTGGGAAGAAACTGACCCTAAATCTGGAGATGTGCATTTTCACACTTCTGTACCTCTTGCCTAATGGGAGAGGGGAGAAGAAGAATGGAGAAGAAGGGTGAGACTCATCCTTGATTATGCTGGTGGTCTTTCTGAGGCAACATGATGTGTAAATAGAGTCAATGGAAGGGAGGTTGGTTTGTGTGATGGTCTGGGCTGTGTCCACATTTTCTCTGCGATTTCTTGTGGATAGAGATGTTCCCAAACCGTGCAGTGATGCATCCCAATAGGGTACTTTCTACGGCACAACCATAGAAGTTGGTGAGAATTGTTGGGAACACGTCAAAGTTCCTAAGCCTTCTAAGGAATTAGAGGCACTGGTGTGCTTTCTTAGTCATTGCCTCAATATGGGTAGTCTAGGACAAGTTGCTGGAGCTAGAAACCTGAAGTTTTCAAATATCTCTACTTTGGCGCTATCAATGAAAAACCGGCGTATGTATACAACTTCGTTTTCTGAAGTAGATCACTATCTCCTTTGTCTGGCTGACATTGAGAGAAGGGTTGTTGTATTGACACCAGATCACAAGGTTCTCAATCTCTTTCCTGTACTCTGTCTTGTCATCATTTCCGGACCACAATGGTGGTGTCGTCTGTGAATTTGCAAATTGATTTAGATTTGTACTTGGCTGCCATTCATGGAATAATGAAGAGGGCTAAGAACTCGTCCTTGCGGAGCACCAGTGTTGAGAATTATTGTAGAGGATGATTTGTTCCTTACCCTCACAGATTATGGTTTGTTGGTCAGGAAGTCAAGGATCCAGTTGTAGAGGTGAGTGCTGACTCGAAGTTGGTAGGTGTCTCTTATCAAGGTATTCCATGGATTAATGTAGGGCCAGGGAGATGGCATCAGCCATGAACCTGTTGTGGCGGTAGGCGAACTGCAGTGGCTGCTTGTGAGATTGGATTTAATACATTCCATAACTAGCCTCTCAAAGCATTTCATGATGGTGGATGTCAGGGCCACTGGACGGTAGTCGCTATGGCATGAGATCTTGGTTTTCTTTGGTACCGGGTTGATAGTGGTCAACTTTCAGGAAGGCTGATCTAACTTCTGTAATAGTGACCCTGGGAAGAGGCATGCGTGAGTCTGGTGGGACTGATGTCATCGCCACGTTGGCCATCTGCTCAAACCAAGCATAGAAAGCATTACGTTCATCAGGTAGGGCCCACTATCACCAATGATGTTTTCTGACTTCACTTTGCAACGAGTTGTAGTATTCAGACCATGTCCCATTCTGCGTGTGTCCGGTTGATTACATTGGGACTCAACTATTGTCTCTTAGCATCCTTGATGGCTTTGCGAAGATCATAGCGAGCTTTCTTGTACCACTCGGGATCGTTTGACAAATGCAGCGGACCTGGCCATCACCTGTGAATGTACCTCGCGGTTCATCCATGGTTGGGGAACATCCGGATTGTCTTTATCAGCACACACTTCTCTACGCACTTGCTGATGAAGTCAGTCACGGCAGTGGCGTATTCATTCAGGTTGGCTTCAGTATGTCCGTTGACCAGCTTTGAACAACTCTCTGTACCTGTCCTCCTGCTTCAGTTTTTTTTGTTGGCAAGAAATAGAAGCACTATGGAATTTAGACGGATGAGAGGTGTTCTTATTGAAACATATAAGATTATGAAGGGTTTGGACATGCTAGAGGGAGGAAACATGTTCCTGATGTTGGAGTCCAGAACCAGGGGCCACAGTTTAAGAATAAGGGGTAAGCCATTTAGAATGGAGATGAGGAAAAACTTTTTCACACAGAAGGTTGTGAATCTGTGGAATTCTCTACCTGAGAAGGCAGTGGAGGCCAATTCTCTGGATGCTTTCAAGAGAGAATTAGATAGAACTCTTAAAGATAGTGGGGTCAGGGGATATGGGGAGAAGGCAGGTACGGGGTACTGATTGTGGATGATCAGCCATGATCATGTTGAATGGCGGTGCTGGCTCGAAGGGCCAAATTGCCTACTCCTGCACCTATTGTCTATTGTCACAGCTCGGTGATCAGACACTGAGGTCCTTTTCCTGAACTTTCATTGGATGAAATATTTCTTTTACTGATCTCTGTTTAGCTCAATTAACTCAAATCTCCAGGTCCAAATTGCTGAAAGTTGCAGGGGAAAATAGTCCTTTTTGCACTAAAACTGGTAATCCGGCACCCAGGGATTTTAATGGTGCAAATTTTCTGGACTTTTCAATATTATTCCCACTAATACACTTTTAATCCACACTTTTACAATGTTACACGGTACTATAATGAATTTTCCACTGAACTCTGAGTTCAAAGGAAACATAGGGAATGGAATCCCAGTGTTTTTAAAAGCACAGGAGTAAGGGCCTGGTATTTCAGGTTCGCATTTATTGCTACTGAACCAATTAAGGTACATTGAAACTTGAGTTGCCATCTAGCCATACTAAGTGAAAAGAAGACAATACACACATAAAATAGAATTTTACATAAACATCCACCAATCAATCAATCAATCAATCAGATTTATTCATCACATACACAATAAAGTGCAGTGAAATGAACTTGCCAGCAGTGGTACAATCAAAAAAGAGCACACAATACACAACAAAATTTTAACACAAACAGCCACCACAGCATTCTTCACTGTGGTGGAAGGCACAAAAGTACAGTCAGTCCTCCATTATTCCCCCGTGGTTGGGGCCATAACCTCCGCAGTCGCCGCTGCGGATGGCCAGATGTACAGGCCCTCTCGTCTGAAAGGTAAGTCCAGAATCGGTGCTTCCCTACCGAAGGCCGCGGCTTCAGGATGTCGGCCACAGGCCGGCGGTCGGAGCTCTTCTTCAGGGATCCCGGCGAGGGATCCCGCTCTGGATGGTACGTAGGTCCGTAATTCCCCGCGGCGCCCGCGGCTAGATGCTCCGCAGTCCGCGGCTTCAAGATATTCCACAGGCCGGCGGGTCGGTGCTCTTCACCACAGTGGAATCAACATTCCTCACTGTGAAGGAAGGCAATAAAGTTCAGTCATCTTCCTCCTTTGCTCACCCATGGTCGGGGCCTTTGATCGTTTGCGACGGTCCAATGTTCAAGCCCTCTCGTCGGGATGATCGAAACTCCTGCGTCGGGACGGATCGGAACACTCCGGAACATGGAGTTCCCGAGTCGGCCGCTTCTTACCGGAGACCGTGGCTTCACATGTTAAAAGTCCACAGGCCCCACGGTCGGGGCACTTCTTCTGGCGATCCTCGGCAAAGGATCGCAGCTCTGCGCCTGCGGCTTGAAGCTCCAGGCCAGTCTCCAGGAAAGGGCGCACCAATCCAGTTGTTAGGCTGCGGGGAGGTGGTGGAGGTGGGGGGGGGGGGGGGGCGGAGCGGAGGTGGACATGAAACACTGAGAAAGTCGCATCTCTATTGAGGTAAGTGGCTTAAAAAAAAGTTATCCCCCCCTCTCCCCACATAAACTAACCAAGAAACATTGAAACACACATTTAAAACATACTTAAAATAATAAAAAGAGAAGGGACGTGACAAACTGCTGGCGAGGCAGCCATTGCTGGCGCCACCCGGTGATATTTAAAGAGAGTGCGGGGAACAGGGCCATGGTGAGTTTAAATGAAGTGTGGGAAATGTGGCTCCAATGAGTTGTAAGTAATGGCAGGAAATTAGTGAGTCAGGTTTTAAACAGCAGGATTTCCACTGTACCTTATTCAAGCCTCTCATAATTTTACACATTTTATTTGAATTTCCACTCAGTCTATTTTGTTCCAAAGACAACAAACTTAGGTTAACACAACTGAATTATTAACCTTAACGTGCTCTTGCCCAAACGTCTTTTAAATTCAACCAACATCATTCTCTAAGGCTAAGCCTCTTTTCAAGGTCAAAGTTAGTTTATTGTCACATGTACCAATTAAGGTACAATGAAATTCAGATTACCATACAGCCATACTAATAAAAGCAACAAGACACAAAACTACATACAAGTTAATATAAACATCCACTGTAGTGGATTCCCCACGTTCCTCACTATGATGGGAAGCAATAAAGTCCAATCTCCTTCCTCTTTATTCTCCCACGGTCGGGGCAATCGAACCATCCACAGCCGGCGGTCAAAACTCCTGTGTCGGGGCGATCAAAATGCCCGCGTCGGGGCAATTGAAATGCTCGGGGCAGTCGTAAGTCCTGTGGCTTGGAGTTCCTGATGCCTGTCTCTAACCAGAGACCGCGGTCTCCGTGATGTTAAAGTCCCGCAGGCTCCCGCGATGGAGCTCCCGGTCGATCTCCAGCAAAGGGCGCCAACTCCACGATGTGCGGACGGAGATACGATACGGAAAAAATCACATCTCCTTCGAGGTAAGAGATCAGAAAAAGTTTCCCCCATCTCCTCCCCCCCCCCCCTCCCACCACCCCCCACACAAACAAGCTAAAGAACACTAAAAAATATACATCTAACACCTACAAAACAGACACAAAAAAGGAAGGGACAGACAGACTGTTGGCGAGGCAGCCATTGCTGGCGCCACCCGGTAGTTTCATTCGGGTTGGCTGCAGAATCCTGTGGCTTACTGCAAATTGAGTAAAAAATAGCTTGCTACAAATTGAGTAAAAAATTGACAAGAAAATATTTCAAGAAATCTGTACCTTAAAGTATGATCCAAGGAGACTGAGAGGAAATGTTAAAGTTGTTGGAGGCCTGGGCAAAGTAAATTGAAAAGACGTACGCGTCTATTATTCTAGAACATCATGTTAGGGAAATTGAAATCCACAATTATCGCTGCCTTGTTATTTTTGCATCTCTTATTTTTCGAACATATTTCCAGTGCCACCTGCTATCTTCTTCAGCCTTTCTGGGAGTGCTATAATGCAATCCCATTAATGTAACTGACCCTTTTTTGTTTTTAATGGACCTTAACCTTTGGCCATTCATCCTTGGCCTGCAGAATGTTCTGCAGCTGCTCCATGACATAGTTTAGTTCAGAGATACAGCGTGGAAACAGGCCCTTCAGCCCACCAAGTCCGTGCCGAACAGCGATGTCCGCACACTAACCGCATCTTAAACGCACTAGGGACAATTTACAATTATACCAAGCCAATGTTGGGATCGAACCTGGGTCTCTGGTGCTGTTAGACACCAACACTACTGCTGCACCACCGTGCTGCCCTTGGATCTTGATACCCAGGAGGCAGTCCATCATCCTGGAAACATGTTTGCAGTCACAGAAATGCCTGTTGTCCCCCTCACTTGCTGATCGAATCCATGGCCCCAACTGAGTCAAGGGTTTCTGATTTCAAACCCAGCTTCAATCCCATACACAAATTGTAAAGTTCCATTTTTGATCTTTTACCTGTAAGGCAAAACCTTAGTTTATATCGGTAGTGAGGAAGATGCTGGAGTCGATTATTAAAGATGTTATAGCAGCGCATTTGGAAAACAGTGACAGGATCGGTCAAAGTCAGCATGGATTTATGAAGGAGAAATCGTGCTTGACTAATCTTTTGGAATTTTTTGAGGATGTAACAAGTAGAATGGATAAGGGAGAGCCAGTGGACGTAGTGTATTTGGGCTTTCAAAAAGCCTTTGACAAGGTCCCACACAAGAGATTAGTGTGCAAAATTAGAGCACATGGTATTGGGGGTAGGGTATTGACGTGGATAGAGAACTGGTTGGCAGACAGGAGTAGGAATTAACGGGTCTTTTTCAGAATGGCAGGCAGTGACTAGCGGGGTGCCGCATGCTCGGTGCTGGGATCCCAGTTGTTTACAATATATATTTACGATTTAGACAAGGGAATTAAATGTAACATCTCTAAGTTTGCGGATGACACAAAGCTGGGTGGCAGTGTGAGCTGCAAGGAGGATGCTATGAGGTTGCAGGGTGACTTGGATAGGTTGGGTGAGTGGGCAGAAGCATGGCAGATGCAGTATAATGTGGATAAATGTGAGGTCATCCACTTTGCTGGCAAGAACAGGAAGGCAGATTATTATCTGAATGGTGTCAGATTAGGAGAAGGGGAGGTGCAACGAGACCTGGGTGTGCTTGTACATCAGTCACTGAAAGTAAGCATGCTGGTACAGCAGACACCCCATCGGTATGAACATTGACTTCTCCAATTTCAGGTAGTCCTTGCTTTCTCCCTCCTTCCCTTTACCAGCTCTCCCACAGCCCACTGTCTCTGCCTCTTCCTTACTTGTTCCCGCCCCCCCCCCCCCACCCCCACATCAGTCTGAAGAAGGGTCTCGACCCGAAACGTCATCTATTCGTTCGCTCCATAGACGCCGCCTCACCTGCTGAGTTTCTCCATCATTTTTGTCTCCCTGTGAAGAAATCTAATGGCATGATGGCCTTCATTGCGAGAGGATTTAAGTTTAGGAGCAAGGAGGTCCTATTGCAGTTGTACAGGGCCCTGGAGAGAACACACCTGGAGTATTGTGTGCAATTTTGGGCTCCTAATTTGAGGAAGGACATTATTGCTATTGCTATAGATGAAAGTAGTTTGTATGTGATAATTGAATTCCTGAAATAAATCTGAAATCTTTTGCAATGTGAATAATTTCAGTCTTTGGGCTTGCTGCCTGTCAAATGTCAATATCTCTGTGCGGTAATGAGATTATCTTTGTAACAAAAGGAGAAAAAAATGGCAGTATTGACTTCCAGAAAAATGTGGATTTTGTGTTAAAAGAGCTGAGTTACTCCAGCATTTTGTGTCTATGTTCTGGTTAAGAATGAAATGTATCATGTAAAATAAAATCCAGATATTGAGTTTTTAAAGAATCTTGGAGCCAGTTTTTGAGTGGAGTGAATGAACAGATTTGGTGGGTAGGGGGATGGTAGTGGGGTTCTGTTCCAACATTGCCAAAAGAAGGCAACGTTTTCTTGAGTGGGGTCTGAAGTCTGTGCACATTGCCATTCCCTCTGACATTTGTGAACATTTAAAAACTATTAAACTGTTAAAAACTATTAAAGTGAAATAATGAACATTTAAAAAAATATTAAGACGGAAGATAGCAGCAGAACCCATAAAACATTTTAAGCCATTTATAAAATTAAACAAAGTGCAATAAATGATTTACAAAAATTGCAAAGGCTTATTCATCCCTTTCTTCCCCACTTCCAAATGAACAGTCTTCTGGCCCCTGTGCCGTGTTTAACCAGGTACAGGATCCACCAGCAGCAAAGAGTGTGGTGGGAGTACAGAGGAACAAAGCCATGGAATTGCTGGCAGAGTTCAACCTATACGTTTGAGATGCAGGCTATGTCCAGAAGTCTCAAAACCTATGCTGAGAAATATCAGTTGTTCCAATGGAAATGACATCAAGATGTGGGCCATTATCTTTTGAGATTTAGATTGGCCGGCAGGTTTTGATTTTTGGAAATCTATCTTTCATCAGTATTTATGTGAACCAATATTATCCATGGCACACAAAAGTGACTGATCAATTTTAGTGGGTTATCTTATTCAAATAATTTGCTCAGGCTCCCCGTATGAATTGCCTAATGATGGAACTTATAACATTTAAGCAGTAGTTCAGATTTCGAAGGTATTAATACTTACAAATAAGTGGGTGCTTATTGGGCAGATATTTGAATATTTAATAGTAATTTCCAAATCTTTATTTACTTGTAGGAGTAGAAGGGTTCAAAGGTCAGTTTATTGTCACGTGCACCAATTAAGGTACAATGAAATTCGAATTACCATACAGCCATACTAAAAAAAGCAACAAGACAAACAACTACAGAAAAGTGAACATAAACATCCATGACAGCGGATTCCCCAACATTCCTCACTGTGATGCAATAAAGTCTAATCTTCTTCCTCTTTATTCTCCCGCGGTCGGGGCAGTCGAACCAACCGCAGTTGGGGTGATCTAAGCTCCCTCATCAGGGTGATCGAAGCCCCCGTGTCGGGGCAGTCGCAGCTCCTGTGGCTTGGAGCTCCTGAAGTCGGTCTCTAACCAGAGTCCTTGAGCTCCACGATGTTAAAGTCTGCAGGCTCCCACGGTTGGAGCACCAAGGTCGATCCCCGACGGGGATCGTCAGCACCGCAATGTTGTCCGCAAGCAACCACGGTTGGAGCTCCCGAAGTCGATCTACAGCAAAGGCCGCCAGTTCCTCGATATTAGGCCGCAGTGTGGACGGAGATACGATACGGAAAAAAATTGCATCTCCGTTGGTGGTGTTTGAGATAGACATGGTCCCAGCCAACCAAAAAAATAAAGGAAAGACTTCCACATAGACACATCTCAGAACAGATTCTCTGGCAAAGTGGTGGATGGCATAGTAGCTAATGATCTAATGGGTGTTGGAAGAGCTGAGTGGAAAGATGTTTGACCTAAATCTATTGATATTCAACTTTACCTGTGAAGCAAGAATATTTTGATTGTAATGGAGTTGACTGGGCTACAGTTAAAGCAGTGAATGTTGTCCACTTGACGGACTATGAAACACCAAATGTTGAATTGGTCAGGAAATGCCTAAAAGCATCAATAATAAGGATTATAATGATAGGGCTAATGTGATAATTAAACAAATGCCCGGGCTGACTGGTGAAAATAGAATGCTGAGAAACACAAATAACTCATGTTGACTAGTAGAACCTATATGATGACTTAAACATACTATGCTGTGCAACTTTTCAATGGAAGCCATGTGGAGGCACATTTGGATATAAATTTGTCATTTCTGGCATCCTGAGCATCCTTTATTTCCTTTACTAAAAGTGAGCAAACTTTCATCTGTCTCTGTCCTCTGAAATTGTCTTCCTTAATCTGTCTGCCTCTTTATTTCTCCTCCTTTAAGAGGTTCTTTAAATATTTTTAGATTAAGCTCATCATTTTTAAAAGATGCATCCATTGTGCCTCATTGTTAAATGTTGCCTGTGATGGATTTTTGCTACATCTGACGAGGTTGTAGTTGTGTTTTAAAAGTTAGTGACGACATCAAATTAGAAGACTTAAAAACTTGACAGCAGCTGAGTAAAACTCAAACACCTTGACATTCATTCACAACCACCATTGTTTCAAAATGAGAATAGATCTTTCAGGAAAAAGTATGCACAGGGAAAGAGTGGGAGGATTGATTGAAATGTTTTCAAAACTAGCAGAGAGTAGATACACTGGGGTTACCTTTTGAAATAAGGCTTTGGCATGGTGTGTGAGTGGCTATGGCAGAGGCGATTGCAAATTTAGTCTGGAATGACGCATGGAGTCGGCTATAGAACATTGATTGGACATTGCAAAACCTACATCTGTTTAATTTTTTTAAATGTCCAAGGAGAACAGAACTCACCCTTAAGCATTTAAGTGTGATATTTGATCACACTTATTGGCATTATTCTGGAGTTAAAAGGTTCTGCCAAAGAAATCTATTGATTCAAAGGCATTTCTAGCATATGTAAATAAACATTACATATGACATATACAATCACCTGCTTATCGTTATTTGCACAAATGCAGTCTGAGAACAAATAAACCAAGTGTCAATCCCAATACAAATGCCAATACCAATAAAGCAGGTCTACCATTTAGGGCTCTCCATGTTTCCTGTGTTAACTCTACAAATCACTGTAGATGAGGAGCCAACATGGACGCATACATTACTGCAGTAAATTCTACACACATCAGAATAGATTGACCATTTTCAGATTTCTGTGACTTAAAATGATGTGCAGCCTGTACTGGAACTATTAGTTATTGACAGATTTAAAGATAGAACTTGACTTTGTGCATGGTAAATTAACTGAAATACAGAAGATGTTGTAAAAAGGTTGCTCAAAATATGCTGCTGATAGTCAACCAGGCTTGGTGGAAAAGTTATGCTGTATCGCAATGACCAATGAATCACCATTATTGCTTAAAGCTGTCACATAAAGTCAAGATCTACAATTTTTAAAATTATGAATAAATTGTGTAATTTTTTTAATCCACATTTGTTGCTTACGTATTTGCATTATTGGGTGAAGTTGCTCTGGAATCTCTCTTACTATTTGTTTTATTTCCAAAATGCTTTCAATTAGAAGCCACATAATGTATTGGTCAAATTAGGGGGTCATGGTTTTGCTGGTAATATATTATTTTGGATGATAGAAAAAAACTATCAGGAGGAATGGATCATTATCAGGTTGGCAATATGTGACTATTGGGATGTAACAGGGATCAGTGCTGGGGACTTTACTATCTTCAATTTATATTAATGGTGTGGTTAAAGGGATCAAATGTGTATTGCAACCATATTTACCAGTGATATGAGGGTCAGTAGGAAATAAATTGTGCGGAGGTCACTAAGTTTGCAAAGAGATATATATCGAGTAAGTGAGATTGGGGTAAAAAAAAAAAAGCCACATTAAACAAAACGTGGAAACATGTGAAACTATCAATTTTGGTAGGGAGAATATGAATATAGAATATTGTTTATTTGGAAAGAGGCCACAAAATTTGGTTGTATAATTGGACATGAAACGGAATGTTAGTAGCAGGGAGAAAAATAACTGGGAAAGCTAAATGCATTGAAAAGTTTACAATATTTCTTCTTGAAAGAAGGAGTTGTCATGTCAGAAGGTTAAAGCAGGCTGGGCATATTCTCCTTCGAGGTCTAAAAGTAAGACTGTTTCTAATGAAACATACAAGATTGTCTATTCCCTCCAAACAGTTCCTACAACACATTCTTTTCTCAATATTCCAGCATCTGCAGTCTCATGCATCTTAAGAATTTGAGGAGATTTGATAAGATAAATAGTGAGAGGACATTTCTACTTGTGGAGGAAGTTGGAACTGGGTATTTATGGTTTCAGATTATGTTGTCCTCTATCTAAGAAGGACATGAGGAGGTAATTCTTCTTTGAGGGTTATGAATGTTAGGCATTCAAAACCTCAAAGTATGGAAGCTGTTGTACTCAAGGTTGAGAGGTTTTTATGTCATCAGGAAAGTGAAGGGTTATGACGAATAGGCAGGGAAGTGGAGTTGAAGCCAAGATGAAATTACATATGATTGAAGAGCAGATTTGGCCTGATTGGTCTGTGTGGTTTATTTGTGTTCCCATAGCTTATTAGCACTCTCTTGCCTAAATTCTGAAATCTAGACCATTTGTTTTAAAGCTTTTGACCTAATTTGATCTTTCATTTTGTGATGCAATATGCAAGTTAATTAAACCTTTAAACTTTCACAACATTTATATAACACACACACAGATAAAATCAAAACATCAGCATGACACATGGTGTTAAATTTGAGACTGAAATTTGTGACTCAATCTAAGGTGTAAAACTTTAAGTAAATACATGATTGTTAGTTTCATAAAGTCATTACCAGATACCAAGTACTGTATATAGTTGATTAAAATCAAGACATAACTCAATGTGAAGTGTTTCTGCTTTTTATACTGCTGCTGTTCTGAACTATTATTATTAGGCTTAAGGTGGTAAATTAATAACATTAAACCCAATGCTCTACCTTTTACTTGTTTTCACTTGCCATTCAATGCAGCACTGAGAGTGTATCCACATCAGAAATACTATATTTTGGGCATTTTAACTGAGTGTTATACTGTTACCTCTACCTTTAGCAATCTTCCGTTTCAGGTGCAGGTGATAGCAGAACATGGCTTTGAGATATCCTGACCAATTTCCTCACCAAAGTTTCACCTCTTTTCTGAATTAGTTGACCTGGTCTTTATCTATTGTTACTTGTCACAGCTTGCTGTATGGAATTTAGTTGCTGTGTTAATTTCATTGTAAGTGACTGCATATCAAGCTAGTCAAACTATATCCCAATTAACAAATGTTCTCATATATAGGACCCAAAATCATATTCCAAGAGTCTTCTTAATCTGTGGTGAATGAAGCGACATTGACTTCACCTGCAACTACATTCTTACCTTCCTTGATTGTTGAATTTCATGGCATTGTAGCTCCTGAAATGTCACCTTAATCTACACATTCCTTATTTGTGGGAATGTCTTTAATCCGAAAATCAAGGATTGCTGATGTTGGCACTGAATGTTGTCTATAAATTGAATTTAAAGCTCTAGATGTGGCCCATTTGATATACCCAAGTGGCATTCTGTGGAAAAATCAATGCCTTTGGGGGACATATTTATATTGCACCTTTCATTGAGACATTCTAAGTACTTCAGAGCCTAGGGAACATTTTTGAAGTGCAGTCAGTGGCTTGGCTGAATATAAATACTGGTTTAGGAAATGGCTGTTGCCCAGTGAGTGTTTGTTCATGGGTTGATGGCTGAGAAGCTCTATTTGTATTCAGTGGAGCGTTTGTAATTTATTTGAGTCTTGGATTGGGGCTGGGTTTGTTTGTAATTAGAATTGGCAAGGGTCTTGAGATGACGTTGGCTGCTAGGATCCATGAGGAAGTGAACTATGTTCAGGACCGGTTTGAGCAAGAACTGTTAGGGAACCGGTAATCGATTCATAGGGTATGACTGGCAGTTGGGATGATGGCGGGGAGGTATGATCAACAGTCAAAGTATGGTAGTTGAATCAAGAAATGCAATTATCCGTTGAAAGTGTGGGGGAATAGGATACCACTTGTCAAGATTAGTTAAATTGGGTGCTGTGATTGATAGCTGTGAGAAGAGGTTTGGGATGGGGGCTGTTGGATGGGGCTGGGCCGCAAATTGATATGAATGTTGGTTCACTCAATGTCTGTGTTCCTTGTATTATTAGAACATCAAATGCACAGAGGATCTGGAATTAAATTTCATGGACTTTACAATTCACATTGTCTCAGATTTTCAATTTTATTTTAATTTTCAGAATATTTGAATAGTGTATCTGAAGATGTAACAATATGCAAAGCAATATCTGTTTATCTATAGGTTCTGATGTTTTCTCCAGGCACCAAATATATATTTGAGATTCAAATCTATCAAGAGTTGTGTCATAATTTTAGTGACACTATTACCAAATTTTTTTTTCACAACCTCTCTTTGTTTAGAGTTACCAGTTCATTGCTTTTGAACACTTAAGGTCCAATTAATATATATTTTTTGATTATTAATATATTAAATGGTAGAAGAAGAATCTATTTTAGGCTCCGGCAGATAAATTGTTATCTTTAATATTCTTGGAAGAGAGATTGTGGACCAGGAATTTGGGATTCCGTCAAGCGACAGTATATTGTTCATTCCATTCAAAATAATTTTAGGTCTGTGCTCCCATTGCACAAAGCTTTAAATCAGGAACTTCAAAGTCTGAAGAAGGGTCTCGACTTGAAACGTCACCCATTCCTTCTCTCCAGAGATGCTGCCTGTCCTGTTGAGTTACTCCAGCTTTATGTGTCTATCTTTGGTTTAAACCAGCATCTGCAGTTCCTTCTTGCACATCAAACATGAAAATCTACTCCCCAGAGTAAACATTAAGCATTCCCAAAATAGGTATGGAAAAGTCCAGAAAGCTCCCTGGGCTGCTTTATCATGTTTATCTAAAACAGTAAAGTGGATTGTTACCTTTTGTCAAGAAAACAAATTATGTTTAGCTGTGATTATAATTTGTAAGCTAAAAGGAATTGCACATTGAATGATTGCAAATTTGACTGGATGACAATGATTTTTTTTCCCCCAAGAGTCAAGTCAAGAGTGCTTTATCGTCAAAATTGTCTTTTGTCTTTGCACCCTAAAATATATGTATTTGATGCAAGGACAAACATGATGTAGTTTGAAGCTTATTTGGTGGTTGCAGTGTTTAATAGCCTGATGGTTGTAGGGAAGTGCTCCTGAACCTGGACATTACAGCTTTCAGGTTCCTATCCCACCTTCCTGATGGCAGGAGTGAAATGAGATTGTAGCTTCCTTTTTGAGGCAGCGACTCCTGTAGATCCCTTCGATGGTGTTCAATAATTAATATAATTTCTTTCAATTATTTGTTTAACATTCATGCAAGAATATAGATGCAGAATTGCCATCTTATTTTCAGATGTTTGGGCTTTAAGCCCAAAATAAATGTTATGTTCCAGAGATTTTTATTACACTGTGAAGTGCTGCAAAAATCTAACACATCAGATGTTAGAGATTCACAATATGATTGCGTAATAAACCACAGATCACACTAGGTTTATCACTAATTATGTGTTACAGAATTTATTTTATTTTATAATCTATGATTCCATGTTATAATTTGACTATTTTATGAAGTGTTTTCCTCCTGTCATTAGGGCAGGTATAGTATATATAAATATAATTTTACAAAGGTTATTTCCTAGGCTGCTCTGCGATATTCTTGAGTTGATTCTAAACCAGCCTTGAAGCTTAAATTAAACCCAAGTTAACATACTAAAATATTATATTTCATTATTTTATTTACATCAACCCATCTTATCATCCAAATATTATAATTTTGCATCCAAATATGCTCCCGTGTGAAGTGTTGATGATATAGTTTCTACTATTCAGTAACATTTATACACATCCATTGATTCTTTCTAATCTACAAGGGGCATGCTTTAGTGAAGTCATTCCAACTACCAATTCAGGAAATAGTTTTGTAGAGATATGGGTTGTTTTTAGAAATTCAAGGGGTGGAAGCAGGACAAATAAAATTGAAATCTAATAAGTCTATTTATCTACTAAATAGATAGTATATCTATTTTATATATACTAATATATATTAGTATATATAAAAAATGAATATATACTAATATTTTAAATCATGTAAATAAAAATATCTATATCCATGTTTCTTTGATGGGCACTCCAGTAATATCTGAGCAGTATGCTGGGTCATTATTCTTAGTGTGTGAAAGAGATTATTTTAAACAGAAATTGGATACATTGGCTTGGTATTATGGCGTAGCAGGTGATGGCGAAGAATTCATTTTTTGATTGGAAGTCTGTGACCACTGGCACAATTCGAGGATTGGTGCTGGTACTTTTGCCATTTGAGAAACTTATGAGCTGGTCCCACTTACGCAACTTTTTCGGTGACTGCCGGCACCCGTCATAGGTTGTTGCAGCTCGCCGAAAAATGTCAACAAAATTTGCAGCTCGCCGAAAATCCAGCAGCGACCAGAACAAGGTATGACTCTTTGGGCGACTGCTCACGACCATACAGGCTTCACCCCGCGACATGTTGCTGGCGTGTCGCCTGTATGGTCGTGAGTAATCTCCTGAGTTGCCAAAGAGTCGTAGCGTCTTTCTGGTTGCCGCTTAATTTTCAACATGTTGGGTGCCAACAGTCGCCATAAGTCGCGTAAGTGGGACAGGCCCATTAGTAAGTCTGTGGAATCTACGGAATTTGATGGTTGATGGTGAGTTGTCTGAGGTTACAGGATGATATTGGAGAGCTGGAAAGGTGGGCTGAGCAGTGGTTTAAAGAATTGAATACTGATAAGCATAAGGTGCTGCACCTTTGGAGATCTTATATGGATAAGAAATATACAATGTGGTAAACTCCAGGGAATATTGTGGAACAGAGAGACCATGGTATGCAAGTCCAATGATCTTGTAGGCAGCTGGTAAATAAAGTAGTGAAGAAGGCAGACAGGATATTTGCCTTCATTAGCTGGGACATAGATTATAAGAGCAGAGAGGTTACAACTTTATAAAACCTTGATTATTTTGCACCAGTGTGCAGTTCTGTTCACCACATTATATGAAGGATGTCATATCACTGCAGAGGGTAGAAGAGATTTACCAGTGTTGGCTGATTTGAGAATTTCAGTCATGACAAGATACAAGGCAGACTGATGGGGGATTTGATATAAGTATACAAAATAATGAGGGGGATAGATAGTAGGAAACTCTTTTTCATTGCTGAGGGATAGGGTAACATGGATGGAAAAATTGGAAGGGATCCAAGGAAGAACTTTTCACCCAAAGGCTGTTTGGAATCTGGAACTCACTGCATGGGTGGCAGATGCAGCTACTTTCATAGAATAATAAGTGACTGAGAGAGGGAGATGTTTCTGGCAGATTCCAGTGATGATGTCACAATGGCATCTCACAGTCCTCCAGTCACAATGGGATCACATTTACACACGCTGCCGTGAACATTCTGACAACCGAAAATGACATCACAGTGTGATCTCTGCTGCCAATACACTAGCTATGAGACTTGATGGAGTGGGGGGGTGGGAGGAGAAGAAATGTTACTTAAACATTGTCTTTAGTGGCGGAGTGCGAAAGGGGAGGGAGTGACTGAGGGTAGGGAGAGGGAGGGAGAGGTGACAGACAATAGGATCAGCAGGTTCAAGGGGAGTAAGGAAAGAGTGAAATTTTTGCCCCCCCCACGTGGGAAGGATTGATAGAGACAGAGAGAGACTTGCAGTTAGGCAGTTATGACGTCACAATGCCCTACCGGCTACAATGTTGCTATCCCAGTTGCTGCACAGTTGGGGGCTATGGGTGAGTGGTTGAATATTACATTGGGGGAACGGGTTGCGTTGGGAGAACGGGTGAGTGGTGGATTATTGTGTTGGGGAACGGTTGCGTTGGGGGACCAGGCCTCCCATGTGACGGGGACCCAACGGGTGAGTGGTGGAATCTTACGTTGGGGAACAGGTTGTGTTGGGGGACCAGGCCTCCCGTAGGGGCTATGGGCGAGTGGTAGAATATTGTGTTGGGGGAAAGCGTTACGTTGGGGGAACGGGTGAGTGGTGGATTATTGCGTTGGGACGGGGCCCAATGGGTTTCACTTGGTCTAGTAACATATAAATATATAGACTAGCACCAAAATGTCAAGGCTTGGAAGACCAAGAACCAAATGTTGGTAAATGGTATTGGTATGGGTGGGTGTTTGATGGTTGGCATGGTTCCGATAGGCCAAATGGACTAGTTTTGTGCTGCATGATTCTTAACGTGGTGGCATAATGGGTTAAGTTAATGCATTTTGGATAGACCCAGGCTGATTAGGGTATAGGGTATATTAGTGTATAGGTATCCGCTGTTCCAGGTGTCAACTTCTCTACATTGGCGCGACCACGCGCAGGCCAAATGGAGTCCTCCTGCACCTATTTTCTATGTTTCTATGATCGTTTTGCTGAACACCTCCGCTCAGTCCGTCTTAACTTACCTGCTCTCCCGGTTGCTCAGCACTTCAACTCTCCCTCCCATTCCCACACTGACCTTTCTGTCCTGGGCCTCCTCTATAGTCAGAGTGAGGCCCAGTGCAAATTGGAGGAACAGCACCTCTTATTTTGCTTGGTTAGTTTACACCCCAGCAGTATGCACATTGACTTCTCTAACTTCAAAAAGCCCTTGCTTTCCCCCTCTATCTCCCCCCTTCCCAGTTCTCCTATCAGTCTTACTTTTTCCGACTACATTCTATCTTTGTCTCGCCAACTCCTGACATCAGTCTGAAGAAGGGTCTCGACCCGAAACGTCACCCATTCCTTCTCTCCAGAGATGCTGCCTGTCTCGTCTCGCTGAGTTACTCCAGCATTTTGTGTCTACCTATGGTATAGTCAAAATGGTTTTATATGTGGGAGATCTTGTCTCATGAATTTGAGTTTTTTGAAGGAGTAACGAAGAAGGTTGATGAGGGCAAGGGCGTAGATGTTGTCTTTACAGACTTTAGCATGGCTTTTGATAAGGTTCCACATGGTAGGCTGCTTTGGAAGGTGAGATCGTGTGGGATCCAGGGAGAGCTAGCTGTCTGAATGTAGAATTGGCTCCATGGAAAGAAGCAGAGGGTGGTGATGAAAGGTCGTTTTTCAGACTGGAGGGGTGCAATTAGTGGTGTGCCGCAGGGATTGGTGTTGCGCCATTGCTGTTTGGTGTTTATATTTAGAAATTTAGATGAGAATGTACAAGGCATGATTAGTGAGTTTTATGGGCAGAATTAGCCCATTCTGCCCAACAAGTCTACTTCACCATTCAATCATGGCTGATCTATTTTTCTCTCTCAACCCCATTCTCCATTCTTCTCCCCATAACCCCTGACACCCTTACTAATCAAGAATCTTGTCAATCTCCACCATAAAAATATCCGTTGATGGCCTCCACAGCCGTCTGTGGCAATGAATTCCACAGATTCACCACCTTCCGACAAAAGAAATTGCTCCTCATCTCGTTCCTAAACGTATGTCCTTTTATTCTGAGGCTACGTCCTCTGTTCCTAGACTCTCCCCTAGTGGAAACATCCTCTCCGTATCCACTCTACCCAGGCTTTTCATTATTCATAGAGTTTCAATGAGGTCCCTCCTCATCTCTCTAAACTCCAGCGAGTACAGGCCCAGTGCCTTCAAACGCTCACCATATGTTAACCCAATCATTCCTGGGATCACTCTTCAACACCCGCACATCCTTCCTTAGATATGGGGCCCAAAACTATTCACAATACTCCAAATGCAATCTGACCAGTGCCCTGCAGAGCCTCAACATTACATCCCTGCTTTTGTATACAAGCCCTCGTGAAATAAATGAAGCATTGTATTCGCCTTCCTTACTACTGATTCAACTTGCAAATCAACTTTTTTGGAAATCCAGCACCAACATTCCCAAATCCCTTTGCACCTCCAATTACTGAATGAAGTTTGTAGATGACACTAAAATAGGTGGTATTGGAGACAGTGAAAATGGTTATCGAAACTAGAACAGGGTTGTAATCAGCTGGGCAGTGGACTGAGGAATGGAGTTTAATCCAGGTAAGTGTGAGATGTTGCATTTTGGGGAGTCAAACCAGGGCAGGTCCTTCACAATGAATGGTGGAAACCTGGGGAGTGTTGTGGATGAGAAGGATCTAGGAGTGCAGGTATATAGTTCCCTGAAAGTGGCATCACAAGTAGATAGGATGGTAAAGAAGGGTTTAGATACATTCTCTTCAGTCATTCAGTTCTTGTGCTATACTGCTCTATATTCTATATATTCTCTACCTCAATACCATATTCATATTCCTACCATATTAACTTTATGGTTGTTGTGTCTGTCTATCCCCTTCTTAATCACAATCAATCACAATAATACTTCATTGGCCAAGTATGTTTTGCAACATACGAGGAATTTCATTTGCCAAGTCAGTCATACAAAGCAAGGAACACATAAAACACATTTTAGCATAAACATCCACCACAGTGACTCCACATTCCTCACTGTGATGGAAGGCGGAAAGAATAGTTCAATCTCTTCGCTTAACTCTCCCGCGGTCGGGGGCCTCGAGCCCTCCGTTGACGGGATGATCTTGACTCCCGTAGCCGGCGGAGGGCCCTCCGCGTCGAGGCGATCAGCTCCTGCATCGGGGGGATGTCAACTCCCCCGCGCCGGACGATCAAATTGCCTCAATGTCAGAGACAATTAAAACATTTTAAAATCAATGCCTCTTTGATAGAAGACAATACTTTTGCCAGTTTTGCCTTCTGTCAGTAGCTCTCTTTGGGTGTTCCAATAACAGGGGTTACAGACTATGACCATTGGCCAGTGGGGGACTACAGAGATCAGGGCTTCAGCCTCACAATGCACAATGTATATTGTGGGAAACATCACATGATATTTCTAACTCTGCCAAATATACTAAAATGGATGAGGTTGTATCTTGTGGGAAGATATAAAGTGTTTTCTAGACAGTTGAGACCAAACAGATGAATGGATAAATCTCTGATACATGCGGTATAACGTGGATAAACGTGAAGTTTTGTGATTTGGTAGGATAAATAGAAAGACAGATTGTTATATAAATGGTCGTAGACTGGGAAATGTAGATGAACAGAGGGATCTTTCGGTTCGTGTACACCATCCTATCTCCAATTAGAGAGTGGTCCTACCTCCCTACCTATCATCTACCTCATTAGAGACCTTCGGACTATCTTTAATCGAACTTTACAGGACATTAACTTGCATTAAATGGTATTCCCTTTATCCCATATCTGTACACTGTAGACGGCTTGATTGTAATCATATGCAGTCTTTTCGCTGACTGAATAGTACGCCACAAAAAAACTTTTAACTGTACCTCAGTACCCATGACAATAATAATAATAATAAACTAAACTGTTACTTAAGGAAACGTGTAAGTGCATCAGGCAGTTAAAAAGGCAGGCTATATGTTGGACTTCATTGTAAAGGAGATTGAGTATAGGGGCAGGAATGTCTTGCTACAATTACATATGGTCTTGTTGAGAAATGTTCTCTGGTTTGTTTTATGTGGGGGGAGGTGGAGGGGTCGAGGAAATTTATTTTTTTCAGTTTCTTACCTTTCTGGAGATGCGATTAATTTTCAGATCACATTCTACGGTTGCTCTGCGGCCTGCCATCGATGGAGCTGGAGGCCTCCTCGGACTGACTTTGGGCCCCACCACAAGGCGTGGACTTGCATCAGAGTCAATCCCTTGCCTGGGATCGCTCCAACCGCGGCCTACGTACTTTTCATCGGGTGCTCGTAGTCTCGGTAGAGGCCGTGGATATCGGGAGCTCTAACGTCGCGGAAGGTTCGACCAGCCCCGACATGGTTCCAAACACAAAGCACTTAAACTAATTAAAGATATTAAATATGGGATCTCATTTATATATATATTTTTTAACTCCCTTTTAAAAAATACAGCAGCGTTCCACCATTACATCACAATGGGATCTAATTTATATTTAAAAAACCCATCTGTTTTAAAAAACACAGTGCTTCCACCTCACAATGATGTCAAGGGGGGTTAGGGAGGGGAGAGTAGTTATGGAAGGAGGGAGGGAGTGACTGAGAGTATGGGAAATGGGAGGGAGGGGGAGTGGGAGAGGGGAAGGGGAGAGGGGAAAGAAGAGGGAGGGTGAAGAGGGGGAGGAAGTGCTGGGGATGAGGGGGAATGGGGTAGGAAGAGGGATGGTGAGGCGCACTTGGGGGAGGGTTGCCGTGACTCGCGTCACAATGGGGATCTCTGGCGTTGCAACGGGAACCCGTCAGCCACGCTTGCGCAGTTGGGGGCTATGGGCGAGTGGTGGAATATTGCGTTCGGGGACCAGTCCTCCCGTGTGACAGGAGGTCTAGTTTTAACTATCACCTCACCTCCTCCACTATAACACTGAACACTGTGTGCTCAGCCCTCTCCTTTACTCCCTCTTCACCCATGACTGCATCCCTAAGAATGGCTCCAACGCCATCATTAAATTTGCTGACGATACCACGGTGGTAGGACTGATCAGTGACAACGACGAGTCAGCCTACAGGGAGGAGGTCCAGCACCTGGCAGTCTGGTGTGCCAACAATAACCTCGTCCTCAACTCCATGAAGACGAAGGAAATTATTGTTGACTTCAGGAAGAACAGAGGGGGCAGACATACCCCCATCCATATAAACGGGACTGAGGTGGAGCGCGTCTCCAACTACAAATTCCTCGGGGTACACATCTCGGAGGATTTGTCCTGGTCCTTCAATACCTCCAAACTGATCAAGAAGGCGCAGCAGCGCCTTTACTTCCTGAGGAGGCTCAAGAAAGCTCACCTGTCCCCCCAGATCCTGACCAACTTTTACCGCTGTACCATCGAAAGCATCCTGACCACCTGCATCACGGCATGGTACAGCAGTTGCACGGTAGCTGACAGGAAGGCACTACAACGGGTAGTGAAGACCGCTCAGTACATCATCGGTGCCCCGCTCCCTGCAATGGATGCCCTCCACCGAAAACGGTGTCTGAGACGGGCCGGGAAGATCATCAAGGACCCCTCCCACCCTAACCATGGACTGTTTGCCCTCCTCCCATCAGGGAGGCGGTACAGAAGCCTCAGGTCTCGTACAAGCAGGATGTGGAACAGCTTCTTTAACAACACTATCACATTGCTGAACTCGGAGTCCCGCCGATAGATTTCTCCAGTGTCTCCGTCCACATTGTTTGCTCATTCTGTATTTTATTCTGTATTTTATTCTGTATATTGTTCTTGTTCTGTGTTTTTATTTCTATATTGCAATATTTCTACGAGCAGACGCTAGACTGCATTTCGTTGTACCCATACTTGTATCTGTGCAATGACAATTAAAGTTGAATTGAGAACTTAAACCATATCATGAATTCGCCATCTCTCTGGATTTTAGTTAGTTTATTAGAATGCTTTTTAAAAAGATTTTAAAGATTTTTTTTAATACCACTAATCTGTTGAGTTGAAAATTTATTTCTCTTCTGGTTGCAAGTACAGTAAATCTAGATAGCATTGAAGAAGCCCAGTTCAAAGCAGGTTTAAAGTGCAAAACAGTTTATACGAGGCCAGATCTTGTATGTGGACATCAGTGAGGATCAGGAAATATATAGTTTTTAAAAATTGTTGTCTATAATTTTTATAATTTAAAAGTCAAGAGTTGTAGTTTAATTGACTGTCAGTGTTTTTAATTGGGTGCTGCCCAAGCCAGTACATGTTGTTTTTAGCATATATTGACATTGACAAGGGAATACAAGAAAACCTTAATTGATGTTGACTGAAAAAAAATTGTTCTGTGAGCATCCATCTTTCATATATTTTGTCAGAAATGTAAGATAATCAATAATCAATTACAAGATTCTTAAGGGGTTGGACAGGCTAGATGCAGGAAGATTGCTCCCGATGTTGGGGAAGTCCAGAACAAGGGGTCACAGTTTAAGGATAAGGGGGATGTCTTTTAGGACCGAGATGAGAAAATCATTTTTCACACTGAGAGTGGTGAATCTGTGGAATTCTCTGCCACAGAAGGTAGTTGAGGCCAGTTCATTGGCTATATTTAAGAGGGAGTTAGATGTGGCCCTTGTGGCTAAAGGGATCAGGGGGTATGGAGAGAAGGCAGGTACAGGATACCGAGTTGGATGATCAGCCATGATCATATTGAATGGCGGTGCAGGCTCGAAGGGCCGAATGGCCTACTCCTGCTCCTATTTTCTATGTTTCTATGTTTCTATAATACAATATGTTCAGTTCCAGATTAGATTATTTTTTTTCTGATACTGAGCAAAAACAATGTAAACAAGAATGATCAGGAAGGAAATTTACAGAAACACCTATCCACTGTACTTGCATTCCACAGCAGTATTGGGTACACTTTAGTTGGGTCTAGTTACGTCTAACTTATTGTCAAGTGCACAGTGAAAAGCTTTTGTTGCGTGCTAACCAGTCAGTGGAAGAGAATATACGATTACAATCAACTCATCCACAGTGTACAGGGTACATGATAAACGGAATAATGTGAATAACGTTCAGTGCAAGATGATAAAGTCCAGTAAAGTCTGAACAAAGATAGTCCAAGGGTCTCCAATGCGGTAGATAGTAGTTCAGCAATGCTCTCTAGTTGTGGTAGGATAATTCAGTTGCCTGATAACAGCTGGGAAGAACATGTCCCTGAATCTGGAGGTGTGCATTTTCACCACTTCTATACCTTTTGCCCAATGGGAGAGGGGAGAAGAGGGAGTGGCCGGGGTACGACTTGTCCTTGATTATGTTGGTACCCTTGCTGAGGAAGGATGTGCTGATTCTGGAGCGGGTCCAGAGGAGATTTACAAGAATGATTAAAGGAATGAGTACGTGAAACTATGATGAGTGTTTGTCTGCAATTACGCACTGGAGTTTAGAAGAATGAGGGGGAACTGAAACATCCAGAATAGTGAAAGACTTGGATAGAGTGGATGTGGAGAAGATGTTTCCATTGGTGGTAGTGTCTAGAACTAGAGGTTATCGCCTCAGAATTAAGGAAATTCTTTCAGGAAGGAGTTGTGGAGAAATGTCTTCAGTCAGAGGGTAGTGAATCTGTGGAATTCTTTGCCACAGAAGGCTGTGCAGGCCAAGTCAGTGGATATTTTTAAGGCAGAGATACATGTAGATAGATTCATGATTCGTACAAGTGTCAGAGGTTATGGGGAGAAGGCAGGAGAATGGGGTTAGGAGGAGAGGTAGATCAGCCAGGATTGAAGGGCGGAGTAGACTTGATGGGCCAAATGGCTTAATTCTATTCCTATTCCTTATGAGCTGTTCCCAAACTGTGAATCCGCCGATTGAATTAGCTGCAGAGTCGTGGGTGTACAAGGAGTAAAGAAGAGGGCTGTGAACGCATCCATGCAGTGCTGGATCAAATGAATGAATAGATGGACTTCTCGAGTGGTTATCTCCGAGTTGCTTCCAGTACCTCATGCTAGTGAGGGTAGGAACAGGGAGATAGGGGATCTGAATGTGTAGCTGAGGAGTTGTTGCAGGGGGCAGGGATTTAGATTTCTAGATCACTGGAATCTCTTGTGTACACAAGAGGCAGGTTGCACCCTACTTGGAAGGGGACTAACATTCTGGCAGGCAGTTTTGCTAGTGCTACACAGGTGGGTTTAAACTAAACAATGGGGAGATTGAGTCAAAAATGTGGGAGCGTATCCATGCAGCTAACGAGAAAGAGAGTGTAGGAAAGGACACGTTTATAATATATACAGGGCAGGTGATGGGACCCAATGCAGGGAGATAGAGGACCATAAAAGGAGGACAGAAGCAAAAGGTAGAAGGGAGTTAAGAAAAAAAAACCTGAAAGCTTTATGCTTTATTGCGAGGAGCATTCATAATAAGGTGGATGAATTGAATGCGCTGTTAGTAGTTAAGGGATATGATATAGTTGGAATTACAGAGACATGGCTCCAGGGCGACCAAGGCTGGGAGCTGAACGTGCAGGGATAGACAGAAAGGAAGAGGAGGTGGGGCGGCATTGCTGGTTATAGAGAAGATTAATGCAATAGCAAGGAGAGACATTAGCTTGGATGCTGTAGAATTGGAATGGGTAGAACTGTGAAATTGCCAAGGGCAGAAAACGCTTGGAGTTGTATACAGACCACCAATCAGCAGTCGTGAGGTAGGGGATAGCATCAAGCGGGAAATTAGGGATGCGTACAGCAAAGGTACAGCGGTTATCATGGGTGACTTTAATCTACATATAGATTGGGCCAACCAAATTGGTAACAGAGCTGAGGAGAAGGATTTCCTGGAATGTATACGGGATGGGTTTTTAAACCAATATGTAGAGGAACCGACTAGAGGGCAGGTAATCCCAGAATGGGTATTGTGTAATGAGGAAGGATTATTAAACGATCTTGTTGTGCAAGGCCCCTTGGGCAACAGTGACCACAGTATGGTGGAATTCTGCATTAGGATGGAGAGTGACACGGTTAACTTAGAGACTAGGGTCCTGAACTTGAATAAAGGAGACTTTGAAGATATGAGATGGGAATTGGCTGGGATAGACTGGCAAATTATACGGGATTGACAGTGGAGATGCAATGGTAAAGATTTAAAGACCGCATGGATGAACTCCAGAAATTGGCGAAAAATAAAAAAACTAGGAAGGCTGCCCAACCGTGGCTGACGAGGGAAGTCAAGGATAGTTTTAAATTCAAGGAAGAGGCATATAAATTGGCCAGAAGAAGCGGCAAACCAGAGGATTGGGAGAAATTTAGAACTCAACAGAGGAGGACAAATGGGTTAATTAAGAGGGGGAAAAAGAGCATGAAAGGAAGCTTGCGGGGAATATAAAAACTGACTAAAAGTTTTGTTAGGTATGTAAAAATACATGTCCCTTACAGTCAGAGACTAGTGAATTTATAATGGGAAACAAGGAAATGGCAGAACAGTTAAACGAGTACTTTGTGTCTTCCTTGGTGAAGACGGAACCAATCTCCCGCAAATATTAGGGGTCCGAGGATCTAGTGGGAGGGAGGAACTGAAGGGAATCCACATTAGTCAGAAAATGGTGTTGGGTAAACTGTTGGGACTGAAGGCAGATAAATCCCCAGGGCCTGATGGTCTGCATCCCAGAGTACTCAAGGAGGTGGCCTTAGAAATCGTGGATGCATTGGTGATCATTTTCCAATGTTCTCTTGACTCTGGATCAGTTCCTGTGGATTGGAGGGTAGCCACTTTTTAAAAAAGGAGGGAGAGCGAAAACAGGGAATTATAGACCAGTTAGCCTTACATTGGTAGTGGGGAAGATGCTAGAGTCAATTAATAAAGATGTTATAGCAGCGCATTAGGAAAGCAGTGATGGGATCCGTCAAAGTCAGCATGGAATTATGAAGGGGAAATCATGCTTGACTAATCTTTTGGAGAGCCAGTGGATGTGGTGTATCTGGACCCTTCAAAAAGCCTTTGACGAGATCTCACACAAGAGATGAGTGTGCAAAATTAAAGCACATGGTATTGGGGGTAGGGTATTGACATGGATGGAGAACTAGTTGGCAGACAGGAAGCATAGCGTAGGAATTAACGGGTACTTTTCAGAATGCAGGCAGTGACTAATGGGGTACCACAAGACTCAGTGCTGGGACCCCAGTTGTTTACAATATATATTAATGATTTATCAAGGGAAATAAATGTAACATCTCTGTTTGTGGATGACACAAAACTGGGTGGCAGTGTGAGCTGCGAGGAGGATGCTATGAGGCTGCAGGGTGGATAGGTTGGGTGAGTGGGCAGAAGAAGTATAATGTGGATAAATGTGAGGTTATCCACTTTGGTGGCAAGAACAGGAAGGCAGATTATTATCTGAATGGTGTCATATTCGGAAAAGGGGAGGTGCAACGAGACCTGGGTGTGCATGTACATCAGTCATTGAAAGTAAGCATGCAGGTACAGCAGACAGTGAAGAAATCTAATGGCATGTTGGCCTTCATTGCGAGAGGATTTGAGTGTAGGAGCAAGGAGATCCTACTGCAGTTGTGCAGGGCCCTGGTGAGACTGCACTTGGAGTATTGTGTGCAATTTTGGTCTCCTAATTTCAGGGAGGACATTATTGCTATTGAGCCAGTGCAGCGTCGGTTCACCAGGTTAATTCCCGAGATGGCGGAACTAACATATGATGAAAGAATGGGTCAATTGGGCTTGTATTCACTGGAATTTAGGATGAGAGGGGATCTTATAGAAATATATACATTTTTTAGAGGATTGGACAGGGTAGAAGCAGGAATAATGTTCCCGATGTTGGAGGAGTGCAGAACCAGGGATCATCGTTTAAGAATAAGGGGTAGGCCATTTAGGACTGAGATGAGGAAAAAGTTTTCACCCAGAGAATTGTGAATCTGTGGAATTCTCTGCCAGAGAAGGCAGTGGGGGCCAATTCACTGGATGTTTTCAAGAGAGAGTTATATTTAACTCTTTGGGTTAAGGGAATCAAGGGATATGGGGGGAAAAGCTGAAACGGGGTACTGATTTTGGATGATCAGCCGAAGGGCCGAATGGCCTATTCCTGCACCTATTTTCTATGTAGATCATTTGATGATCTAATAAAATCTCTGGATAGTTTGGCTGAGGTCAAGAATTTGAATGGAGGATTTCTTAGTTGTAAGAATAATACATAGAACATAGAACAGTATAACACATGAACAGGCCCTACAGACCACATAATCAGTGTGGGAAATGATGCCACATTAAACTAATCTCCACCTAGAAGTGTTCAACATCCTCTAAATCTCTGCATATCCATGTGCCTACCTAAAAGTCTCTGAAATGCCACTATCATATCTGCTTCCACCACCACAATGTTCCTCCCATCTTAAAGCTATGCCCTCTAGTCTTTGACATTTCCACCCTGGGAGAAAGATTTTAATTGCCAGCCCTATCTGTGCCTCTCATAATGTTTAGACACTTCCATTAGGCCTCTTTTCAACCTCCAATGTTCCAGAGAAAACAATCCAAATTTGTCCAACCTCTCCATATAGTCAATACCCTTGAATCCAGGCAGCATTCTGGGAAAGCTCTTCTGCACTCTCTCCAAAGCCACCCACATCCTCCCTGAAATGGGGTAAACCAACCTGCACACAATACTTCTAATGCAGCCGCTACTAAGCATATAATTCCCTTTCTCTACGACTCTGTCTGCTTGTGTTGCCACTTTCAGCGAGCTATGAACTTGGACCACAAAATCCCTCTCCACATCAATACCTTTAAGGGTATTGCCATTAACTATACTTTCCCCAGCATTTGATCTCCTAAAATGCAACAGCTCACACTTGCTTGGATTAAAACCCACCTGCCATTTCTCTGCCCATCAAGTTTAAAAAAAAAATATATATATAGATATAGATATAGATATATAGATATAGATATAGATATAGATATAGATATAGATATATATATATGTATATGTATATGTATATGTATATGTATATGTATATGTATATGTATATGTATATGTATATGTATATGTATATGTATATGTATATGTATATGTATATGTATATGTATATGTATATGTATATGTATATGTATATGTATATGTATATGTATATGTATATGTATATGTATATGTATATGTATATGTATATGTATATGTATATGTATATGTATATGTATATGTATATGTATATGTATATGTATATATATATATATAATATAATAAAATTTGTAAACCATGACCTGCCGCACGTCAAAGCCATGCCGACTGTCCCTAATTAGCACATTCCCTTCCATATGTGAGTACATCTTATCAAATAGCTTCCCTCCCACTGATGTGAGCCTCGCCAGCCTATAATTTTCTGGATTATCTCTTCTTCTGTTCTTAAACAAAAGATCAACATTGTTTACTCTCCTGCAGGATCTCGGTTGCGGCTGGAGAAGATACACGGATCTAAAGAGTAATGCATTTTTGATCAAAGGCTTTTGGTTATGGCTTTATATAAGCAGCGGCAGTTTTTTCTTTGAACTAAGAAGTAGTGGCTTATAGAAGGTAACTAATGGGCCTGTCGCACTTAGGCGACTTTTTAGGCGACTGCAGTCGCCACATGGTCGCGGGTTGTTGCCAGGGAGTCGCCTTCATGGTCGTGAGGAGATCCCGCATTCTGCGACTAGTCGTGGCCTCATTATGGTCGCCGCAAATTTTTCAACATGTTGAAAATTTAGTGGAGACTAGAATTAAGCCGTCAGGATCGTCAGGAGGTCCTAGTTGGTTGCCAGGAGGTCGAAGGTTGTCGTAGGTTGTAGCCGGTGCTTACCGGTGAATTTCATTGGCTCATTGGGGAAAAAAAACGTTAGCAGTAGCTTTCAGAACCAAGGAGAACCGATTGGTAATGTTAAATGTCCGCCGAGCTTCACAGCCGTGTATCTCTGGCTTCTTAAAAGTTGTCTCCACTCATTTTCCCCCTTCTCCCCCCTCTCCCACCCTCTTTTAAAGGACTTATGTGACCCTTCCGGTGCACTGTGCTTTCACCATCTTTTTTAAATTTAATTAAAAAATATATATATTTTATTTATAAGAAGTAATGTACATTACAGTGATATAAGCCAAAAATAACATAATACATTTCCTGTACAACTTCTTGTTTTAAACTTTAAAAAGAAGAAAAATAGAGAGAGTTAGATAAGATAGTAAGTGCGTGAAAGAGTGATGAGGAGAAACCCGTAGAAACGTAAACCACGAGAAAGAGTTAAAAAGAAAACCAAAGAAAAAGAAAGAGAAAAATAGAGAACAGAAGATATAAGAAAGTAAAATAAGATAAAAGGGATGTACCTGCTTCGTATCTTTACACACCCCTCACCAGGTCCTGAAACCATTTATTTTCAAAGTTATGTGGCACCCTATGCTTGTAATAAGTCGATAAATGGAGACCAAATCTTTTGGAAATGGTCTGATTTGCCTGCTAGGAGGAATCTCATGTCTTACAGGTGTAACATTTCGGACATATTTGAAATCCACATTTTTATCGTTGGTGTGGGAGCGTTTTTCCAGAATTTAAGTATGTTTTTTTGCCATTAAGCCGTAATTAAGGAAGCTCTTTTGGAACGGTCAGCTCAAAGCTGGCTTCCATTGTTCCGAAAATAATCAATTTTGCGTTCGGTTTCAGTTTTATTTTAAATAGTTTTGTAAAAATGTCAAAGATTTCATTCCAACATTTTTGGATTTTTATACAAAAAACAAAGGAATGTGCTATAGTTGCTTCTTGGGATAGACATTTATCACAAATGGGGGAGACATTTGGATAAAATTTACTTATTTTAGTTTTTGAGTAATATAGTCTATGTAAAGTTTTAAATTGAATTAGAATATGTCTTACATTGATCGAGCATTTATGCACATATAGCAAGTGTTTATCCCAACTCTCTTTCGAGATTTTTATAGCTAGTTCTTGTTCCCAATCTCTTCTAATTCTATCGGATGATAGTATTTCTATATTTAGGATGATATTATACAAGTATGATATTAAGTTCGTTGATTCCGCCTTTATATTCATTGCTTCGTCTAATAGGTCGGGAGACAAATTTTGATATTCTTGTGTATATTTTTTCAAATAGTCACGGATTTGAAAATATTTAAAATATTAATTACTTCTCAGATTGTATTTAAATTGTAGTTGTTGGAATGATAAAAAATTTCCATTTCATACATGTCTCCAAATGTTTTAATTCCTATTCTATCCCAGTGTGTAAATGATGTATCTATAATAGATGGTTTAAACGACGGATTATTAACTATTGGAGAGAGAAGTGATAGGTTTCTTAATTTTAAGGTTAATTTTATTTGTTTCCAAATTCTAATTGTACTATGAATAATTGGATTTTTACTGAATATTGTATTATTCAATTTTATTGGTGAGAGAAGGATCGCTCCTATATTAAAAGGGGATCAATCCTCTCTCTCCATTACTATCCAATCCATCTGAATCACATTTTTGACATTTGCTGCCCAATAATAATACAAAAAATTAGGGAGTGTTAATCCACCAAATTCTTTAGGTTTGCACATATGTCTTCTTTGAATTCTATGGGATTTATAGTCCCATATAAAATTTGTGATATCGGAATCCAGTTTAAAAAATACTTGGTAAGTATATTGGTATAGATTGGAATAGATATAACATTTGTGGTAGAAAGATCATTTTTATAGCATTTATTCGGCCTATTAAAGACATCGGAAGAGTTTTCCAAAATTTAATCAGGGCGTTTAATTTATTAAGTAGGGGCATATAGTTTGCATTAAATAAAGATTTATATTTTCTAGTAATTTCAACTGCCAAATATTTAAATTTTTCTGTAGCAATTTTTAAAGGGAAATTTAACAGGTGTGTTGAGTCTTGGGGTTTTATCGTCATAATTTCACTTTTATTCCAATTTATTCTATATCCTGAAAAGGATCCAAATTCCTCTATTAGATTTAATATATTTGGTATACTGATTTGTGATTTTGTGATGTATAGTAGTACATCATCTGCGTATAATGATATTTTATTATTTGAGTATTTTGTATTATAACCATGGATATTCGGATGTGTTCTAATGATTTCAGCTAGAGGTTCTATTACAAGAGCAAATAGCAGAGGTGATAGTGAACATCCCTGTCTATTGCCCCTTGATAATTGAAATTTCGGGGACAACATGTTATTAGTTAATATTCTAGCAGTGGGCCTATCATATAATAGTTTTACCCATGAGATAAAATTCTCTCCCATTTGAAATTTTTGCAATACTTTAACAAGATAGTCCCATTCCACTTGATCGAATGCTTTTTCTGCGTCCAATGAAATAATTGATAAGTCTTGTTCTTCGGTTTTATATGAATGCATTATATTAAACAGACGTCTCAGATTATTGCATGAGTATCTCTTGGGTATAAACCCCGTTTGATCCGCATTTATTCATTTACTAACATATTTACTTAATCTTCTAACTAATGTTTTCGCTTGTATTTAACAGCGCAATGGCTCTGTATGAACCAGGGTCTTCTAAATCTTTATCTTTTTTAGGTATAAGTGTAATCGTTGATTCTGCTAATGTTTCTGGTAATGTTTGTTCTTTGAAAGCATATGTATACATTTTATGTAAACGTGGTGTAATTATCTCATAAAATCTTTTATAAAATTCATTACTACATCCATCTGGTCCTGGTGTTTTTCCATTCTTTAGTGAGTTTATTGTTACTTCTATTTCCTTAATTGAGATTTGTGCTCCTAATTCCTCTTGTTCAATCAGGTTAAGTTTTGGGAGATTACAGTTATCCAAGAACTCTATAACTTTAGTACTATCTGCTGATGTTTTAGATGTATATAAATGTTGATAAAATTGAGCAAATCTTTTATTAATATCATTAGGTAGTGTTAACAATTCACCTTTATCTGATTTAATCTTTAAAATCGTATGATCTTTTTCCCGTTTTTTCAATTGACGTGCTAAAAGTTTATGCGGTTTATCACCGAATTCAAAATTTTCCTGTGTTGTAATTTGAAATAATCTTATAACTTTTGCTGATAATATTTTATTTTATTTAAATTTCAATAGTTATTTTATTATGTTTATCTATAGTTGGCTCTTTAACGTTATCTAGATCCAATTGTCTAATTCGTTCTTCTAACTGCCTTTGTTCATTCTTATTCTTTTTATTTTGAAAAGCTTGATATGAAATTATAAATCCTCTGATAAATGCTTTAAAAGATTCCCATAGTAAAGTGGGTGAAATATCTGGGGTGTCGTTGGTCTCGAAAAAAAGTTCCATCTGTTGTTTTAAATATATACCACCTTGTGGATCATTTAGAATTTGAGAATTAAACCTCCAAAACGATTTTTTATTAGGCATTCCTTCAAGTAAAAAAAAAAAAGGTAACGGGGAGTGGTCAGAAATAATACTGTTGTGATATTTTGGGTTCATTGTATAGGGAATTAATTTTGTGTCCACTAAAAAATAGTCAATACGTGAATAAGTTTTGTGTACCGTTGAATAAAACGAGTATTCCCTTCCAACTGGGTTAGCGATCCTCCAAACATCTGTTGTATTTATATTTTTTATGTATGTATTTAGGAGTTCACTAGTTTTAGATTTTGTGTTACCCCTCTTTTGCTGTGTAGATTTATCCAGGTACGGATCTAAAACGCTTTCACCGTCTTAATTACAGCGCCATCCTTCCTGTTCATCGCGGTGTGTGTCTGTATCACATTGGCTTTGCACTGTGTTCGCCCCGCTTGCCCTGTCCTCTGCCTTAGCGATGTGTTTGTGTGTGTGTGTGCCTGCATAACAGGCTGGTGAAGGAAGCTGTGTGTGTGTGTTCCACTCTGACAGCTGCCGTTCCAGTCGCCGGTTTCTCAGCCGACTGCCGGCAAATTGATAGTTGATGACAGTCGCCTGAAAAATCGCATAAGTGGGACAGGCCCATAAAGGATGGAAGGGGAACCAAGTTCTATACGATGTTACATTTTTTTAAAAAGCTTGTAGATACTTCAAATCTAAAAATGCTCCACAGGTCATGTGGAGCTGCTCCACAGCAATAATAAGTGCTGCCAATTTTCAATAACGTGGGAATCAATTTACTCACAAAAGTGTCCCCAAGCAACAATAAGAAAATTACAAGTACATTTATTTTTGCTAGTTTTGTTTAAATCATAAACCAGATTAATTGTTTGTTGATCTCAACAAAAAAGCCAAACATCCAGCTGCATGCATCAACATTGGACAGCCCAGATTGCATGAAGAAATCTTTGAGAGTGCAACCACTAATTAAAGATTGTAGTTTTGAAGGATGTGCAGTATATCTCTATACAGAATGCTGGTCTATATTCTTGAATTTTATTCTGCAATAATACAGCGCCATTCAAGTTTGGTTTGTAAACTGCAGAATGTTATTTATTGGCCTGATGGCATTTTTCTAACTTCAGCAATCCTATGATATTAAAAGAGGTTTTGTTTGTTTTGGGCCTTCAAGTTTATCTAAAGGATGACAATGAATATTTCTACTTGCTGGGATTAATGCTATGACGTTTGCTTACAATGATATTTGACCATCATGAAGAGAAAATATGTCAGGAATCTGTTCTAAACATTTGATGAATTAATGCAATGGTATTCAATATGAACATTTGGGGTAAAACAGTGGCAAGTAAGAACAATAGGTTTTGACAATCAATATTGCTGATGACAGCAAAAAAAAGCAGCACGTGATTGGATTGGTTTTCCTCTTAGACAGCAAAAAAGACAGCAGGCTTTTAAAATTAGTGCTAGTTCAATTAAAGCATGGAAATGACATGGAATTAGGATACATAGTCAGCATTATTAGTGTTGCCAATGGTTACCAAAGAATAAGAATATATGGTCCACATTGAAAGTGGAACGAAGGTATGGACACGATTATTCAGTCGGACATCTCCACTCACTGTTGAACTTTTATTAACAAGAGGCAGTGGATCTGGATGTACAACTTAAAACAATGATGTGCTAGTTAAAGACGTGTATTGGCTTGATAATGATGATCCTACAAATCATATGGAGGGTTTACTTACTGTGAAAAGAACTGGAGAAAGATTGGAAAATAAGTTGTATAAGAACTGTAGTAAGACTATTAACTTCAAGACGGAGGGTGAGAGCATAAATTATAAAATATATTTAAAACTCACTGGCCTTTATTATTTCAGTTGAAAAAACGGCTTCTCTTACAGTGCAACATTCCTTCAGTACTGCACAGGAGGCTTTGGCATAGAATTTGAATCGGGAAAGTTCTGATTCAGAAGCAAGAGCAATACCACTAAACCATGTGCAGGATATTCACTGGTGCGTTGGAG
The DNA here is from genome assembly GCA_038087875.1 of Malacoraja senta. NCBI lineage: Eukaryota > Metazoa > Chordata > Chondrichthyes > Rajiformes > Rajidae > Malacoraja > Malacoraja senta. Next base: position 31,809,083 of record CM075980.1, read on the forward strand.
GATTTACATGCAGGACATTTACAAATGTGTTGCCTCATAATTTGACTGACGAAGATAAGATTTATGGAGAAATAAAGAATAATCTAAGGTACACAAAAATGCTGGAGAAACTCAGCGGGTGCAGCAGCATCTATGGAGCGAAGGAAATAGGCAACGTTTCGGGCCGAAACCCTTCTTCAGAATAATCTATGCAGGCGTTTAATTTCTGCAATGGTTGTGACATTTTTTCCCTGAACATGGCAGGAGTATTTTGGAGGATTGCTAGTAAGCGAATGGAAAGACAGTTTAAAACGGTAGTGACCTCGCACCAACATCACCAAAACAACAACATATCGTTTTATCGGAAATTTAAGAGAATAAATTCCCAAAGTTTTCCCAGATCAGAATTGGAGGCCTGCAGAGACCACGGAGGATTGTGGCTATGGATAAGGTCACAGTGACTGGAAAGGCTAAGGCCAAGTAGAATTTGAAAGCACTGAACATTTTAAATTTAAAGTATTGATTGCAGAGGTTCTGATGTAAGTAGCCTGATGAATAAACAGGATGCATTCATCTGTATGTTTTAGGGTCACAGGGTTTTGGTGGGGTAGTTGCCAGCAGATGATAGGGACTAGATGCATGCAGGAGATTTATCGAGGCAAAAAAAACATGGTCTTGGCGAGAGATTGTCTTGGCAGCTTAGACAATAGGTGCAGGAGTACGCCATTCGGCCCTTCGAGCCAGCACCACCATTCAATGTGATCGTGGCTGATCATCCTTTGGCGGTCTCAAGAACGACAACTGAACTTTTAAACAAATCTTCATTCGAAAATTCACTTTTCAGTAAACTGGTTCTCTCGACACGTCTGGCCACATCGGTGGTCAGGGCTGAACTGGCGCGCGAAAGCAAAACCGCGCGAAAACAAGCAGCCCCTCCCGAGTCACGTGACCGCGGCTTCCGAACGTCGGGTTCGATACCTGCGTGCGCCAGTAGGCGCCTCTACATGACCCCCCCAGAATCCGCGGTACGGAAACGCACGGGTAACCGGACGGTTCGACCGGAACGCGTAGTCCGAGGTCGCGGGGCGAGCGTAACAGTAGGAGCCGGCAAAACAGAACTGGAGGAACGCGAAAAACGCGAATGAGGGACGGGCGTAACAAAGGGGACCGGAGAAACATGACCGGGGGTAACAGGTGCAGAGGGCGGTAAAACGGCCGGTGGACGTCCTCTACGCCGCGGAGTAGCCACTGTCACCGGGCTATCCTCGTCAACGTGTGCTGGATTAAGGTGGCTCACAGAGACGAACTCCTCCTTGCCACCCATGTCCAACATAAACGTCGAGGTACCAGTACTCGGCACCCTGTACGGACCCTTGTACACCCGCTGTAATGGCGAGCGATGAGCATCTCTATGGAGAAAAACATAAGCACAATCCCGTAACATAATAGGCACAAGCACCGAAGACGAACCATGCCGGGAAGTGGGAACTGGGACCAAAGCGCACACCCGCTCGCGAAGTCCAGCTAACAACGCCGAAGCTGGGACCTCTTGATCCCGGGGGACGGGCAAGAAATCCCCAGGAACTTGCAAAACCGAGCCGTAAACCAACTCGGCCGAGGAGGCTTTGAGGTCCTCCTTAGGCGTGGTTCTGATGCCTAGGCAACTGGTTGGGCCGGTGAGCCGAGCTTTCAACGCTGACTTGAGGTGTCTGTGGAAACGCTCAACCAAACCGTTGGACTCGGGGTGATACGCGGTGATCTGATGCAGCTTCGCGCCATACAGCTGCGCCAATACACTCCACAGGGAGGATGTGAACTGGGCCCCACGATCGGTAGTGATATCGGAGGGGACCCCGAAACGAGCGATCCAATTCGAGACAATTGCCCTCCCGCACGCCTCAGCTGAGGTATCCGTTAACGGTATCGCCTCCGCCCACCTGGTAAACCTGTCCACGATAGTCAGTAGGTGAGTAGCCCCACACGTACATGGCAAGGGACCTACCAGTTCGACATGGATGTGCAGGAACCTGCCGTCCGGGACGGCAACATCCTGCACGGGCGGGCGCACATGTCTCTGTACCTTGGAAGTCTGGCATGGAATGCAGGAAAGGGCCCATGCTGCGACCTGTTTCCTCAACCCATGCCAGACGAACTTCGCCGCGACCAAGGCAGAGGTGGCGCGAATGGACGGGTGCGCTAGGCTGTGGATAGTGTCGAAAATCCGACGCCTCCAAGCAACCGGAACAATGGGATGGGCTTTGCCCGTGGAGATATCGCAAAGGACTCGCATGCCGGCTGCGCCGCAAGGCACCTTAGCCAGCTTGAGACCTGATTCAGCATTGTGATAAACCTCCATACCGGCATCTGCCTGTTGGGCAGCGGCCAGCTCTGCATAATCCACACCTAGACTTAACGCTGAAACTTCGGGCAGCGCTGGACGGGACAACGCGTCAGCCACAACGTTCAGCTTCCCTGCCACATGCCGAATATCGGACGTGAATTTGGAAATGTAGGCGAGGTGCCGTTGCTGTCTGGCAGACCAGGGGTCAGATACCTTGGTCAATGCGAACGTGAGTGGCTTGTGGTCTGTGACTGCGGTGAAAGCACGCCCTTCCAGGATATAACGAAAATGGCGGATCGCTAGGTAGAGCGCAAGGAGCTCCCGGTCGAAAGCGCTATACTTAACTTCGGGGGCTCTCAGCTGCCTGCTGGAAAATGCCAGCGGCACCCAGCGGCTACCTACGCGTTGCTCGAGGACGGCGCCTACCGCGACGTCGGAAGCGTCCATGGTGAGGGCTGTTTGGGCTGATGCCCTAGGGTGTTCTAGCATAGTGACGTTGTCCAATGCAGTCTTAGCCCCCTCGAACGCCTTCTCCGCCTCCTTGGACCAGACCAGGTCCTTAGGCTTACCGGCCAGGCATTGGAACAACGGCCGCGGCTGACGGGACGGATAGGTGATAAACGTTAACCATCCCGATAAACTCCTGCAGGCCCTTGACGGACAGAGGCCTCGGGAAGCGACGGATGGCGTCGACTTTCTCGGGCAGCGGTTGCGCGCCGTGGCAGGTAATGCTGTGACCCAAGAAAGAGATGGAACGCAATCCGAACTGGCACTTCGCGGGGTTGATCACCAACCTGTGTTTGCGCAGCCGTTCGAAAAGCAGGTGGAGGTGCCTGACGTGCTCTGCATGCGAGCTGCTGGGCACCAGAATATCATCGAGGTAGATGAATATGAATGGCAAACCCCGAATACCTGAACCATTAACCTTTGGAATGCCTGAGCAGCGTTCTTCAGGCCAAAAGGCATTCTTAGCCATTCGAAAAGGCCGAAAGGGGTGATGGTGGCCGTCTTATACCCGCGAATAAGGCCGACCTTCGAGAAAAGGGTTGCGCCCTCCAGATGAGCCGAGGAATCCTGGATGTTCGGGACTGGGTACCGATCTGCTGTGGTTACCGCGTTCAAACGCCTGTAATCACCGCAAGGTCTCCAACCGCCGGACGCTTTGGGCACCATGTGTAAAGGGGAAGCCCAAGGGCTGTTCGACCGCCGGACGATCCCCATGTTCTCCATAAGCTGGAACTTGTCTCGTGCGATGCGCAGTTTATCGGGCGGGAGGCGGCGCGCGCAGGCGTGTACCGGTGGGCCCTCGGTGGGAATGTGGTGGACCACGCCATGACGGGGTGCGGCCCCGTCAACCCCGGGAATTCGGCGAGCAGGGCTGCGAAAGGTTGCTGGATCTCAACTACCTCGACGAGTTGCTGTAGGGGCGTGGACGGAACGCGCGGCTTGGCAGGGCACAGGTCCGACACGGGGACCATGCGTCCGCCTCGCACATCAACTAATCAGCCCCCAGGATCGGTTGGGTGACGTCAGCAACGATAAACTTCAACCTGTACGGGCGGGAGTTGAAATTTAAGTCCAGGGTCCGCGTACCGTAAGTGCGAATGTCGCTCCCGTTAACAGCCGAGAGGACGGGTCCTACCTTACCTCGGGCGCTCGGAGGAAGGATGCTGGCATGGGCACTGAGGTCCACCAGGAAACGGTGGCCGGAATGGCGATCGCGGACGTGGAGGCGATCGTTTGGGCCGATCGCGTTCGCCCCTATGGACGATCGGCCGAGGCATTTCCCGGGTACGAGCAGGGGCTCCAACATCTTCGGGCTTCGGGCCCATATCGTTGATGGTAGTAATACCAGCGGCATTGGCTGTAGACCACTGGCCGCGGCGATTCTTCTTCAGCGCTGGTCTGGGCTTCTTCCTCCCGATGTCAGTTCGGTGGCACCAGCACCGTGACCAGGGGGCGGGCGAAAGCAAACGCGTCCCACCGTCTGTGTGCACACAATTCGTCAGCTCTCTCCGCGAGTTGTTGGGGGGTCGTTGAAATCAGCCCCGGTGAGCATTAGCTGGACTACGTCGGGCATCTGCTCCAGAACGCCTGTTCGAATAGCAGACATGGGCGGTGCCCGTCCATCAGGGCTAACATCTTCGCCATAATGGTGGATGGCCGACACTGTCCATATGCAGCAGCTTCGTGGAGCAGCAGGGCCTTCAGCCCTTCGTATTTGGCGATGGTCGGCGGGTCCCTGATGTAGGGCAACAGCCTCGAGGCACAGTCCTGCGGCATTGCCCCCACCACATGGAAATACATAGTATCGTCCGCTATGATGCAATGGAGGTGAAACTGTGCCTCAACATGGGCGAACCACACCTGAGGTTGGTCAGGCCAAAATGATGGCAATTTGAAAGCCGGTGAGCCTTGCTGGTCGATTCTGCGGGAACGTTGTCTTCCTGCTTAATTCTCTTGTCTAACGACGGCTAGACAGGTCGGGGTCACCAATTTGGCAGTCTCAAGAACGACAGCTGAACTTTTAAACGAATCTATATTCGAAAATTCACTTTTCAGTAAACAGGTTCTCTCGACACGCCTGGCCACATGGTCAGGGCTGAACTGGCGCGCGAAAGCAAAACCGCGCGAAAACAAGCAGCCCCTCCCGAGTCACGTGACCGCGGCTTACGAACGCCGGGTTCGATACCTGTGTGCGCCAGTAGGCGCCGCTACAATCCACAATCAGTACCCCCCGTTCCTGCCTTCTCCCCATATCCCCTGAGTCCGCTATCTTTGAGAGCCCAGTCTTGAAAGTATTCAGAGAACCAGCCTCCACCGCCCGCTGAGGCAGAGCATTCCACAGACTCACAAGTCTCTGTGTGAAAAATGGACACTTAGCTTAGTGTCCATCAGCCACAGTTTTTTTTCCCTCATAAAAGCATGGCATTTGTGGTGAGGGAATGAATATTACCAACTCAAAAGCAGAAATAAAGCTACCTATCAGAGGAAGTTTTTATTCGGTGTATTATTTTCCATAACTAGTATTAGTAGTTTAGTCCTTGCATGCCAGATGTGCACCTAGAGAACTTGATGCTTTTTGGATTGGCCCCAATAAGCACCAGGATTCCTGTCATCAATGTGTTCATTGAAATTCTACATCTTTAAATCAACCTCTAATAGTTTACGCTAAATTCAAACTTTGGTATTGCTTGTCGGGGTGATTCTTCAGTAACTGTCTACTTTGATGTCCCGCTACTTTGATGCTGTATATAAGGAAAATCTGTAATTCTATCCCATTTCTTCTTTTTCTATAATGTTAATAAACATAATCCTCATAAATAGAGATTAAACCCTAAATGAATAAAGTGTTATATTTTAATTTCTTTCCCGATGCCGGTGGGGAGGGGGGGGAACAAGGGCTGAAGAGGGCCGGGCGTGGAGAGAGACATCGGGTCACGGGAAGAGGTGATGGCTGCAACAGGCCTTTGTGTCCAGCAGGAGCTAGAGATGGAGTCCGGGAGATTGGGGTAAGTGACAGAGATGACAGACTCAGAAAACACATTTTAACATAAACATCCATCACAGTGACTCCTACACATTCCTCACTGTGATGGAAGGCGAAAATAAAGTTCAAGTCCTTCCCTTGTTGTTCCCTTGTTGTTCTTCCTTGGTCGGGGGCCTCGAGCCCCCCATTGATGGGACGGTCTTGAGTCCCGTAGTCGGCGTCGTTCGGGCCCTCCGCGTCGAGGCGTTCATCTCCCGCATTGGGGGGATGTCTGCTCCCCTGCACCGGGCGATCAAACCTCACGTCAGGGCTGTATGAACCTTCTGCGGCATTGGAGCTCCCGACAAGCCTCTCCCGAGACTGCGAGCCCTCGACGGTAAGTCTGCAGGTCGCGGTGGGAGCGATCCTAGGCAAGGGATCTGCTCCGATGTTAAGTCCGCGCCCTGCGGTGGGGCTCACGACAGTCCGAGGCGGCTTCCAGCTCCAGCAATGGGAGGCCGCAGAGCCCGGAGAATGTGATTCGAAACTTGATCACATCTCCGGGAAGGTAAGAACCTGAAAAAAAAGTCCCCCCCCTCCCTCCCTCCACATAAAACGAACAGAAGAACATTAAAGCAAACTTTAAACAAACGCTAAAAATAACAAAAAGGATGAAAAAAAAAACAGACTGCCGATAAGGCTGCCATCTCCCTCCTCCGGCGCCCCGAACTTGATGATGGAGTTCGCACTATGACCGTAATTTATAAATGATCAGTATGCTTCTGCCTATTCATCTGAGTTAATATTGTTTTAGAGGAAGTTGGTGAAAAGTTATGTGAAGGTTACCATTCTTGCTAAAAATCACCACTTTTTTCGGCAGTGAACTGTTACGAAGGTTTAAAATCATTGCGTGAGACTGAAAAAGTATTTTTTTGGTGGGTTATTTGAGGAAGATCCTCTATAATTTGAAAGACTGCGACAAATTTGATTTTATCAGTTTGATTAAAATTTGTTTAAATCAGTTATATTTTACAGTTATATTATTTCATCAATATTTCATCATAAAAATATGATATGACTGAATGCATTGGGTAACCTGGAAAAAGAAGAGGAAAAAATAAATTTAATTCTCTAAAAGATTGCTCCAAACATATTTTTCCCATAGTAGAGATGTTCATCTATGTGAAAACATTCAAAGTTGCAAAAATTTAAGTTTTCATAATCTGGTTTCCAGAAACTTCAAAGTAGACACTTACTGAAGAATCACCCGCAGACACAAAAAACTGGAGTAACTCAGCGGGACAGGCAGCATCTCTGGAGAGAAGGAATGGGTGATGTTTCGGGTCGAAACCCTTGTTGTACTTGTTGCTTGTACTTGTTTTAAATCGTCTTTCTCAGGAAATTTGTATTGATTGCAGTCAATGGTGAATTTATATATGGCTTCTTCTTCCTCGTGTCCGGCCATCTTCTATATCACGTCTTTCCGGTCGGTGGTTGCAGAATTGGCTACTTCAGTCAGTCACTGTGGTACAGTTTCTGTCGTCAGCATTGCCCGGGATGCGTCACGTGGAGGCTTCTGCTTGCATCCCTATACATAAATATGGCTCAATGGAAGCAACAAAACTAATGAAATTAATGGTTAATTGCACAATTTCTTTAATTCAACCTTGCTGTGTGCTTATTGTAAAGCTTGCCTTTCTCTGTGATTTTTTCAAAAATACTTCCTTCTTATCCTTGCACGAAGTATCTTGACTATGATGATCCTTCAATTTAAATGATTTGCAAATAATTCACTTCAATTGAAGGCAGATATAGAAAGCTTGTAAAGGTGACATATCAAAATGCTGCCAATTTTAGACAATGTAGTATGATTCATTAGGCTTTACAAAAGAGGAAGATAAAATGCACATTTAAAATTACATTTATTTACATTATTTTGAAGAGAATAGCTTTAGGATCGCACAATGCAGAATGAAGTGAGAGAAATAGCTGAAAGTCTGCATCTCATAGAGCTGTACAGGTCAGTAATGAGACCTTTGGCCATCATGTCCATGCTGATCTTTTGCTGTTTACACTAATCCCATTTGCCCACATTCGGGTCATATTCTTCTTTGCCTTGCCTTTTAAGGATCTGTCCAAATCCCTCTTAAACACAGCAATCTTATCCAATTTCACCATATCCTCTGACAGCGCTTTCCAGATATTGACCACTTTTTGTGTAAAAAAAAGCTTACCACTCAGATCCTCCTTAAAACTCCTTCATTTCACCTTAAATCGGTGCCCTCTTGTATTTGACACCCCTATCATGAGAAAAATATTTTGAACATCTAGCCTATTCATATCTCTCATAATCTTATATTTCAATCAGTCAGCATATTCGGCTGGTTCAGAAGATTATGACACATGGGATCCAGGGTAAGGTTGCCCACTGCATCATTGACTTGAAGTTACAATACAGGGGGAGACAGCTATTTTTCAAACTGGAGCCTTGTAACGAGTGGTATGCCACGAGGATCAGTGCTGGGTCCACTGTTATTATTTAGATTAAAGATATAGATGAAAAAGTAGGTGGCATGGTTAGTAAGTTTGTGGATGACTTAAAAAATTACTGGAATACTGAAAGAGGTTGTCTAAGATCACAAAAGGACTTTGAGCATCTTAGCTGAAGAATGGCATCTGCTTCAATCGGATAAATGCGGGATGATGCCATTTGGTAAAACTAACCAGGGCAGGCCTTAAACAGTAAATGACAGGGCCCTGGGGAGTGTTGAAGAACAGGCAGACTTACGGATGCAGGTGCTAGTTCCATAGAAGTGGTAACACCAGGTGGTGAAGAAAGTGTTTGGCATGCATGTTTTCGTCGGTCAGGGTATTGAGTTCAGGATTTGGGACATAATTTTGCATCTGTTCAAAGCACGTTTGGAGTACTGTGTACAATTATGGTTGCCCAGCGATAGGAAGGATTCATTGAACTGGAGAGAATACAAAAAAGATTCATGAGGATGTTGCTGGGATTGAAGGACTTTATCAAATGCTTTACAAAAATTCATATAGACTACATCCATGGTTTTGTAGTCAAAACCTAGAGGCATTTGGTTTAAGGTGAGAGGGATAAGTTTTAAAAGGGACCTGTGGGGCAACTATTTTACACAAAGGACGACACCTATATGTGCATTTTTACAACACTGGAGAGACTTTAGCACAGAACATTAAAAATGTCATATCTCCACTGTTTCAAGTAGTATGGTGTTATTTCTTTAGGGATTGTTACTCAAATGTACAAGAGATAAAATCATGGATTCAATTAATTCCCTGATTCAACCAGTTTATCTCAAAAATATCAATTTTTAGGACACCAAAAAATGACATGCTTTGACACAATGAAATAAAGAGGCAATTTCTGCATTAATATAATTCAAAACTTTTTCAAGTTTGTTGCTTTGCAGAGATAAATGTTTCACAGTCATAAGCAAAACCTTTGATGAATTTGGCATTAAGTGCTCTGAATGGCCATATTTCAAGGAGTGGTTACTCTTGGTGTCCACCCTATTGTAGAGTAACCACCACAATGGTAAATTACGACCAACAAACTTCCCAAGGAGATTGAAAATGTTCTAGTTTGAACAACTCAATAGATAATGAAATTATGAGAAGAAAGTAACCTTAATATCAAGATTCTGTAAAAGCTGCTGCATGCCAAATTTAGTGAATATTTTTGGTGTCCACCATCACACGTGTAACACCAGCATTTTGCTGTAGCTATATTTCCATCAAATTATGTACCTGCAGTCTCTTATTATGTATGGACAATTACTTCCATAAAGTTTATTCAAAACATGTGAAAGAAATTACAAAAAAATAAATACTGGAAGAAACAGGAGCTACTTTCATTTTGGTGTCCACCCTTGGACACTGTGTAACGCACGTTTCAGCACATCACAGGAATATTGCTCATTTGGTCACATACTCCATGTTTATAGCAAGAAAGTACATTTGTATGTTGAAAAACAGCAAAAGTGACGAAATCAGCTATCATGCTTTAGAAAAAAATGACTTTCTAAATTTCATGTTGAGGAAGTATTATATAATAGGTAATTTGCAAAAGAAAAGTTTAAGGTTTTCCTAACAAAATAAAGTAAAATGAAACATACACATAGCGAAAGATGAATCAAAACATGGAGGCTTGAACCTGCTTAGCTTAGTTTATTGCTTTGAGGAAATTGTATTTGGTATGATTGTGTTGGAGAATGGATAGCTGAATAGGGGTCTCTTCTTAGGCCAGAGGTCAACTGCTTTCTCTATGGCACATTCTTAAACTGTGAGGGTTATGCTGAGTTTGAGACAGAATTCAAAGCTGAGAGATAATAGACCCTGTAGTTATCCTTGGCTATGTTAAATTATAATGAGATTGTGATAAGGGATAGGATGTATGTGAAAGGGAGTAGTTGCTTAGGAGAGGAAGATAATTAGATTGATGGATTTGTTTATAGAAAGTCGAAGAAGCAGATGTAATTCTGATGTAATGGTCTGAGTTGTGAATTTACGCTTTGTTCTGTAATATTTGTAAAAGGCCTTGTAGAGAGATTGGAAATACAGCTCCCAGAGATAGGAGGAAAAGGGGCTGCAAATTAGAATGAAGCTGTATCCTGACACCAAGCACTTATTAAGTAAGTTGACAGATTTACGACCCATGTATGCTTGGTTGGGAGATGTGTGTTTTGAACTTAGAAACTGTAATTCAGCAAACTTATATAATTAATGTTTTAAAGACATAGGTAATAGTATTTTAAACTGTGTAACATTGTAGTGAGAACATTTATGAAATGTATTGTCTTAGTAGGAATGTAAACATTAGACTTATAGAAATTGTTTAGATTTATAGAAATATCTTTCTTCTTGGTATGGGAAGTGTGTATGACTTGTGTGATCATTGTATTACATATGTATCTTATATTTTGAGGAATGGTATTTGATAATTGGGCCTACTGGGGTTTTGCTGTGTTGAAATAAAATAAGGAAAGTTATACCACAGGCAAACGAAGGTTGTGAGGCCAGGGAAGGGGGATCATGTGACTGATGTTGTAAATCACCAGAAGGACTCGGATGATTGGTTACTAGCTTGTCATACCCTCTGTATCTGAAATGTCTAATACCTATATAAATGCCATGAGTTCTATCAAAGTAAAGGGCCTGTCCCACGAGCATGCGACTGCATGCGGCAAGCGCGACCTCACATGGTCTCTTGAGCCGTACGGCCTCGCGGGGCCGGTCCCACTTCGATCGCCGGAGCCATATGGAGTTGTGCGGAGCTGGTCCTGACATCGCGCGGGGCTCCAAAAAACTGACACTGTTCAAAAATTCCGCGCAGCAACGGCCTGCCGGCCCGCAGCCGCCTCGTCACCATACGCACCACCTCGACGGGCGTGCGCAGCGTCTCGATGCCGTATGTCACGCGCGAACTTCCCGCGGACTTCGCTCGAACTTCACATCGCTCACTCGACCTCCGCGCGGCCCCTGCTTACAGTTTGGTCGCGCTCGCCGCATGCAGTCGCATGCTGGTGGGACAGGCACTGTACGGGGATCACTCGACCTCCACATGGCCCCCGCTTCCGGTTTGGTCGCGCTTGCCGCATGCAGTCGCATGCTCGTGGGACAGGCCCTTTACTCTTCTCTGGACCCGCACCAGAGCATGAGCTCTGTGTTGGAAGGTTCAGAGACTAGTCTCAGCTGAATAAAGAATCGATTTCAACAGCAACAAGTGTTTGAGTCAAGTTGACTTTAGATTGACAAAAGAACTCAGTTTAACAATGTAAGGGTTGTTATGGTGGACACCAAACATAAAGTGTAAAAATACACATAGGAACGCATGCTAAGCAAGGAATTGTACTCATTAATCAAATTTTCTCAAATTGCAATAACTATCTCTCCCTGTCATGTACAGCCGCTGTGAGGGTTTTTGATTAATCTGAATCATGTTGAAATAATTTATTTGTGAACTTCAATTTTATGTGATGTGGCACTTTTTGTACCCAGTATTGTTAAAAAAAACACATATGGATTGTGCTGTCAGCATATGGACTGCTTCTAAAATAGAAGCAGTCCAATTACAACATTTGCAAGATACTTGGACATGTACTGGATAGGAAAGGTTTAGAAGGATAAGGGCCAGGTGCAGATAAGTGGAATTAGCTTGGTTAGGCATAAATGATCATCATAAATGAGTTGGCTCGAAGGGCTTGTTTGCATGCTGTATGGCTCGGTGACTTTACCTCACTTTTCAGTCTCCTTTACTCCATCTATAAGTGATTGATTGGATAATATTTTGGATGGGGTTCATTACACAAATTTTAAATGACAAATAACATTGGAATTCTGTCATTAAAAAATAGACCCTAGTATAGGTATGTTACAATGCTTACCTTCAGCGGCGCTGCAATTCTGCCACTGGCCGTGTGCGCGATTTTGGCACCTTTAAGGGGGGGGGCAGGTTTAAAACGCGGGTTTCTCCTACCTTGTCCTGTATTATATTTTGTTGGAGTACAAGCGTTTGCTGAAAAATCGTTCCTAGGGGCGTTTTGTGAATTTTTTATTTTTATTAAATCGACAATGTCAGAGCTGGAGTCATTTTAAAATCATCTGCTGAAGCCGTCAACGCCGACAACAGGGACGGATTTCACGTACGGGACAGGTAAACGAATGTGGTTTATTTTAATGTATAAAAGTTCTTCTTAAGAAGCCTTTAATTCACATTTTTTCATGCGAAATGGTGATTTTATTCCACAAACTAATGGCAGAATTTTTCATGCCGATACGGGGTTAAATTCACTGCAAATGAACGTTCCAAATGATCGCGTTCCAGAAATCCTCACTCGCAAGATGATATAAATGCCCATTAATTTACAGGTATTAAACATTCAATTCCTTCCATTTGGCCTGTAAATCCATGACAATGAGATTTAAAAATTATGTTATATTGTGAATTCTTGTGTGAATGTTATTTGGACACTTAGGCTATTTAAAAATGTTAATCTATTCTTAAGAAATTGATAGATGGTCCTTGAACGCTGGATACTTTTACCAGGTAGTTTGCAAAATGTAAAATCCAATTGTTTGGGTGGTTTTGCAGATAGTGAAGATGGTTGTGAAAAATTGCAGCAGGATCTTGATCGATTGGCCAGGTGGGCTGAGGAATGGTTGATGGAATTTAATGCAGATCAGTGTGAGGTGTTGCATTTTGGGAAGTCTAACATGGGCAGGGCCTGCACAGTGAATGGTAGGGCTCTGGGTAGTGTTGTGGAGCAGAGTGATCTAGGAGTGCAGGTGCATGGTTCCTTGAAGGTGGAGTCGCACGTAGATCGGGTGGTCAAAAAGGCTTTTGGCACATTGGCCTTCAGCGAGAGTATTGAGTATAGAAGTTGAGAAGTCATGTTGCAATTGTATTAGGCATTGGTGAGGCTGCCTTTAGAGTATTGTGTTCAGTTCTGGGCACAGTGTTATAGGAAAGATGTTGCCAAGTTGGAAAAGGTACAGAGAAGATTTATGAGGATGTTGCCAGGACCAGAGGGTCTGAGCCTTAGGGAGAGGTTGAGTAGACTTGGACTCTGTTCCTTGGAGCACAGGAGGATGAGGGGTGATCTTATAGAGGTGTATAAGATCATGAGAGGAATAGATCAGGTAGATGCACAATGTCTCTTGCCCATAGGTGAATCAAGGACTGGAGGACATAGGTTTAAGGTAAAGGGGATAAGATTTATTAGGAATCTGAGGGGTAACTTTTTCACACAAAGGGTGATGGGGATATGGAACAAATTGCCAGAGGAGGTAGTTGATACAGGGCTATCCAACATTTAAGAAACAGATAGACAGGCACATGGATAGGACAGGTTTGGAGGGATATAGACCAAATGCAGGCTGGTGGGATTAGTGTAGCTGGGACATGTTGGCCGGTGTGGGCAAGTTGGGCTGAAGGGCCTGTTTCCACATTCTATCACTCTTTGACTAGATTAACAGCTTGCTGAGCAGAAAATGGTGTACAGTGCTAATTTAGACTGTAGTGATTTTCTTGATATGGTATAAAACATTGTATATTTGATAGACATTGAAAGATTAAGAGGCCTGTATTTATCTAATGTACTTCCATTGTTTTCTAACCATATATCTTTCTAAACTTTTTTTTTTCATTAATCTTTACTTTATCTTTTTATGTATAAGCTGTCAGGAAAAAATTGCTGAGTCCAGATTTTAATGTTGCTTTATTACTCCTTTTCACCTCAGTTGCACATTGCACATGGTGCCTTTTCATAATCATGTTTCTTAAAGGACTAAAATGGTGTTGGAAATAGAAAAAATTGCCATAAATGGTGTGTTTTGGGCTATAGACAAATAATTCCACTCATGTGGAGAGTCATTTACATTGAGTCAGCAATCCTCCTCCTCCTCATTTTATTTTTGTCAGTTCAATTCCAGGGCTGTACACCATTTTCTGCTGAGCAAGTTTTTAATCTAGCCACTGGAGTCTGCAGCTCGAGCAGAATTTGTGATTCCTTGTTAAGCCATTTATTTCATAATTTCTGCACCTGCTCTCTGCAGCAAGCATGTATTTTGTTATGGCATAGGATTTAAAAAGAAACTTGTTTTGGTCTGACTTTTCATCCCTATACAGATATAATTACAGTATTGTGCTGACAGTAGTGGCAGGAACAGGTGAACATTTACGGACAGAAATTCTTTGGGATCTGACGCACTGTTTTTTGGGATTTGGAGGGTCATTGAGAGGCACTCTGTTATGTAGATGCTATGTAGATGTTATGTAGATGCCACTAGATGTGCCATCTGCCTGCTATAGTCAGAAGAATATTACAGACCTCACCATTGCTACCTCCTTTACCCAAATCCCTCTGCCATTTATTTTCCTACTCATGTTCAAGCATCACTGCATACTATACCTTCCATAATGTCGCGCTGGAGAAGCATGCCTTTTTGGAGGAAGAGAAATAACTATTGCAGCAAAGGCAGGAGGTTGCAGTTTGAAGTATTCTTGAGCAGGAGAATTATTGTGATCCAGTGGCAGGTTGGAAGTAATGTTAGAATGACTTTGATAGAGGAAAATCTTTTCTGCAAAATCTGTGCCATCTCAGCATCAATGAAACTTAATGGTCTTGTTCTGCAGGAAGTTCTGCCTCCAATGATTATTTGTGCACACATGAATCCCTTTAAGCCGATGCAGGGCTGTAAATCTTGTACCAATCCTTCAGCTTCTGTTCCTGTCCAATTAATTGCAGATCTTCATTGGGAATACAAAACCAATTTTGCTTAAGGATGGACCTAATGCATTTTCTAGTAGGATTAGTGATGAGGTAGAAGTGCCTTCTGAAATATCTTTTCTCTGCCTTTTTCATCTTCGCCTCCAACAACTTCAAGAGCTAATTGATTTATCTGTCTCTAAGAATTAATTTAATTTAGCTGCATCAACTACTTTCTTCTCTTTTCCTGTCAGGTGAATATTCATTTTAAGGTTCCTCCCTGGATTCATACCATACTCTAATTTCTTCTCTATCTTTTCTGAGAGCCTCTCTGAGTTTATCCACGAGACTCATCTCCTGTTTCCTAAACCTTATTCACATCATCAGTAATCATTCAAATTTCTCTGGACACAATATTAGTTCAAGAGTCAAGCGTCTTTTATTGTCACATGTCCTGAAACGGAACAATGACATTCTTACTTGCATCAGCACAATAGACATGTAAACATAGTACTCGGTAGACACCATAGTAAACAACAAAAGGAAGTTCAATATATAAAAACAAATAATATAGTGTAAAGACAAACAAGGCCGTCCAAGTCCCTGGTGCAGCAAGGCAGTTTGTAGTTCGTAGTTTAGAGTTCATAGTGTTTCATGACCTGATGGTTTTGGGAATAAGCTGTTCCTGAACCTGATTGTTACAGTTTTCAGGCTCCTACACCTTCTTCCTGATGACAGCGTGGCCTCGGTGGTTCGCTGATGTTGCTGGCTGCCTTTTTGAGGCAGCAACTCTTGTAAATCCTTTTGATGGTGGGCCAGTCAGTACCAGCGATGGACTGGGCAGTGTTCACCACTTTTTGCAATCTTTATTCCTGGATGTTCGAGTTGCCGAACTAGACTGTGATGCAATCAGTCAGTATGCTCTCTTCCGTGCACCTGCAGAAGTTCAAGAGTGTATTCGTTAATGTACTGAATCGCCTCAAACTTCGAAGGAAGTAGAGGCATTCATGGACTTCCAAAAGGATTGCATCAATGTGCTGAGTCGATGAAGACAGGTTTGTGGATCCTCAGCCTTCCTCTTCTGAAGTCATCAGTCAGTTCCTTGGTTTTGCTGACGTTGAGAATAAGGTTGTTGTTCTGGCTTCTCATCATCTGTAATTCGTCCAACAATGGTGATGTCTTTGGCGAATTTAAAGGTAGATTAGGAACTGTGCCTGGCCACACAATCATGGCAAAAGAGTGGTGAGCAGGAGGGTGAGCGGTGCTCCTGCACTGATGGTTAATGAGGAGGAAGTTTTACCGCTAATTCATACTGGATTGTGTTCTGTTGATGAGAACTTAAAATATCCATTTGGAGAGGGATGCACAGAGACCCAGTTCCCTGGGGTTGGTAACCAGTTTTGAGGAGATAATGGTGTTGAACGCTGAGGTGTAGTCTATGAATAACACCCTGACATATGTTATTTTATTGTCCAAATGGTCCAGTGCAGAATATGGAGCCAGCGAGCATCCTCCATTTATCTATTGTGGCAGTAGGCAAATGTTAGTGGTTCCAGGTTCTTGTGGAGGTAGGAGTTGATATGCGCTATAACCAACCATTCAAAGCACTTCATCATCATGCATGGTTGGTAGTATTATGGATGCACTTTTAAAGCAGGTGGATACCTCAGACTTCAGTAAAGAGAGGTTGGAGATGTCCTCAGAAACTCCAGCCAGGGTGGCACAGTAGCGCAGTGCCACAGACCCGGGTTAAATCCTGACTATAGGATCTGTATGAACGGACTTTGTATATTCTCCCTGTGACCGCGTGGGTTTGCTCCGGTTTACTCCGGTTTCCTCCTACATACAAAGACGTGCAGGTTTGTAGATTAATTGGCTTCTGTAAATTGTCCCTAGTGTGTCGGATGGAACTAGTGCATGGATGATCACTGGTCGGGTGGATTTGGTGGGCTGAAGAGAAAGAGATTAGTTAAAACAAATGTAGGTCCCTTGCAGTCAGAAACAGGTGAATTGATCATGGGGAACAAGGATATGGCGGACCAATTGAATAACTACTTTGGTTCCGTCTTCACTAAGGAAGACATAAATAATCTGCCGGAAATAGCAGGGGACCGCGGGTCAAAGGAGATGGAGGAGCTGAGTGAAATCCAGGTTAGTCGGGAAGTGGTATTGGGTAAATTGAATGGATTAAAGGCCGATAAATCACCAGGGCCAGATAGGCTGCATCCCAGAGTACTTAAGGAAGTAGCTCCAGAAATAGTGGATGCATTAGTGATAATTTTTCAAAACTCTTTAGATTCTGGAGTAGTTTCTGAGGATTGGAGGGTAGCAAACGTAACCCCACTTTTTAAGAAGGGAGGGAGAGAGAAAATGGGGAATTACAGACCAGTTAGTCTAACATCGGTAGTGGGGAAACTGCTAGAGTCAGTTATTAAAGATGGGATAGCAGCACATTTGGAAAGTGGTGAAATCATTGGACAAAAGTCAGCATGGATTTACGAAAGGTAAATCATGTCTGACGAATCTTATAGAATTTTTCGAGGATGTAACTAGTAGAGTGGATAGGGGAGAACCAGTGGATGTGTTGTATCTGGACTTTCAGAAGGCTTTCGACAAGGTCCCACATAAGAGATTAATATACAAACTTAAAGCACACGGTATTGGGGGTTCAGTATTGATGTGGATAGAGAACTGGCTGGCAAACAGGAAGCAAAGAGTAGGAGTAAACGGGTCCTTTTCACAATGGCAGGCAGTGACTAGTGGGGTACCACAAGGCTCAGTGCTGGGACCCCAGCTATTTACAATTTATATTAATGACCTGGATGAGGGAATTGAAGGCAACATCTCCAAGTTTGCGGATTACACTAATCTGGGGGGCAGTGTTAGCTGTGAGGAGGATGCTAGGGGACTGCAAGGTGACTTGGATAGGCTGGGTGAGTGGGCAAATGTTTGGCAGATGCAGTATAATGTGGATAAATGTGAGGTTATCCACTTTGGTGGCAAAAACAGGAAAGCAGACTATTATCTAAATGGTGGCAGATTAGGAAAAGGGGAGATGCAGCGAGACCTGGGTGTCATGGTACACCAGTCATTGAAAGTAGGCATGCAGGTGCAGCAGGCAGTGAAGAAAGCGAATGGTATGTTAGCTTTCATAGCAAAAGGATTTGAGTATAGGAGCAGGGAGGTTCTACTGCAGTTGTACAGGGTCTTGGTGAGACCACACCTGGAGTATTGCGTACAGTTTTGGTCTCCAAATCTGAGGAAGGACATTATAGCCATAGAGGGAGTGCAGAGAAGGTTCTCCAGACTGATTCCTGGGATGTCAGGACTTTCATATGAAGAAAGACTGGATAGACTTGGCTTATACTCGCTAGAATTTAGGAGATTGAGAGGGGATCTTATAGAAACTTACAAAATTCTTATGGGATTGGACAGGCTAGATGCAGGAAGATTGTTCCCGATGTTGGGGAAGTCCAGGACAAGGGGTCACAGCTTAAGGATAAGGGGGAAATCCTTTAAGACCGAGAGGAGAAAAAACTTGTTCACACAGAGAGTGGTGAATCTCTGGAACTCTCTGCCACAGAGGGTAGTTGAGGCCTGTTCATTGGCTATATTTAAGAGGGAGTTAGATGTGGCCCTTGTGGCTAAAGGGATCAGGGGGTATGGAGAGAAGGCAGGTACGGGATACTGAGTTGGATGATCAGCCATGATCATATTGAATGGCGGTGCAGGCTCGAAGGGCTGAATGGCCTACTCCTGCACCTATTTTCTATGTATCTATGTATCTATGAAGGGTCTTTTTCCTAAGTTTCTCGTTTCTCTAAAGTTTTCTCGTTTCTCTTAGTTTTAGTTTCTCTAATCAGATCCAGATGCTTTCCTAGGGTACACCCTCCCGAAACATCATCTCGGGAGCCTCGGTAACTAAGATTGCAATACCATCAGGGGCTATGAAGTCGGATCAGTATACTCCATATTGAAGTATGTGTAGAACGCATTGAGCTCATTGGGGAGTGATGTCTCACTATCGCATGAGCTTCCCCCTGATTTTGCCTTGTGCGAAGTGATGGCATGCAAGCCCTGCCACAGCTGCTGTTCATCTTGGCCCCCAGCAGTTTAGAGCAAAAGTCCCTTTTATCCTTTTTGAAGGCCTTATCAATGTCATATATAGGAATCTGCGTCGTGAGACTTGAATGCCTGAGACCTGGAGATCTGAGACCTTTGTGTTCATCCAAGGCTTCTGGTTGGGGAACACTCGTATGGTTTTCATGGCAACGCACTCCTCCACACATTTCCTTATGAAGTCGGTAACAACTGTGGTGTATATGCTCGGGTCCTTTGCCCCATGAACATCACCCTGTCCACTGACTCCAAGCAAATCCAGAGTCGCTCCTCACCCTCTACTGACCAGCTCTGTACCATCCTGGGACTGGGACTGAACTCTTCAGTTGCTACCTATACGCAGGAAGAAGGAGCACAGCCATGTCGTCTGATTTCCCAAAGTGAGGACGAGGAATGGAGTGATAGGCATCTCTGATGGTGGAATAACAGTGGATGAGCGTATGTGATCCTTCGGTGTGGACCTTATTATAGTCATAATAATTGTCCTAAATATCTGTAAATTATATCGTTTTCCAGAATGTAAAAAGAACTGCAAAAGAACATAAGAAATAAGAGAAGGAATAGGCTCAGAGACCCAAGTCTGTTCCACCATTTGACAAGCTTATGGTTAATCTCCTGTCTTCTTATTGCGTTTGAGGCAGCAGAAGTTATGTAACACCCTCCAGGCGCTGCAGCCAGTTCAGGGCCTGTCCCACTTTCATGACCTAATTCACGACCTCTGCCGAGTTTGCCCTTGACTCGTATTCGCAGCATGGTCGTCACGAGGTTGTAGGAGGTCGTAGGTAGGTCGTAGCAGGCTGTGATGCTAGTCGTAGGTACTCGTGGCATCAAGTAGGTCAGGGCATTTTTCTAGCATGATGAAAAATGTCCACGAGTAAAAAAGGTCGTGAATTAGGTTGTGAAAGTGGGACAGGCCCTTTAGGCCTTCCGCATTCAGCTGCAGCAGGGTGATGACATCTGTAGGTGCCTGCCTAAAAAAGGGCTCCTGCTGCGGGTTGGCGCCAAGCTGTGGCAACTGAGGTTGCATTATTTCTGCTGCTCTCTCTTTGTTGTCGTTCGCCTGACTGAGGTCAGTTGACAGGGCTCACCAAGGGGAGGTCGACAACACGAGCCACATCTTCTGTCTTAAATGGGATTGTCAACATGATCCACATTTTGCTTAATTCTGCCATAAATCTTTTTAAATTTTAAATTTTTTTTTATTTATTAGAAGTACATTAAATTACAAAAAATTACATTAGTATTCATCACGTATATCTTATTACAATTAATGTACTCCGTCATTTTATAAAACTAATAAAAAGAAAAGGTTGAAACTAAGAAAAAAGAGAAAGTGAAGGAAAATAGTGAAAGTGTAAAAACGTGTCAACAGGAAAAGAACAGAGTGTGGTGGTCCCTGGGGGGTAAGCCACTCCTTGGATCATCCCCCTCGCCGAGTGAAGGACAGTGGACTGGTCTGCCACGGGGTTTCCAGTGAACCCTGGATTTAGTGCTCTCGTGGTAAAACATTAAAGTCTGCTAATTGAACCCGTCTGGCGTCTGGCCTTTTACTGACCTCGTTCAGGCCGCTACACTGGTTACCCACGCCGTCCATCACGCGTCGTGATGGAGAATAACGCCGTTGCGTTGAAGCTCCCTACTATGTGGACCGAAGAAGCTGACACTTGGTTCCAGCAGGCAGAGGCACAGTTTGCTTTGAGAGGAATTATGGTAGATGAGACTAAATATTATTATGTGATTGGGGCGCTGGACCAAGCAACCGCAAGGAGAATTAAGCCGTTCCTCAAGACCCCCCCGGTAGCAAACAAATATAACGGCCTGAAGGCATACCTTATCAGGAGGTTCGGCCTAGGTGACTCCGAGCGGGCAGCTCGGATTTTCAGAATGGAGGGGCTGGGCGACCGGGGGCCTCAGTTCACGTCGGAACTGTGGGCGGCCATGGCACGTCTCCTGGGTGTTCGTCTGCACCACACGACGGCGTACCACCCGCAGGCGAACGGCTTGGTGGAGCGGTTTCACCGTCAACTTAAGGACGCCCTGAAGGCACGGCTCAAGGATCCGGACTGGGTGGACGCTCTGCCGTGGGTTTTGCTGGGGATCCGCACCGCACCCAAAGAGGACTTAGCCTCCTCCTCCGCCGAGTTGGTATATGGGTCTCCGTTGACGGTGCCCGGGGAATTCATCCCGTCGGCACGTGGTCAGGCGGAGCAGCCTTCGGACGCTCTACAACGTCTTCGGCACACGGTGGGCAAGTTGGCGCCGGTGCCAACGTCTCGTCATGGGTCTTTCCGTCCCCATGTTCCGCCTGCCCTGGTGGACTGCCAGTTCGTTTTTCTGCGCAGGGATGCGCATCGGACACCTCTCCAGCGGCCGTACGAGGGTCCCTTTCGGGTACTAGAACATGGCTCATCCTCTTTCGTCCTGGACATGGGGGGTCGGCATGAGACTGTTTCAGTTGCGCGGTTGAAGCCAGCACATATTGATATCGATCAGCCGGTGTTGGTAGCGCGGCCTCATAAGCGAGGGCGGCCTCTGTCTAGGGTACCTCCTCTGGTAACTCGGTCCCATGCACCTGTTGGTCAGTTGCCTGTATGGGCAGGACACGGTGTGTACCCGCGCTGGCCGCCGTGTACGGCCTCCTGTCCGTTTCGTGTCTCGGGTACTTGGGGGGGTCATGTGGCGGTCCCTGGGGGGTAAGCCACTCCTTGGATCATCCCCCTCGCCGAGTGAAGGACAGTGGACTGGTCTGCCACGGGGTTTCCAGTCGACCCTGGATTTAGTGCTCTCGTGGTAAAACATTAAAGTCTGCTAATTGAACCCGTCTGGCGTCTGGCCTTTTACTGACCTCGTTCAGGCCGCTACAAGAGACCCTATAGAAAAGAAATTAAAGAGAAAAGATTAAGAGATAGATCCTAAAGAAGAAAAAAAGAGAAAGAAGAGAAAAGAGAAAAACAAGTACTTTATTATGAGCATCACGCAAATGGGATATACCAACTCGCCACCTTTCATCCCCCTTTACCTGACATCGGTACTTTTTAAAGTACTTTTGCACCATATGTTACAAAATTTTGAGATTTTAAAAATAAAGTCTGCAATTTATCCCATCAGATAAAGCATAAAAATAAGTTTAATTTGACACCTAATTCACTTTCATATCTTCAGTATTAAAAAAGTTATGGCCATTTTCATACTCGGAAATTAGCATCTTGCTTTTCCATTGACTTAACACAAAAGCTGTGATCGAGGACAGTCAAAAGCCCATAACTTTCTTAAAAATTAAGAGAACTGAAAGAAATTTTCAGTTATTATAGATTGAAGCATTCTGAAACAAATATGAAACAATCTTACTTGGATGACCTGAAATTAAAGCATATAATTAGTTAGTTACCTAATTGTAGCTAATTACAAAATTCAATTACTAGATCTAAACCTATCAATTTCTTAAGAATAGATTAACATTTTTTAATAGCCTAAGTGTCCAAATAACATTCACACAAGAATTCACAATATAACATAATTTTTTTATCTCATTGTCATGGATTTATAGGCCAAATGGAAGAAATTGAATGTTTAATACCTGTAAATTAATGGGCATTTATATCATCTTGCGAGTGGGATTTTCTGGAACGCGATCATTTGGAACGTTGATTTGCGGTGAATTTAACCCCGTATCGGCATGAAAAATACTGCCGTTGTAAAAATGGCATGTAAAAATGTGAATTAAAGGCCTCTTAAGGAGAACGTTTATACATTAAAATAAACCACTTTCGTTTACCTTTCCCGTACGTGAAATCCATCCCCGTTGTTGGCGTTGACGGCTTCAGAAGCTGATTTTAAAATGACTGCAGCGCTGAAATTGTCGGGAGATTTTTTTTACAAAATACTCAAAACGCCCCTCGGAACGATTCTTCCGCAAAAGCTTGTACTCCAACGAAATATAATACAGGACAAGGTAGGAGAAACCTGTGTTTTAACCCCGCCCCCCCCTCAAAGGCGCTAAAATCGCGCACACGGCCAGTGGCAGAATTACAGCGCCTCTGAAGGTAAGTATTGTAACATACCTACCTTATGCTTGTAATAGTTCTATAAATGCAGACCACGTCAGATGGAAGTGATCTGATTTGCCTGCCAGGAGGAGTCTTATCTCTTCTAGGTGTAATGTTTCAAACATGTTTGAAATCCACATGTTTATAGTTGGTATTGGAGCGTTTTTCCAATTAAAAAAAAAAGAAATTGTTTTAATTTTTTTTTATTAGAAGTATTTTACATTACAGTAATCTGCAATAACGTAAATTTATACAGTTCTTGTACCACTTCTGTTTTTCAACTTTAATAGAAAGAAAGGATAGAAAGAGCTAGCAAAGACAGTCAGTGAGTGAATGAAAAAGTGGTCCAGGAACACACATGTGAACCTAAACCACAAGAAGTAGTTAAAGAAGAAAAGAAAAAAAAGCGAAAAAAGAAAATAAGATAGGACAATGTGAAAGGGATGCACCTACTTCTTATCTTTACTCACCCCTCGCCAGGTCCTAAAACCATTTATTATCAACATTTTGTTGCACCCTATGTTTGTAATAAGTCGATATATGGAGACCAAATCTTTTGGAATTGGTCTTGTTTACCTGCTAGGAGGAATCTCATATCTTCTAGATGTAACAATTCCGACATATTAGAAGTCCACATTTTTATTGTTGGCGTAGGAGCATTTTTCCAAAATTTCAGTATCAGTTTTTTTGCCGTTATTAAGCCATAGCTAAGAAAACTCCTTTGAAACGCAGTTAGCTCCAAACTTGCTTCTATTGTTCCAAAAATAATCAATTCTGCATTTGTTTTAAGATTTATTTTAAATAATTTAGTGAAAATTTCAAAAATTTCATTCCAAAATTTTTGAACTTTTATACAGAAAACAAAAGAATGTGCTATAGTTGATTCTTGGACTAGGCATTTATCACAGATAGCAGAGGTATTTGGGTAAAATTTACTTAATTTAGCTTTTGAATAA
The DNA here is from genome assembly GCA_038087875.1 of Malacoraja senta. Lineage (NCBI taxonomy): Eukaryota > Metazoa > Chordata > Chondrichthyes > Rajiformes > Rajidae > Malacoraja > Malacoraja senta. Next base: position 31,833,235 of record CM075980.1, read on the forward strand.
TATAATCTATGTAAAATTTTAAATTGAATCAGAGTATGTCTTACGTTAATCGAACATTTATGCACATATAATAGATGTTTATCCCAACTCTCTTTCGAGATTTTTATAGCTAGTTCCTGTTCTCATTCTCTTCTAACCCGTCCGATGATGGAATTTCTATATTTAAAATGGAATTATAGAGGTATGATATTAAATTAGCTGATTCCGCTTTTATATTCATTATCCCGTCTAATAGGTCAGGAGACATATTTTGATATTCTCGTGTATACTTTTTCAAATAGTCACGTAGTTGAAAATATTTGAAATATTGATTACTATTCAAGTTATATTTAAGTTGTAATTGGTGAAATGTTAAAAAACGTCCATTATCATACATATCTCCAAATGTTTTAATTCCTACTCTTTCCCAATTTATAAAAGCTCTATCTATCATAGAAGGTTTAAACGAAGGGTTATTCATTATAGGTGAAAGAAGTGATAGATTTCTTAATTTTAACGTTAATTTTATTTGTTTCCAAATTCTAATTGTACTATGAATAATTGGATTTTTACTATATATTGTATTCTTCATTTTTGTTGGTGAGAGAAGGATCGCTCCTATGTTAAAAGGGGAACAGTCCTCTCTCTCTCCATTACTATCCAATCCACCTGCTGGGCCGAATTGTCCAACAGGTGAATCATATTTTTGGCATTTGTGGCCCAATAATAATATAAAAAATTGGGGAGTGATAATCCACCAAATTCCTTAGGTTTACACAAATGTTTTCTTTGGATTCTGTGGGATATATAGTCCCATATAAAGTTTGTAATATCAGCATCCAATTTAAAAAAATATTTTTTGGGTAAGTATATTGACTGGGATATAAAATTTGTGGTAAAAAGATCATTTTTATAGCATTTATTCGGCCTATAAGAGACATCGGGAGGGTTTTCCAGAATTTAATCAGTGTGTTTAGTTTATTAAGTAAGGGCATATAATTTGCATTAAATAGAGATTTATATTTTCTAGTAATTTCAATTCCCAAATATTTAAATTTTTCTGAAGCGATTTTAAAAGGGAATTTTAACAAGTGTGTCGATTCTTGAGGTTTAATCGTCATAATTTCGCTTTTATTCCAATTTATTCTATATCCTGAAAAGGATCCAAATTCCTCGATTAAATTTAATATATTTGGTATACTAGTTTGTGATTTTGTAATATATAATAGTACATCATCTGCATATAAAGATATCTTATTATTTGAATATTTTGTATTGTACCCATGAATATTCGGATGTATCCTAATACTTTCCGCTAACGGTTCTATTACAAGAGCGAATAGCAGAGGTGATAATGAACACCCCTGTCTATTTCCCCTTGATAACTGAAATTTCGAGGACAACATATTATTAGTTAATATTCTGGTCATTGGCCTATCATATAATAATTTTACCCAAGCGATAAAATTCTCTCCCACTTGAAATTTTTGCAATACTTTAACCATATAATCCCATTCCACTTGATCAAATGCTTTTTCTGCGTCCAGTGAAATAATTGATAAGTCTTGTTCTTCGATTTTATGTGAGTGCATTATATTAAACAGACGTCTCAGGTTATTGCTTGAGTATCTCTTGGGTATAAACCCTGTTTGATCCGGCTTTATTAATTTACTAAGATAGTTACTTAGCCTTCTAGCTAATGTTTTCGCTAATATTTTTTGATCTGTATTTAACAGCGCAATAGCTCTATAAGAACCCGGATCTTCTAAATCTTTACCTTTTTTAGATATAAGTGTAATCGTTGACTTCGCCAATGTTTCTGGAAGTGTATGTTCTTTAAAAGCATATGTATACATTTTATGTAGTCGTGGTGTAATTATCTCATAAAATCTTTTATAAAATTCATTACTAAAACCATCTGGTCCTGGAGTTTTTCCATTCTTTAATGTATTTATTGTTTCTTCTATTTCCTTAGTTGAGACTTGTGCACCTAATTCCTCTTGTTCACTCAGATTGAGTTTTGGGAGATTACAATTGTCCAGGAACTCTCCAACTTTGGTACTATCTGCTACCGCTTTAGATGTATATAAATTTTGATAAAATTGAGCGAATCTTTTATTAATATCCTTAGGTAGTGTTAACAATTCCCCTTTATCTGATTTAATCTTTAAAATCGTGTGGTCCTTTTCCCGTTTTTTCAGTTGTCGAGCCAGAAGCTTGTGTGGTTTATCCCCAAATTCAAAATTTTCCTGTTTTGTGATTTGAAATAATCTAATAACATTTGCTGATAATATTTTGTTTAATTTAAATTTCATTATTGTTATTTTATTATGTTTGTCTATAGTAGGCTCTTTAGCATTATCTAATTCCAATTCTCTAATTCGTTCTTCTAACTGCCTTTGTTCTTTCTTATTCCTTTTATTTAAAAAAGCTTGGTATGAGATTATAGATCCTCTAATAACTGCTTTGAATGATTCCCATAGTAGAACTGTTGAGGTATCTGGGGTGTCATTATTCTTTAAAAAAAGTTCCATCTGTTGTTTTAAATATATTTCCCCTTGTGGGTCATTTAAGATTTGAGGATTAAACCTCCAGAACGATTTATTAGAAGGCATTCCTTCTAATTTAAAAAAAAAGGTTAACGGGGAGTGATCAGAAATTATACTGTTGTGATATTTTGGGTTCATTGTGTAGGGAATTAGTTTTGTATCCACTAGGAAATAGTCGATACGTAAATAAGTTTTGTGTACCATTGAATAAAACGAGTATTCCCTTCCGACAGGGTTAGCGATCCTCCAAACATCTGTTATATTTGTATTTTTTATGTAAGTATTTAAGATTTCCCTGGTTTTAGATTTTGTGTTGCCCCTACTCTGTTGTGAAGATTTATCCAAGTATGGATCTAAAACACAGTTAAAATCTCCCCCAATTATCACATTTTGATAATTGAACTCTGTAATTATATTCAGAATTTTATTTAAAAATTGAGGATTATCAAAATTAGGCGCATAAATATTTACCAAGGTAATTGGGGTAGCATGAATCTCTCCGGTAACTATAAGGTATCTCCCTTCCTTATCTGTCATGATATTCTTCGATTTAAATGTTATACCTTTTCGAATAATGATTGCTGTGCCTCTAGCTTTGGAAATATATGAAGATTGGTATGTTTGGCCTATCCAGTTTGCCTTCAATCTGGCTTGAGCTTGCAGTTTCAAGTGAGTTTCTTGTAGGAATATTATGTCCGTATTGAGTGACTTCAATTGTGCAAACATCTTACCCCTTTTAATTGGTTCATTAGCACCCCTAATATTCCAACTGCAGAATGTGATTCCTCCAAATTTCTTTTGTTTATCGTCTTGCATTTTGAATTATTTAATACCTTTTAAACATGTGGTGCAAGCAATACCTTAGGTCTCTGGCTGTTGGGCGAGCATTTGCAATATTAAATTCAGTTATTACATCCCTCTCAAAATTGTCCTTAAGTAAAGAAACAAAAAAGTGTACATTATTGTGACATTTAAAAAAAATCAAAAAAGTGAGGTTACAGTGTCTAAAAATGACGACACTGTGACCAATTATCCACCTAATGGTGGTAGTTACACAATTAATGACTTCCGTAGTTGTTAATCTACATTTAGCTCCGTCCCCTTGAATAATCTTACAAAAGGGAGTTGGGACCCATTCAAAGCCAAATTTTATGTGTCAGCCTTACCATATCTACCATATCTTTATATCTAAATAAATCTTCTCTAATCTCCAAACTTATCTACCATTTACTTATGTTAACAATTATTACATTTTCTTCCCCTTCCATACTAATCTGCCTTTGGTTGGAAGGGGTTAACCCGATTCAGGCACCTGGCTATTTGCCAAGATTCTGAATCTCCTCACCTCCTTCCACACAAAATTTGAACTACAGCTTATCATAATTTCTAAATTAATTTGTTAGTCTGTTGTAAATCTATTTACTTATATTTAGCCCCCCTCCTCCCCTACCCGGGGGGTGGGGGTCAATTCTTATAATGAATTATTACATTTTATCAATTAAGCAATTCAATTTTAAATCAATTACTATTACTGTTAGTGTGTTCATTTCAATAACTTTAATTACTATTACTATATTAGTTCAGTAGTTTTTGTGTTAGTATGGAATTAGTGTAGGGATAAAATTTTAATAGTCTTTCATTCAGGAATTTTTTCCCCATCCATCTTCATTAGGTTGCTCATTCAGCCACGCCCTTGTTATTCCATCTTTCGCTCATGTTGGAGCCGAATTTGTCCTTGAGGAGATAAGAGAGTCTAGACAGCCGCACATGGAGAAGCTGCGCCATCTTAATCCTTTTTTAAAAAAGTTTAAAAGTTATTTCTATCGACCTTCCCTCAGCCATTGTCTGTAGAATAAAAACCTTGTCTTGAGGATGTAATGTTTTACTTAAGCCTCTATTTCTTTTACGATGTCTTGAGCGTATTTGTAAGCAGCTTCTGGATCATTACATTTGCGTTCGGTACGATTATAAGTAATGATCATCTTAGCTTGATAAATTATTCCATATCTGATGTCCCTGTGCCCTTTCAAGATCTGTTGTGTATTTTTAAACGCCTCTCGTTTTTTTAACAATTTCATAAGGATAGTCTCTAAAAAGTCTGATAGTGTCCGGCCCAAACTTCATAATCTTTCCGTATTGAATTTTTCTCATGGCCTCTTCCAAAGCTGAAATGTCCCGAAATTTCACAATGATCTGTCGTGGGGGAGCTCCTTTTGTTTGTGCCCTTGATTTTGGCCGATTCACCCGGTGTGCCACTTCTATTTTCGGTTTAGCTGACAGGTCAAGTATATTTTTAAGTAAGTTAGCAGTGTACTCTCGGGGATCATTCCCCTCCTCTCCTTCTGTCACTCCAACTATTCTTAAATTCTGCCTTCTTGACCTTGCTTCCAAATCAAGGCATTTATCCAACGTTTTAGCCAGCTGACCCACGACATCTTCATAATTCTTCTTGATTTTCTGCATTTCTTCAGCCATTTGTAACATTGCTATTTCCATATCTTTCATGGTAGGACAACATGTTGTAACAGTTTGGTGGACCACATCCAACTTATTAGTACAGTCTTTTTCCACCTTATCAATTTTCAAAGATAATTCACCATGAACATCGTCTATTCGTTTATTTATATTACCGATTGAATCAATTACTTTCTGATTCCCAATGTTCATGTTCTTCATCATGCTCTCCATCATACTTTTATTACATGCCAAAAGTTCATTTTTTAAGTCACTCACCGATGTCTTAATTTCCTCCATCTCTTTGTCCTTTAAAACTTTTTCAGCCATTTCAGCCTTTGATCTTGTAGTCATTTTCAGGGCTAGTTCAGCAGTTACTTCAAGTTCTTGAAGTTCAGCAGTTACTTCTTCAGGTTCTTGAATTTTTTCAGGTGGTGACTGTTTTTTCAGAAGTTGCTTGGAGACAGATCTCTGAGGGCTCTGACAGGTAGTCGTTCTTTTCATTTAAAAATAGCTTAAACCTCCGTTATTTTCGCGGCGATTTCTGATGACGTCATCAGCACCGCGACAAGCAGCTCCGGTAAGTTTTTACACACGATCCCGACTTCCAAATCAATTTTTAAAGCGAAAATTCGCCGATTACGGGCACGGAGCTAAACGCTACGCCTGTTCAGTCCAACATGGCGCCACCGGAAGCCAAAATTTTAGGATAAGCTTTTTTCCAGTTATTAACCCATAATCAACTAATTTCTTTTGAAACACATTTAGTTCAGGGCTATCTTCCGTTGTTCCGAAGATAATCCATTCTGCTTTTGGTGTCAGTTTTATTTTAAATAATTTTGTAAAGATTTCAAAAATTTCAATCCAAAATTTTTGAATTTTTGTACAAAAAACAAATGAGTGCGCTATAGTAGCTTCTTGAGATTGACATTTATCACAAATAGATGATACATTGGGGGAAATTTTATTAATTTTAGTTTTTGAATAATATAATCTGTGTAAAATTTTGAATTGTATTAAAGTGTGTCTTACATTAATCGAGCATTTATGCACATTTAATAAATGTTCATTCCACCTTTCCTTTGAAATTTTAATAGCTAATTCTTGTTCCCAGTCTCTTCTAATACCTTCCGTAGTTGGTATTTCTACATTTAAGATAATATTATACAAATACGATATTAAGTTTGCTGATTCAGCTTTTATCTGCATTGCTTCGTCCAGTCCATCTGGTGGGATGTTATAATGATCTTTTGTATATTTTTTCAGATAATCACATATTTGAAAATATTTAAAGTATTGATTATTTCCCAGCTTATATTTTATTTGTAATTGTTGGAATGATAGTAATTTTCCAGTTTCATACAAGTCTCCGAGCGTTTTAATTCCTAATCTATCCCATTGTATAAATGATTTGTCTGTAATAGAGGGATTAAACGAAGGGGATAAAAGCGATAAATTTCTAAATTTTAAATTTTGTTTTATTTGTTTCCAAGTTCTAATTGTACGATGTATAATTGGGTTTTTGTTATAATTTATGTTATTCAGTTTCATTGGTGAGAGGAGGATCTGCCTTAAATCTAAAACTCTTTGAGATCAGTCTTGAATGAAATAGTTCCATCCTCCAGAGATGGAGAAATCGAAAGGTACACAATCCTATGAATGAGAACATTTATTTTAACCTCAGTCCTAAATGTGGACATATTAATCTGTCTTTAGAGTCATAGAGCCATACACCACGGAAGCAGGTCCTTCGACCTATCTTGACCAGGCCATCCAAGTTGGCATACTGGGTTAGTCCTATTTGCCTCCATTTGGCCCATAGACCCCTGGTTGTAGAATCCTCCACCCTGGGGAAAAAAGAATCCTCTACCCTGTGAGCATTCACTTTATCTATGCCCCTCCTGATCTTGTACACCTCAATAAGTGTACCCGTCAGCTACCGTTGTGCCAAAGAGAAAAGCCCCAGCCTTTCCAACCTCTCTCTGTAACTGAAGACCGTTAGGTAACATCCTGGTGAATCTCTTCTGCACGCTTACCATCTATGCCGCACTTTATTTTTACTTGTCTGCAGCTTTTGTTACAACTGACCACACCACTACACCAATCACCTCTTTCTTTCCTGGTCCAACTGGAAGGGACTGCACTGGTCTTCTTTCTTATCAGATTGCAGCCAGAGAATCACAATGATTTCTTCTTCCACTGTTGTGCCATTGGTTCTGGAATCCCCTCAGGAACATTTCTGGCCCTCCTTGTTTTTAACTTGAGAGGAGATTAAATGGTGATGAAGTGAAGGGTCGATCAAATATTCCCTTGAATCTGCTTTGCCATTCAATAGAATGATACTTATTCTGATTCTGCCCCCTAATAAACTTTCCAGCACATTCTCCCTAGAGTCCAAAATCCACCTGTTTCAATGTTGAGTATACTTAATAAAAGCATCCATTATTCTGTGCAGTTTAAAATTCCAAAGGTTCACATTGATCTGAAACAAATTACTCCTCTTTACCATCTTAAATGGGAGAGTCGTTATTCTAAGACCAGGTCTCATAATTTTAGATTATCTTGCAAGAGAAAACAACATTTCAATTTCAGTCGTATCACCTCTATAATTCTTATAAACTCCAGAGAATATACACATAGTCTCCTCAATTTTTCTGCATGGAATGGTCTCTTGTTCTCTGGAATCTATCGAGTAAACATTCTCTGCATTGTCTCTGTATGTCATTCCTAAAATTAGAAGACAAACTTGTACATAGTTCTCAAGGACTATTGGAGAACATCAAGAGTAAGACTATTGGCTTCCAGCACCACAGCTGCTGGCTCACCCTCCAAGCGGATGCAGTGATCACGGAAGCAGAACCCTGGGGATCTAGTTATTCATAATGCACGGCGCGTCTGAGTTTGACTGTCACAGGAGAGATAGGATTTGGACTCGGTGTTAGAGCAAGAAGTAGTGATCGGCCTTGCACATCTTTGCCTCCCAGGCAAGGTTCCAGGAGGAATTACAGGAGAACGGAGCCAGGACCCAGCTCCTGTGAATGGTGAGGTGGGGTGTCTGGTGATGGTGGAACTGCTGCCTCTACATTCTCCAGCACTCTCCCTGCCGTTTGAGTTCAGTCTGGATACCAGGTGCTAACTGTGAGAGGAATATACACCGGATAAGCTGGCGAGTTTGGAAGGAAGATGCAAGCCCAACACTGGTGCTTTGTTCTGTTGCTCCACCGCAGTCGACACCTGATAACCAGATCAAGGTTAATGAGAATGTGAACTTATTCTGCATAAGTCACATATTATGCAGAAGACCAGGAACGCTTGGCTGATGGTGGAACCGGGAATCCGCCCGAAGACCGCTGTACCGGGAGGGAACCACTGGAGATGTCGAATGCGAAGAGCGAGGGCCGGTAGGAAGGTGAAGTGAGGTAATGTCTCTAGCGCTGTCAAGGTCGGCTGCACGAGGCACTCTCGGGACACAAAGATGGCGGGGCAAGGAGAAGGTCATTGGTTCGCGGGCCGATCCGGTCATAGGCGACGGAGGAAGGCCCCGCAGAAGCCTGGGGCTTACCTGGATAGGGAGCCGCTCCAGTAGTCCGAGCTCTCGGGCAGATTGGACTTTGGAAATGGTGCCAAATCATGGCGGCACCTACATGTGTAGAAGAATTTCACTGTGCAGTTGCACATGTGACAAATAATGCCCCATTGAATCATTGAAGGTGTATTGTGAGCAAAGCTTTGTACAGTTGTAGCAAGACTTTTCTGCATTCATACTTCATTCGTTTTGTAATAAAGGTCAATGTTCTATTTGCCTTCCTAATTAATTGCTGTACCCGTATGATAATTCTCTCTTTCACTGTTTCTTGTATGAGGACACCCACATTTCACTCAACACCAGCATTCATTAGTTTCACATAAATAACATAATTTAATCATATTCTGATTTTCCTTTCAAAGCTGCACAATTCCCCAAATTATATTCCATCTGCCATTTTTTTAGCCCACTCACTAAACATGTCTATATCCCTCTGCAAACATTTGAGTCCTTTAATGAATTTGTCAAACATATTTCCTCTTCTATAAAATAATAAGATTTTCAAAATTTCCGGTTAATATTTCCTTAATGAAGGAGTTCATCTTTTATCTCGACAGCATATTTTTGGTTAAGTGACTTTTATTTCTCCCTTCTGTTTTTCTTCATTAGCCGGGTTACTTTTGTAGATTTCCTGACACTACGTTACCCAGCATTTTTCTCTTACCAGAAAATGAATGCTTTATGTTTCTGCATCCTATTTCCCCCATTATTTCATACCATGTTTGGCATGCTAAAAGTGTTTTTTGTTGTCGGGTGCTATTTTTGTCTCAGCTTCTTTGGTGCCATTATTTCCTTTTACTTGTCACATACCTAAATTCTGCTTTAATATTAGTTGCTAGCATACTTTATTTTCTAGCTATTCCCTCTTTATCAGTTCTTAAGTCATGCTTTGCTGCTCTCCTCGTTTATTTCAATTATTCATTGCAATATAATCGGCCTTTATTTTTGTAGGTGCAGAAGAGTTGGAACAGCACAGAAACGCACCCTTCAGCATACCATATTTGTGCCAATCGTCTATATATATATATATATATATATATATATATATATATATATATATGCATATGCATATGCATATGCATATGCATATGCATATGCATATATATATATATATATATATATGCATATGCATATGCATATGCATATGCACACGCACACGCACACGCACACGCACACACACACAATATTTACCCACTTTACACCCATAGCCTTCACTTGTCTCTCTTAAATAAATACAGTCGTGGATAGATTTGAGATGAGTACATTTAAAGGGATGAGGATCGTAAGTTTATGTCATGGGAACAGAATTAGGCCAATCGAGTCTACTCCTCCATTCAGTTATGGCTGATCTACCTTTCCTTCTCAACCCCATTCTTCTGCCTTCTCCCCTCAACCTTTGGCACTCTTACAAATCAAGAACCAGTCACGCTCGGCTTTCAAAATATCCAATACCCAATGGCCTCCACTGCCATCTGTGGCAATGAATTCCATAGATTCAGCACTCTCTGACTAAAGAAATCCCTCCTCATCTCCTTTCCAAAGGTACATCATTTTATTATGAGGAAGGCAAAGTGGGTTCTCTCACTTGTTGGTTCTCTCTCCACGTGTCCCAAATCCAGGCTGATAATTAATCTTTTAAGGGCTTGGCCAAATTGAGCACTGATGGTGTTCAACCTTTCAAAGTCCCTTACTTAGAGTACATTCTGTGACATTTCCAACCAGTTGGGAACAACATGAGGGAAGTACAAATTCATAAACAAGGGCCTGTAGGTGAGAATCAACAAGACATTTTTTGGCTATGAAACTTTATGATGTTTGGAGTCCATTTTGAAGACTTCCAAGGCCCACTCTCTTCTGTCTATACACCACTGTGCTGCCAGCTTTTACACTTTAGAGATACGGAGCAGAAACCGACCAGCGATCACCGCATACACTAGCACTTTCCGACACGCTGGGGCAATTTACAATTTTTACTAAGCTAATAATTAACCTACAAACCAGTACATCTTTGGAGTGTGAGAGGAAACTGGAGCACCCAGAGGAAACCCACGCAGATCACGGGGAGAACATACAAACTCGCACAGACAGCATCCTTAGTCAGGATCGAACCCGGGTCTCTGGTGCTGTAAGGCAGCAACTCTACTGCTGTGTCACCGTGCTTCCCTCTGGTCAATCAATCTTGCTGTAGGGGTAGATATAGGGATAGCAGAATTTACTCAGTTTGGGATGTTGGCCTTGATGTTGATGGAGAGTGGATTGATTACAGGGGTGTTTATTGCTATCCCAGCAGGAAGAATCTGTTACCTGACTTGAGAAAGTGACCCTTTAAGGGAAAGAGTGGATCTGAACTGTGGGAAAATAAGGTGAAAGATGTTGCTGCTTGGGTGCTCAGATCTGCATGGTACTTTGTGTGGTCTTACCAACAACTTGCACAGCTGCATCATGATGTCCCAATTCTCATATTCGATAACCTTCCCAATGAATGCATGTGCTAAATGCCTTTTTAACTACGTCATGCCCTGGTTTGGTATATTAAAGTGCAATACCTCACACTTATCTAAGTTACACTCTTTTTGCCATTTCTTGGTCCACCTTTCCAACTCGTCCAGATCCCGATGTAAGCTTAGATATTCTTCCATAGCAATTGTTTTTTTACATTTAGATACTTCATTCAGAAACAATCAATCTTCATGGCACTTTTTAATATCGATCTGATTTGACCAGCTTTATTTTCACGCTCTCTGTCAATAATTTCAAATTTGCTGTGACCGCTGCGCGTTGAAACTGTATTCTTGCAAACATTGCAACAAGTATTTTTGATTGTTCGTCACCAGGTGATGGCTGTTTATGGAAATTACTTGTTAACCACGTGAAGTTTTTTAAAGGTGTTAATTACTAAGTCTTCTCTATTGCAAACAAAATGATTGCTGGTATGTTAACTTTATAATGTGTGACAACATGCATTTTTTCTTGGGTTTGAAAAAACACATTTTACACTTGTGAGACTTTCTGTTGTAAGTTTATTTTTAAACTACAAGTATTAAAAACATTTACATGGAGTCATAATATAACGTATGAGAAGCATAGATCGTGGTAGTGAACAGTAAAAGATAATGGTTTGGAGTGACATTTGAGGTAGTGACATTGGGAAATCATTACAGCTAATGGGATTTTGCTGAGTTTAGTAAAATTGTTCTTGTTGTTGAGTGTGATCGTTTTGTCTGGAGGTGGGAGACACAGCGGAAATTACAGCAGTTAGAAGGCACGTGTACAGGTATTTACATAGGATATGCATAGCTGGATACAGGCAAATAGGATTAGTGTAGATAGGTAGCATGGCTGGCATGCATGAGGTGGGTTGAGAGGACCCATTTCTATGATTCTCAGTGGGGCAGTCTAATGTATTAAACAGACTGATGGAACATCATCTGGTTTTCCTGAAATCATGTATGAGATATTAATGAAGGTTGGGTGTCCAGTTCTTGCATTCTACATGCCTTATTCTGAAGCCTGGAACCTACTTTCCACACAGTAGTGATAGTGAACTGCATGTCAACACTTGTAAAGTCTGCTGACCAACTTTATTTTATGGCAACCATTGCAGAACAACCAATGCAGCTTCCGAAGGCAGGCTCAGTTTGCAGTCTCACACAGGTTCCATCATAGCTCTGGATGCGAGCATTCAATGAGTGTCATGGCAGCCTGACAGTCTCTCCATCAAACTGGTAGGATTGTAGATCACAAAGCTGATGATCTGAAATTGACAGCATTTATGCTCTCATCCAGCCACTCTGCTAATGTCATAGCAATTGCAAAACATTTATCTGTCAGCTGGTCACAAAACAATGTAATTGAAAGCTAGGAATTCCAGGCTGAAAGTTGTTCAAGGCTGTCCTCCAAGACCAACTTCCACTGCGTATCAGTTTCTTCCACTGCATGTCAGCAACCTTCGAACAGCCAATTAAAAATATGCCTTCCAGATTTAAAACTGGACAGTATTCAGTTTGATCTCTGAATATCGACTTGGCTGACTTGCAGTTCGAGCGAAAGATTTTCTTCGAATTGAATCCATTGTTGTGGTCTCAAGCATCTTTCCTTGACAACCTATTTTAGCGGCTTATCTTTGTACAGAAATACATATTGACATCTGTCCTTCGTTTGCTCTTTACTCTCTGATTGCGGATCAGTCAACAGACTCCACAATCAGAAATGCTAGACGGGAACATTTCAGACATGATATTCAATGTAACACAGTCACAAATTCAGAAACAAGCTTTAATGCTACTTGAATTTAGCTTGTTTTTGACCGATAAAAAAAGAAAAAAAATTATGGCACGTGTTGCAGACCCTGATTGGTAATAAATGCATTGTTGATGAATAGTGTTTGAATTTTTCAGTTTTTATTTGGTCTGAGTTTAAGAGTTTTTTGGGGTTTTATTACAATTAGGTATTATAGCTTATTAAACTAAATTCAATGAAGTGTAAAATATAACTAAATTAAAACTGGTGGTAATAAAAACATTACCTTATCAACCTTATTAAAATCTACTGCTGTCTATTGGGTCAGCATTGTCAAGTCACTGACGCACCATATAAACAAATGGAATTAGTTATTGGTCTATATGTGGATTTTGAACGCCACTTGCATCATTATTAAAATAAAATCAATGTTTGTGTACAATTCACACACTGGACCTTTATGCCTGACTTAGAATTCATAATCAGAGAATTAAAACAATTCCAAGAAAAATTTTGAGGGTGTTCCTTGTGCTCTTCATCATTTAAGACCAAATCAAAAATCCTGATTGACATCAAACCAATACTGAAGAAGGGTCTTGACCCGAAATATCACCCATTCCTTCTCTCCAGAGATGCTGCCTGTCCCATTAAGTTACTCCAGCATTTTGTGTCTACCTCTTGTTTAGTGTTGTTGATTGAGAGTATTGTTGAGTAGTACACTTGCCTCTAACTTTTTGTTAGACTCCAATTGCATTTATTCTGAATTTATTTTGGATTTCATGTTTGGTATAAAAATTATTAAAACCATACTAAACATTTTACGCTTTCTGAATCTGCAGTAAAAAAAGTTTCTTCTGCATTCAGCTTGGGTAATGCCATGTTGGAATGCTGGAAAACTGCTTTATTTAATTGTAAGTGATGCTATTTAACATTGTTAATTGAAATTAGGTTTTGTGAATTCATAAAGACTACGAAAGGTGTAGAAAAAAACAATGATCATTAAAATAATGTATTATATATATGACTGGTTAATAGTCCAAGGGGGGAAACACAGCATAGCCGAGTTAAAAACCTCTTGAATAACACTAAATTTGAAATAAGTTTTCATCTATCTAAAAGATTTGAGTGATCTAGAATTTTTCCTCTCTAACCAAGAACCAGATTTGGCTGTATCTAATTCGGTGTGATTTAAGCTCTTGCTCTTCTCACTGCATTTACAGTATGGAAGAGATATTGTGATTCTATGTGAAATGAATGGGGTGCAGTGTCACAGCATCTATCTATATAATTAAAAGTCTCATCTTGACCACTTCCTGTCTGCGCTGTATATTGATTTTAGAAAAAACGCTACCGTGTATCACTGTGATTTTTGGTCATCTTACTCACAATTCTCCCATCGATGAAAAACAAAAAAGTTATGAATGTTTTAAAAAACAACTTGAGATCAGCTGATTGGTCCTCTCGCCAGTCAATCACCGCAATGAAGGTAATGCCCCTTCTAGGGGGGGGGGCAGGACTATAAAACCCCAGATGCCTGGACATGAGCCAGTCACTCTGCAAGATCGCGAGGGAGAGGCCACGATTGTCATTCTAAGCTGTGAATCAACTGAACTGTGAGTCTGCAATGTCCTTGCAATAAATGATTTGTTAGCCCTTAATGGCAATGCCATGAGTTGTTTGGCCTGCTGCCCTGCCTGTGCTTGAAAGTGCAATGCTTAATTGGAAATGAAATGAAATGAAATGAAATGAAATGACAATGCCATGAGTTGTTTGGCCTGCTGCCCTGCCTGTGCTTGAAACTGCAATACTTTATTAGGTCCGACTGTGTTTGGAAGGAATAAATGCTTTATTAGGTCCGACTGTGTTTGGAAGGAATAAATGCTTTATTAGGTCTGACTGTGTTTGGAAGGAATAAATGCTTCATTAGGTCCGACTATGTTTAGTACAAAAGTCCCACTCATTTCGTGACTTCCGCTTAGTGGACAGGTCGCGCTAATTGCGTAATTTCCGGTGAGCGCAGAGGTCGCACTGTTTGCGTAATTTCCAGTAAGTGCAGGGGTCACGCTGATTGTGGAAGTGCCGCTGACTGCAGAAGCCCCACAGTGGAGAGGCCGCGCTCAGCTGTGCGAGTAGATTCAAGAAAGCTTGCTGTCATATATATGGTGAGTGTGTATGTGAGTGTCTGTATGTGTGCGTGTGAGTATGAGTGAGTCTGTGTGTGAGTGAGTGTATGTGTGTGAGGTGGAGGATGTGTGTGAGGTGGAGGGTGTGTATATATATTGAAATTGGTGGAGAGGTGGAATATTGCGTTGGGGGACCAGCTCTCCCTTGTGAAGCTGGGACTCAACGGGTCCCACTTAGTCTAGTATGTAATAAAGGAGGTGAGGATGTGAACTGGCCTTTCAGTATCAGCGCAAAGATCAGCACAGCATGTGTTGTAATTACTTTACTGTATATTTGACTCGCCAACTGCAAAGCTAAACAAGACTATAGTTTAGTTAATTTCAACAGAGGGCTTTGGTCAATTGAGAATCATTGTAAAAGTTACAGTGGATTCCCAGTTTCACTGGGAATAATCAGAAACAATTGGTTGTTGAATATCAAAATTACTGCTGTGGATGGGTCATTAATTGAAAACAAGCAAAAACATAAGCTGCTGCACGCCAATTTCTCTTCACAAGTAGTGTTCCACTGTTATTTACGTGGGTGTCCAGATTATTTTTGTTTACATCTATTTTTTCAGTTCTATATAATATTGATTTATTACTGCTACGGAGAGTTGTAGGTAATAATTTTACATGGTAATTAGTATCCCCTCTATTCTGTATGTTTTGTAGAATTTCTCCTGCAGCAGTGACCTTTTCTGTTTATGATTTGTTTCATCCAAAATCAATGTATTACGTCTGTATTTTAGGTTAGGGTTGGGCTGAAAATAGAAGCTGCAAATGAACTGTACTCTGGTTCATTTACATATTGGAGTGTGAAACAATTGGCTGTTCTTTTACATTTTACTTGGATTGATGTCCATTTGGTACAGAAGAATTTAAAATGTAATTAAGATTCTAATTCTACATTCTTAGACTAACAAAGATATATTAATAAATTGGACTTCTATTTCATAAATTCAATTCAAATTGTAAAGTAGGTTTCTAATTTTACTTGCATGGGTTCTACTTTGTTTATGTTTCATTCCCAGTTTAAATATGACAAATGTGTGTTTCATTTGGTGAAACTGGGGATAAAAATAATTAAAGTATCATCTGAAGTGACTTTGTTTTCAACTTAACAGTAGAATAGTAAGATTAAACGAGAACTTACCAAGTTTGAAGTTTGATCTTTATTTTATGAGGAGTAACGTTGAGGGATTACGTGAAGAAGACCCCGTCCAGCCGCATACGCGTCAATCCTTCAAAGCAGCGGAGTGACAATCACAGACGATAATTACTGAAGTATGATAGTATGATGCATAAAGACTTCGAACTACCAGCTTGATCTTTTTATGAGGGTGGGAGCGGAGGGAACGTAATCCCTCAACGTTACTCCTCATAAAATAAAGATCGAACTTCAAACTTGGTAAGTTCTCGTTTAATCTTACTATTTTACTTCGGAGTCACGTGAGTGACTACGTGAAGATTTCAAAGCTCTGTGATTTGACACCGTAGATTCAAATCCAGGTGTTCACTACATCGATTGACTCTATTTGAGTAAGCACAATCAACAATGCATAACCACAACATTTGAATGTAATCAGTTAATGGTTTTATTTATTTTAATAGAAGTAACAAAATTAGGCCCATTTATTATAATGGGGGATTTAATACTGTATCCAGCACGGCATCACCAAACCCTCTGAGATCTTTAATCTCCTTGTGGTAATACTTGTGAAACATCTGTTCACTTGCCCATCCTGCGGCCGCGAGAATAAGGTATATTAGCACGCCTGAATCCCTGGCCGCTGATGTTGATGCCGCCCTGGTGGAATGAGATTTAAATTTATCAGTATCAATACCTGAATATCTCAACACCTGTTTCAACCATCGTGAAATTGTTTGTGTTGACACTTTCTTATGAGGCTTTTTATGACTAATAAAAAATGCCAATTCGGCACCTCTTAAAACTTTTATTGTTTCTATGTAACATTTCACATATGTTACTACACACAGTCGTGAATCTGTAGAATATGCTAAAAATTCCAACTTGCACCCTGTGAACCCAGGTCTACTTTGCTTCAGTAAATCATAGACATAGAATGTCACGGCATTTTGCCCTACTTTCATTCTATCAATTCTGAGTTTCTGTAATGTTTGAACTCTCTGCGCTGAAACTAATGCCATGAGCATAACCAATTTCATGGTAATTTTGGATAATGACAGAGTTTCAACTGGATTCCAATTCCTTAGGAACATCAGTACATCTTTTACATTCCAAATTTCTGTATACCTGGGTCTGGGAGGATTAGAGTTGAAAATTCCTTTCATAAACCTACAGACCCAAGGATGTGCTCCAATTGGAGTTTGTTCTGATTCACTGCTTAAATATGCAGAGAGTGCACTTCGTGCAGTATTAAATGCACTATAACTTAATTTCAATTCATAGTGTAGAGTTGAAAGAAACTCTATTACATCTGAAATTTCTGCTGTGTTATATGCAATATTCTTTCCTGAACAAAAACACCTCCCATTTCTTTATATAGGAAATGTACTGCTTCTGGGTACTATTCCTCCAGGCTGCTGTCATAACATCCACCGTACGGTCTGATAATCCTTTTCCAAGATATGGCCTTCTTAGAATCTGCAAATCAACAAACCAATACGATTATGTAAAGGATGTGATTCATTAGTCACAGGGTGTACAAGCAGTTTAATCTGCTTTGGAATAACCATAAGGGTTCCCCCCCCCACCCCCCCCATTTTTAACACCAGTGGGTACCATACCTGTGTAGGCCAATCTGGTACTACCAAAATCCCTGAGGCTGAATCTTGTTTAATTCTCTGTTTGCATTTTTGGATTAAACAAAATGGTGGAAAAGCATACAGAAACATACCACCCCAATGTAGCGAGAAAGCATCCACCACTACTGCTCCAGGATCAGGTTCCCAGGACACATACTTAGGCAACTGGTGGTTCAATCTTGATGCAAACAGATCAATTTCTGGCATTCCAAATTGTGTGATAATTTGTGTGAATATTTTCCGATTTAACATCCATTCTGTATTATCATTAAATTTACGTGATCTTTTGTCTGCAATTGTATTAATTTTTACCTGGTAAATATATTGCTGACAGCCAAATTTTTCTGGCAATACCCCAGGTCCAAATTTCATTTGCCAATTTATCACATGATTCTGATTTTATACCACCCATGTGATTTATGTATGCTACAGCTGTAGTATTGTCAACCTGTACCTGAACATGCACATTTCCCATATCAGTGCAATAAGCTCTAAGGCCGTAAATGCGCCTAATAGCTCTAGGTAATTGATTCCCAGATTTTCCAGCAAAGGTACTTCATTCACATTCCACCTACCTCCACAGCTGGAAATCATGTTAGTAGCGCCCCAACTCAGCGCACTTACATCAGTCTGTAGAGTGACGGAAGGTGTTTCTACCAGAACTTTTCTGGAAGCATTAGAAACATTGTTAATCCACCATTCTATTTCTGTAATGGATTGAATTGTTAATTTCATGGGCCTATCAAAATGCCCTCTATTCATTTTTAACGCTTGTACCTTAGCTCTCTGTAAACATTGATAATGCAATGGTCCAAACGTGACTGCTGGAAACCCTGCAATTAATTTGCCTAGCAGGCTTGCCACTTCTCTAATTGAAGGTGTGTCCTCGTTAATGAGTTTTATGCAACCTTCAATTAACTGCAGCTTTTTATCTTTTGGCAAAGTGATTACCATGTGTTCGGAGTTAATTGTGAACCCTAGGTAATCAATCTTTTTGCTTGGTAACAATTTAGATTTTTGTAGGTGAATAATGAAACCTAATTTCTCAAAATGTATTTGACTCTGGATACTGACAATTTTGCAGCAGCCAAAGTGTCCCCTACAATGAGGATATCATCTAAATAAGCCATTAATACATGGCCCTCAGCTCTTAACAGAGCTAAAATTGGTTTGAGCAATTTAGTGAATAATCTTGGTGCTGAAATCAAACCATTGGGCAATGCTTTAAATTGCCATAACTGACATCCATCTAAATTTCAAATATCTTTGATCATTACCATGCATTGCCACAGAATAATATGCATTTTACAGATCTATGCTTGCCTTGTAGCAATTCGTTGTGACTAGCTAAATGGCATTAGTAAATGTTTCCATTTTGAAATGTTTCTATTGTACATAAAGGTTAAGATTTGTCAGATCGGAAATGATTCTCCGTCCACCATCCCTTTTCTAGGAGAATATTCCTAGGAGAATATTTGACACAAACTGATGGTGTTGTTCTACTGACATTTATATCATCCTTTTCTGCAAACAAATTTTCAATTCTCCTTTGATCAACCCATTCTCTTCCTTTGAGAAAAATCCGTGACCAGTTTGAATTATGCTGAATTGGAGGATCCAAACGTGGAGAGAACTCAATTTTGAATCCTACAATGCTACATAGAATAAATGAATCATTTGTTATTGATTGCCATTCTTTTAGGAAGAATCGTAACCTTCCCCCTATTTGTGAGTGTGAAACATTTGTTGTGTTTCTTACCAGACCAAGCCCCCTAACCTCGGGGTTTGCCACCGGCAGTTGTTGTCCCCTTCTAGTAGGCACATTGTAACCTCCACGTATCCTCGGTGCAGCACGTCAACGTGTATACGAGAATGATAGGATTGTTCCTTCTCTAGCACCACATTTCGCCTGTAGGGATACTGCCTTCTCACTGCTCTGCTCAGCATAGGTGATCCTTTAGTTTCTTTGCTAGATTTTCTCCAAAACAGATTTAGGCATTTGTATATGGGATGGTTTACAGAGCCTGCATACTTAGGATGAATATTTGGTCTTATTGCATTTTTATGAATACAATTTATTTCAAAGTGCGCACTACACATGAGTGCTAAGGCATTTTGTTGTGAATACGATATATAACCTTCATCCAAACCACTGACCCCAGAAATTTCAGCACTTGTGTAATTTCAATTCTTGTGAGCGTAAACCACTGCTCAAATTACCCATATCAAGTTATTCACTGCTGTAACTGCTACAATTTCCCGGATCTCATATTTTTTGATAGTCTCATCCATGGTTAATTCCTGGGGCTGATGGGAGAGTAGATAATTTATAGTCATAGCTATTTGCTCTCTCAAATGTTCCGCTGTTACTCTGGGAACAGCAAAGTTTTGTGCCAGCCTTGGAACATTTTTGGCTCTGATAATGGGCTCTGGTCCTCATTTAAATCATCATCTAAATCTAGATATTCATTTTTATGTTTTATGTTGGGTAATTTCTGGCTCCCCTGTTTCAGGTAAGTCTCTGCCAGATTCCCCCTGCGCGGGCTCTCTTGTAGGCCCACGGACAGGCAGCCCTGCTTCAGGTGCTGCTGGCGCTGGCTCAATTCTAGGCCAACGCTTCATTATTTTTACTCTTTATATTTGTCGGTGCTGGCACATTTATCATTGCACGTTTGTGCTGCCTTTTGTTCAGGCATTTTTAGTACTGGCTCTCCAATAGGCCAACACATAACTTGCCTTTTTTCTGGCATTTTTGGGCACTGGCTCTCCTGTAGGCCAACCTCTTTAATGTTTCTGCACAGGCACTGATGGCTCTCCTGTAGGCCACCCTTGTGCCTGTTCCAAGGCACCTCCTGTGCTATACTTCATTGGCCAACACCGACTTAAATCCTCCTGTGGGGGTTCTTTACAAATCATCTGCCCCATAAGGAGTTATAAAGTTTTTGACCCTTGCAGTGTAATACTCTTTCCTGCCTGAGGAGGGCATACCTCCGGGTCTGACTCATCCAAGTCTACAGGTCGGGCCGATTTTTTTTTTTCCCCCAGCCTTGTGCCCGCCGCTGGCGGTTTAACAGCACATTCGACCACAACGGGAGTTAATGGCTTCGCTGCCACTGACTCCCCTGACTGACGCCCGCTACCCTTAGGATCTGGGGTTTTACTATGGTGCGTCCCTCGCCGCCTCTCCTTCCCATTTCTCCATAATAAACTTGAGTGGAGCTCCACCAAACAAGTCCAAACTGCTCCTCCACACACGGTCATGAACGCTATGACTCCGAAGTAAAATTACATGTATTGCTATCCATTGGGTTAATGGTTGAGCAGCACAGATTTGTGGGCTTTAAACAGGAAAGCCATCATGGATGAAGCAGTCTTTAAGGACAATGCAGCTTAGCACAATGCAATCAAGAGTAATATAGAAAATAATGATGTAACAGGGTGATTGTATCTATCAATTTCCTTGAGTTGATAGATATATTTCACTTAGCTTTTGAACCTGACTCTTCTCCAACTTTGTTTCTGATAAAATATTGTGACCAAGATATTAATAATCCTATAGCTTTACTGTGGATATTAATGTGCATATGGCAGAATTCCCTCTGAATATTCAAACATTGGTGCTCAGCTGCATGGAAAAGTAGATCAACAAGCTCCACTATCCTACCCCATCACCGCACTTTCTTACAGATGTGTTACATTTTACAAGAAAATTTACGGAATTGGGTATAACTCACAGCCAAATTGCGCTGAGCCCTGGGTGGAGAAACAACAGAAAACTGCCAAAACACTTCAGAAATGTTCCTCTTGTATAGTGTCATCTGGCTCTTGTACTACGAGTTAATAGCAAATGATGACTTTTTTTGAAGGTGTTCATTGAAGATTTGTTATAAAATGATTTTTAAAATAAATTGTTGGTAACAAATGAGTAATGCACTTTTAAAGCATTGCATTATTATAGTTTTATTCATGGCTTGTAAATTGCATTCTAAAACAAGATGCATTCATTTTTTCCTTCCAAATTGGGGAAAAAAAAAAAAAAGTCCTTTAAAAAGTATCAGATAATATTGTTAACGATCATTACTGAAGAAAGTAAAGCTATATCCTCTTAATGGGACTTTACTGTGAATTGAGCAAGAAATTAAAACATTAAATGGATTGGCAATTGGAATTTGATTAAGTCAAGTATTCAGTACAATGTTGGATGAAGGTGATATAATTTAAATTAAATGGTTATCGTAGATACAAGTAAATGTATAAATAATTGAAGTAGTTAATAAGATCCAAGAAGATAAAATGTAAGTACCTACCTTTTTGGTAAAATAATGGGACTAGTGAAACCCATCGTGCCTGCTAACACTTGTCTATGTTGGAACTTCAGGATGCTTCAGATAATGGTACTGGTGGGTGTAGATGATTAAAAAACGGTTGATATATGCCAAGATGAGAATTTCCTGGAGCACATTTCCAGGCAGGGCAACCTGCATAAATACTTGTAAAGGAAATATTTGGAGAACAATGGGGAATAAATACAAGAGTTAAAACTGAGCAGATGGCTCTTTTAAAGACAGTGGTCCAAATCGTAATCCACACTGTATCGCTCTATAATTCTATGTATTAAGCTAACATCCTGCATATAAAATTATCCAGTTTCGTAGAGGTGAAGAAGGTATTTGGTGCCACCCAGTGGAATGTAAGAAATATTTTATTTGGATTTAAATTACATTTTAAATTCAATTTGACCATGGTTGAGTATATTGGAGCCACATGCTTTAAGTGAAGGAAAACACCAGCTGATCTTTCTGATCTGAGTAGTTTGTTTGCTTATTGAAATCTCAATTGCTTTTATACCAACACTCTGTGTCCCATCCAAATTAGGTCCGGTGCATTTTTAGTGTAGTTTTATGGCCAGTTTGTTCCTCAGAGCACTGCTCTGTTAATTCTGTTCAAGCACTCCAGATGAGATTTAGATGCTCCAAGGAAATTTGGGATCAATAATTCACCAGCTTGCATATTTTGAATGTATGCAATTTGTGCTCTGCAATCTTTGTGAAATAGCATTTTTTTTCTCAGGGTATTTTATGTAACAATGATACTGAATTACAAATCCTGATCAGGACCACAAAAAAAACCTTTCCTGTGTTTCTTCAATGATAGCATGAGATCATTTCATTGCACAGCCGAATGGTGACCTCGTTTCATATTATACGTGAACGATGACACTCAGATTATCACTTAAGATTAATGAAGTGAATGTAAATGATTGATGTTTACAAATACACAGGACAAGATGTTAAAAGTCCAAAGTGCCAAATATCAACTTACTCCCGATGGTTATGGGAGCCTTCTGCACTCACCTATGCTCCACCGATGTTTTTGAAAGGCTAGGTAGATAAGTCATTGGGGTTATCAAGTGGGCACCTACTTTCAAGTGGGCACCTATGTTTGTACATATATGTGCAGTGTTGTTAGCAGATTGGATAAGCCAGTAGCACATCGATCGGACTGCGCGGGCCGATGCACCCGCCGAACAACAGCGGCGCCGCAGACCAGAACGACAACCAAAGACCGGAATGCGCCCCAGTAGACCCGACTCGCCCCACAGGCCTCCTAGGGGACTACGGTGAAGCCGGGTGGCGATGTCTGTCTGAGCCGAAGGAGCCTCAGCGGTGGCGGCAGCAGGAGACTCGGCAGCAGCAGCAGGTGCCTCGGGGGCGGTGGGAGCCTCGGCAACAACGTGGGCCTCGGTGGCAGTGGGGCCTTGCGGTCGATGAGCGTGAGGGGGAAGGGGAAGATAATGGGGAGCGGGCATGGGTGGACTGCCGTGAAGAACAATGGGGACCCGGCGTGTGGGGGACTGTCGTGAAGAACGGTGGGGACCCGGTGCTGTGAGGGACAATGGGAGAACAAAGGGAGACCCGGTGGGGGCACTTTGGTTTAGAATCCTCTGCCTAGGGGATAAGTCTGTTTGTTTGTTCTGTTAGGACGCTGTGCACATGGCAGGCAGCCAGCCAACAGTCACTTGTCTTTTTCTTTGTGTTTTCACTTTAGATTTTAGGTTTTTCTGTCCCTTGTGTGTTGTGACTGTCGGCAGACCAACTTCCCTCCGGGGATGAAGAACGTTTTATCGTATCGTATATTTAGGCAGAATCCTGTGTCTCTTTGTGTTCCTCTATTTATTTAACAATGCTTTGGTTAAAGATCTCTTCTCAATTTTAAATGAGAATTCCCCATATTCTGTACTTCCTCACCAGGGAAAGCATTATTCCTGCATCCATCCTATTTATCTCTGCATGAGTTGGTTTTCATTGACTTGTGTAGAAGGACACCAAGTGCCCATTGAACAATATGTCACCATTTTAAAAAATACTCTTCTTTTAGTTTTCATCTATTTTTTCTCATTATATTGCATCAGCCAAGTTCTCACCCACTCGTTTAGAATATCCTCATTCTCAACAACACTGGTCCTCAGCACATGAATGCTGAAGAGAAGGCTGAAGTGTTCACAACCGTATTAATTCAGGAGTGTCAAATACTGTAGATGATCCATTTCAGCTTCCTCCTGCGATTGCCACCATCTCAGACGCCAGTCTTCAGCTAATTTGATTTATAGAATATGATATTAAGCATTAGCTGAGAGCACATCTCAGCTATAATATTGAAGACCTTTTTCCTGAAATAGAGGTACTTCCAGCCAATGTGTTCTACACTCTGAAGAAGAGTCTCGACCAGAAACGTCACCCATTCCTTCCCTCCAGAGATGCTGCCTGTCGCGCTGAGTTACTCCACCTTTTTGTGTCTATCTTCAATTGAAGCACTGACATTTATTCAACACAAAGCGAATTTCCAACAGTATGAAGTTATCCACACCTGCATGTAGCAAGACCTGGACAATATTCAGGCATGGCAGATAAATAGTGTACAACAATCATGCCCCGAAACTGTCAAGAAGTGATCATCTCCAATAAGAGAATGATCAAATGACTACCCTTGACAGTCAGTCATTACCAACACTGAATCTCTTACAATCAAACTTCTGGGAATTCCAATTGACTAGGAAGTCAACAATACAGTGGGAGTATCATCACCAGAAGGGCTGTAGGGGCAAATGCATTTATTCCTCCTTGGACTTTTTTTATAAGCAAATCGCAGCATGCGACAACATTATTGTCATCAACAAATTTTGTCCCATTATCTCTGGTTTGGGACTGTAACTTTAACGAAAAACCTTTTATAGAGTGTGGATTTTGCTTCATTGCTGTTGGATATTTGATTGAAAAATGTTATTTTTAGGGGTATAAACATTTTTGCAGATGCAAGAAATTGAAAATCATATAAATTATGAACACACGAAAAAAAATAGACTTTGAACATTTTAGATAGTTCTCATACTTTCTCATAGTGCATTGAATGTCCTACTTTTACCTGTATGCATCCTGAGAATTAATTTGAGGTAAAATATACACATGCTCCATTGTAATATTCTGTCCCAGTCATTTTGAAAAGGATAACATGTAAATTTGTTTTTTCATTGGAAGAGCTGGCTGAGTATCCATGCTATAGGAAAGATATTGTCAAGCTTTGAAAGGGTTCAGAAAAGATTTACGAGGATGTTGCCAGGACTAGAGGGTGCGAGCTTTAGGGAGAGTTTGTGTAGGCTGGGTCTCTATTCCATTGAGCGCAGAAGGATGAGGGGTGATCTTATAGAGGTGTACAAAATCATGAGTGGAATAAATTGGGTAGATGCACAGTCTATTGCCCAGAGTAGGGGAATCGAGGACCAGAGGACATAGGTTTAAGGTGAAGGGGAAAAAATGTAATAGACAATATAGACAATAGGTGCAGGAGTAGGCCATTCAGCCCTACGAGCCAGCACCGCCATTCAATGTGATCATAGCTGATCATCCCCAATCAGTACCCAATTCCTGCCTTCTCCCCATATCCCCTGACTCCGCTATTTTTAAGAGCCCTATCTAGCTCTCTCTTGAAAGCATCCAGAGAACCTGCCTCCACCGCCCTCTGCGGCAGAGAATTCCACAGACTCACCACTCCCTGTGAGAAAAAGTGTTTGCTCGTCTCCGTTCTAAATGGCTTACTCCTTATTCTTAAACTGTGGCCCCTGGTTCTGGACTACCCCAACATCAGGAACATGTTTCCTGCCTCTAGTGTGTCCAAACCCTTAACAATCTTATATGTTTCAATGAGATACCTTCTCATCCTTCTAAACTCCAGAGTGTACAAGCCCAGCCGCTCCATTCTCTCAGATATGACAGTCCCGCCATCCCGGGAATTAACCTCGTAAACCTACGCTGCACTCCCTCAATAGCAAGAATGTCCTTCCTCAAATTAAGGGACCAAAACTGCACACAATACTCGAGTTGTGTTCTCACTAGGGCTCTGTACAACTGCAGAAGGACCTCTTTACTCCTATATTCGATTCATCTTGTTATAAAGGCCAACATGCCATTCGCTTTCTTCACAGCCTGCTGTACCTGCATGCTTACTTTCGTAGACTGATGTACAAGGACTCCCGGATCCCGTTGTACTCCCCTTTTCCCAACTTGACGCCACTAATCTCCTATGTGGGACCTTATCAAATGCTTTCTGAAAATCCAGGTACACTACATCCACTGGCTCACGCGTGTCCATTTTCCTAGTTACATCTTCAAAAAATTCCAGAAGATTAGTGAAGCATAATTTCCCCTTCGTAAATCCATCTTTTTCAGTCTTCAAGGGTCCAACTTTGGTCTTAACTAATTTTTTCCTCTTCACATACCTAAAGAAGCTTTTACTATCCTGCTTTATATTCTTGGCTAGCTTACCTTCGACCTCATCTTTTCTCCCCGTATTACCTTTTTAGTTATCTTCTGATGTTCTTTAAACATTACCCAATCCTCTTGCTTCCCGCTCGTCTTTGCTATGTTGTACTTCTACGCTTTAATTTTTATACTGTCCCTGACGTCCCTTGTCAGCCATGGTCGTCCCTTTCTCCCCTTGGAATCTTTCTTCCTCCTAGGAATGAACTGATCCTGCACTTTCTGTATTATTCCTAGAAACACCTGCCATTTTTGTTCCACTGTCATCCCTGCTAGTGTATCTTTCCAGTCAACTTTGGCCAGCTCCTCCCTCATGGCCCCATAGTCTCCTTTATTCAACTGCAACACTGACACCTCCGATCTACCCTTCTCCCTCTCCAATTGTAGATTAAACCTGACCTTGTTATGGTCACTGCCTCCTAATAGCTCATTAACCTCGAGGTTCTTTATCAAATCCGGTTCATTACATAAACTAAATCCAGAATTGCCTTCTCCCTGGTAGGCTCCAATATAAGCTGTTCTAAGAATCCATCACAAAGGCTCTCCACAAAGTCCCTTTCTTTGGGTCCAGTACCAACCTGTTTTTCCCAGTCTACCTGCATGTTGAAATCTCCCATAACAACCACAGCATTACTTTTTCTACATGCCAATTTTAACTCCTGATTCAACTGAGTGCCCCCCCACCCACCCCCCCTGCACAGTCTCCCTCAGATGGTCACGTCACTCAACTTGCTCGCTTATTTATTTATTTTACTTTTCCTGTACATCGGTGGAGCTGCATACTAAATCTCGTTGCACTGACGTGCAATGACAATAAAAGATATTATTATTATTATTATTAACTTGCGCCCCCTGTCCAGGCTACTTTGGGGGCCTGTAGATTGGTCCCATTAGGGTCTTTTTACCCTTACAATTCCTTAGTTCTATCCATACTGACTCCACATCTCCTGTTTCAATGTCACCCCTTGCAAGGGACTGAATTTCATTCCTCACCAACAGGGCAACCCCACCCCCTCTGCCCACCTGTCTGTCTTTTCGATAAGAGGTATACCCTTGATTATTCAGTTTCCAGCCCTGGCCCTCTTCCAGCCATGTCTCAGTAATTCCCACAACATCATACTTGCCAGTTTCTAACTGAGCTTCAAGCTCGTCCACTTTATTCCTTATACTTCGCGCATTCATATACAGCACTTTGACCTCCGTATTCATGTCCCCCCTCGCATCGCTCGCAATTGGCCCTGACCTTACTCTGTTGTCCCTTCTCGAGCTTTCCTTCCCATTAATTCGAGAATCTTTTGTAATTTTTCCTGTAGTCACTTCCCCTTCAACTCCATCTTTATACTCCCAATTTGTCAATCCCTCCCCCCTCACTATTTAGTTTAAACCCACACGTGTAGCCCAAGCAAACCTGCCTGCCAGAATGTCGGTCCTCCTCCTGTTAAGGTGTAACCCATCCCTTTTGTACAGGTCACCCCTATCCCAGAAGAGATCCCAGTGGTCTATACATCTACATCCTTGCTCCCTGCTCCAGCCCCTCAGTCACACATTCAGATCTGCTATCACCCTGTTCCTGTCTTCACTAGCATGAGGTGCTGGAAGCAATCCAGAAATAACCACCCTAGAAGTCCGGCATTTCAGTCTACTTCCCAACTCTCTGAACTCATGTTGGAGTACCTCCTTCCTCTTCTTCCCGATGTCGTTTGTGCCTACATGCACAACTACTGCCGGCTGTTCACCTTCTCTCTCTCTCTCGAGGATGTTCTGAATTCAGCTCGTGACATCCTGAACCCTGGCACCAGGGAGGCAACAGACCATCCTCGCATCTCGTCTGCCGCTACAGAATCTCCTGTCCGCTCCTCGGACAATGGAGTCACCCACCACTAGGGCTCTGCCCGACGTCGGTCTGGCCGCTCGAGTCCCATCTCTAGGATTGGAGCCACCGACCTGCCCACCGCTCGGACTGGAAACATCGGCTCCCCAGACAGTTCCCAAGAGGGCGTACCTGTTTTCATTAGGCACAGCCTCTTGGGTCTTCTGCACTCCACGTTTTACACCCTTTCTCTCCGTCACACACCTTGGTTCTTCCCGTATCCTCAATGTGACTACCTCACCGTAGGAATCAGAAGGGTAGCTTTTTCACACAAAGGGTGGTGGGTGTATTGAACAAGCTGCCAGAAGAGGTAGTTGAGGCTGGGATGATCCCATCATTTAAGAAGCAGTTGAGTGGTACATGGATAGGACAGGTTTTGAGGGATATGGACCAAGCACAGGTAAATGGGACTAGTGTAGCCAGGGCATTGTTGGTCGGCGTGGGCAAGTTGGGCTGAAGGGCCTGTTTCCACACTGTATCATTCTATGTCGTTATGACTAGTATGGGAAATGTGGTGTAATGGGAATTTAAAGGCTATGAAGGGAACTAACAATAGGCTGTGTTGGTTGGAAACAGACAAAGCAAGCGGGATCGAAAGAATTGTGAATTCCTTTCTCCCTGATTCCCTTCCCCTCAAGGATATTAGACTTTTCCAAAACTGAGATGCAGCCACCCGTAACGCATCTTCCCAATGCTCCATAATCTCCTTGTCAGTTTTCCAAGATTTTGTGATTTTTGCTTCTCAGGCTTCAATTCAGCTGTTTATGATTTTGTGAGAGCTGTAAAGATGAATTCACTATTTAAATCTTGCATATAGAGATTCCTACTGTCAAGTAACACATCTTGTAAACATCTCTATCACATAATATTTTTGTCACACATTTTCTTTTGCACTTTTCTGCCACAGTTTAACTTAAAAATTTATCTACTTGCCATTGATTTAGTTAAATTATGATGTTCTCAGCTTTGTTAGCTATATTTCAAAGATGGGTAAATATCTTGTTCGTGCCTGACTGTACCATTCAACCCGGGGGCTTCTCCCTTCACCAGATTTTTTTAACAAGCTTAGGGGTCTGCTTCCTAATCAAGACCTAGTGGTGCTCAGACATAGCGGTCCTGGATGCTCACCGGGCCTGGAATATTTAACAGTGAAGTGCCGTCCCTGCTACCTGCTGTGGGAATTGATCACACTATCCTGACAGCAGTCTATATTCCTCCCCATGCAGATGTCAAGCTTGCTTTGAATGAATTGTACTCCGCTAGCAATAACCCCAAAGCCCCGGTCATTGTCGCCAGGGGCTTCAATAAGCCAATCTCAAGAGTGTACTAACAAATTATTATCAACATGTCTCTTGTCCCACCGGGCACCAGAACACCCTCAACCACTGCTACACGTCCATAAAAAAACACTTATCGCTCAATTCCCGACCACATTTTTGTAAATCTGATCATCCAGCTGTGCTTTTACTTCAGGCCAACAAACAGAAACTGAAGTGGGTCAATCCAGTACAAAAAGTTGTTCAGTGCTGATCTACGGAAACAGATGGCACCCTATGCAACTGCTTTGAATCAATAGACTGGTCCGTATTCGGGGAATCTGCGGCCATCCTGAATGAGTACACCACTGCTGTGACAGACTTCATCAGAAAGTGCACAGAGGAATGTGTACCAAAGAAGACAATCCGAGTGTGCCCAAACTGGAAACCATGCATTAACCCTGAGGTCCATTTCCAAGTTAAGGCCAAGACCTCAGCGTACATGTCAAACAAACCCCAACGGTACAAGAAATGTTACTATGATCTTCGCAAAGTCATCAGGAATTCCAAGAAACAATGTCGGGACAAATTTGTGTGGTGAAGCTGGAAAACTATAACGGGCTACCAGGCAAAGTCAGGCAGCATCGCTGGTGATAGTGCGCCCTTCCCTGATGAACTGAATGCATTCTCTGCTCGCTTTGAGAGAAGGCCAATAGAGTGCTGACATTCTTTACGACAGACTCGAGTGTGCCTGTTTCCACAGTCACTGTTGCAGAAGGAAGATCAGTCTTCCAGAGGATGAATTCGTGAAAGGCAACTGACCCAGATGGAGCCCCTGGATGCATCCTTCGGATCGGCATGGACCAACTGCCGGGTGTATTGACGGACATCTTTAACCTCGCCCTACTATTTTCTGCTGTACCCACATGCCTCAAGAAGACGTGTTTTCGGCTCGCTACAAAAGTCCTTATACCCTCACGACTGTGCAGCCAAGTACTAATCCAACTCAGTCACAAGTTTGCAGACGACACCACCATAGTATAGAAATGATATCGAGAACCTTATAACTTGGTGCCAACACACCAACCTCTCTCTCAATGTCAGCAAGACGAAGGAGATAATGATTGACTGCAGGAAGCGAAGCATGGCACATACCCCGATCTACATTGAGGGTGCCGTAGCAGAGATGGTTGAAAGATTCAGATTCCTAGGATTGAATATCACCAGCAATTTGCCCAGGACCAGCCACATCGAAGCTATGGCCAGACCTCGCTGGGGTTTAGAAGGATGAGGGGGGGGGGGAGGGGGAGGAGGAGGAGGGGGGACCTCATTGGAACTTACTGAATAGTGAAAGGCCTGGATGGAGTGGTTGTGGAAAGGATTTTTCCACTAGTGGGGGAGTCTAGGATCAGAAAGCACTGCCTCAGAATAAAACAATGTACCTTTAGAATGAAGATAAGGAGGAATTTATTTTGTCAGAGGGTGGTGAATCTGGAATGCATTGTCACAGACGGCTGTGGAGGCCAAGTCATTGGGTATTTTTAGAATGGAGGTTGACAGATTTTTTATTAGTAGGGTTGTCGAAGGTTATGGGGAGAAGGCAGGAGAATGGGGTTGAGAGGGAAAGAACGAACAGCCATGATTGAATGGTGTAGTAGACCTGATGGGCCGAATGGCTTAATTCTGCTCCATTGACATGAACACAATGTCTTACCATTGTGATATGAAGCAGTAATATAATACCTAATTACATTTTATTTGAACTTCAAACATATTCTGAGCTTCATTTTTGAATGAACTTTTTTTTGAATCCAACTTTTAATTAAAGAGAACCACGTTTTAAGCTTACCATCGCTCAGCGATACATCCCCAGATAATTCAGCATTGCATATTTATATAAATTTAAAGTATAGCCCTGATAAAGGGAACATCTAATTAACATCTTTACTTTTAACAACCTCATATTTTTCATTGAAGGTAGACACAAAATGCTGGAGTAATTCAGCGGGCTGTGGGACAGGCAGCATCTCTGGAGAGAAGGAATGGGTGACGTTTCGGGTCGAGACCCTTCTTCACATTCCTTCATATTTTTCATTGAGTTTATACCATTTACTGAATCAATAATTTCACTCTTTTATGTTGCTATTTTATATTGCTAGTTTACGATCTTTGCTGCTTTCTAATACTGAAGTACTCACATTATTCTCTTCAATGACTAATGCCCATTGCACTATCCTCCCTGTATTTATTATAGTGAACACTGTATATGGTATACCCTCAGCCATCTGGCATCTATGTAGAATGGGGGTAGGGGGAGGGGGGGTACTTGCATGAATATGTCAGATGTATGAGCAAAGCTTTACTGTACATCACACCTCAGTATTCACCCAAGCACAAAGCTTTAAGTAAATTGCTGCGCTATGTCTCATCTTTTAAATAACGGTTTTACACAGCAAGTCTATATTTTAAGGCTAAACTGTAATACAGTGAAAAAAATCAAATGAATCACTGTACCCACAATAAAGTGCAGATCCTCAAAGAGGGCCATAAGTGATAGGAGTAGAATTAAACCATTCGGCCCATCAAGTCTACTCCGCCATTCAATCATGACTGATCTATCTCCTAACCCCATTCTCCTGCCTTCTCCCCATGTTGATACCTGTACTAATCAAGAATCAATCTATCTCTGCCTTAGTGTTGCTGCTTATCAGCCTACAACTGCGATGCCTTTACATGTAAATGTAAATAAACTAAAAACATCTTATTTTGCATACCACTTTTGAGCTAATTTACATTAAAAAAAACAATGTTATGTCAGTATGCATAGACGTTTACACACACTCAGAGTGGGCTAGGCTACCACTTAAACCAAAAACACTAACAAATGTCAAAAACGGTAATGCAATTTATTTGCTGTGTTTCACCTGACGAAATGGCATTTCATGGTTTATGAAATCTGTTAATATTCCAAGAAATCTTTGTAGGTTTTATTAGAATTCTGGATGCATATATACCAAATAAAGGAGAGCTTACTATACCTCAAAAATAACTGGGAATAATGTATGACTGAAATGTATCCATGCAATCATCCACAATTTACAAGTATATGTAGTGTGTAGGAAGGAACTGCAGATGCTGGTTTAAGCCAAAGATAGACACAAAAAGCTAGAGTAACTCAGCGGGGCAGACAGCATCTCCGTCTGACCAATCTGAAGAGGGTTCTCGACCCGAAACGCCACCTATTCCTTTTCTCCGGAGATGCTGTCTGACCCGCTGAGATCCTACAGCTTTTTTGTGTATAAATAGTATTAAAAGTTACTTTTAAGTTACCTTGCTTACATTTCTAATCTATTTTTATTTTATCACAGAAACTCCAACTATACGGAATGATGTATGCTCAGATGTTTTCAGTTGCCAGACAGTTTTCTCACATTGTTATCAAATGATGTATTAGTGGTCTTCAATTGAACTTTCATCCTGAGGCACGTCTTGTTAGTGTTTTCAGTCCTGGTTCAAGAACCCAGTCATACTTGAATCTGACAAACATTTCTATCCAACAAACAAGGGGTGTAAAATAAAAATACATCAATATTGGAATAACATTAGCAGACTTCAGGACCTTTCCTTACATTGATTAGGTAGTCACTTATTAATGACTTTCTTGACATTTTATTAATAGGCCTGTCCCCACTTACACAACTTTTTTCGGTGACTGCCGGCACCAGTTATAGGTCATTACAGGTTGACGAAATGTTTTAACATGTGAAAATCCAGCGGCGACCAGAACAAGGTACGACTCTTTGGGCGACTACTCACGACCATTCAGGCTTCACCCCGCGACATGTCGCCAGGGTGTCACCTGTATGGTCATGAGTAGTCTCCTCAGTCCCCCAAGGAGTTGTGGCGTCTTTCTGGTTGCACCTGAATTTTCAACATGTTGAACATTTTCGCTGACCTGCAATGACCTATGGCGGGTGCCGGAAGTCGCCGAAAAAGTCGAGTCAGTGGGACAGGCCCATAAGAGTGGTCAGTCCGACCAAGAGCAGGCCAGGGATGACTTTGAAATGTAGGGTGGATGACAGGGGATACACTTGCTCACATCCTGTATTGAATGCATTACCTCTTATTTAAATGGAAAGTCATCTGCAATTAAAATATTACCACAGGGTGCTCATTTTTGGGACGCAGACACCCAAATCTTTGTGGATTGAGTCCTATGCAATTATTGAACTGAATAAAACCCAAATTCAGAGACACTTTATTCACACTATCCTGACAGACACAAGAACCAAGATTTTATGGTTAGCTACAAGCCCTGCGGGCTTTCCATTGACCCCAGAAATAAGTTGAAATTTATTTTGGATGCATTAGGAGAGAACTTGCAGAGGTTGATTGAAAGAGTCTGTTTGTAGGTAAGGGGGATGGTTGGCAAGTGGGAGGTTTTCAAAAGTGAGCAAGAGTACAAGGGGAGTATGTTC
The DNA here is from genome assembly GCA_038087875.1 of Malacoraja senta. Taxonomy (NCBI): domain Eukaryota; kingdom Metazoa; phylum Chordata; class Chondrichthyes; order Rajiformes; family Rajidae; genus Malacoraja; species Malacoraja senta. The sequence goes on from CM075980.1 coordinate 31,867,411, forward strand.
CTTTTATTGTGAAGAGCAAGACTGGCAAGTGTAAGGAACCCTGGTTGATGAGAGATGTTGAGGCTCTGGTCAGGAAAAAGGAGGCATGCATTAGGTTTAGGCAGTCCCTTCTTGAGTATGAGAATCCCTTCTTGAGTTCAAGAAGTGTAGGGGTATTTGTAAGATTGTAATCAGATGCAAAAAAAGGGCATGAAATAGAGCTGGCAGGCAATTTAGTTTAGAGATTCTATGCTGAAACGGGGCCTTCAGCCCACCAAGTCCGCATTAACTAACGTACAGATAGTACCCGAGGTCAGGATTGAACCTGGGTCTCTGGGGCTGTAAGGCTGCAACACTACTGCTGCGCCACTGTGCCACCCTCTTGTGATGTAAAGGAAAATCCCAAAAGATTCTTCAGGTATATTAAAAGTAAAAGGGTGGCAATGGAAAGAGTAGGACCCCTTATGCTGTCTTTGTGTAGAGCCACAAGAGATGTGTGAGATGTTAAATTAATACTTCCCAACAGTTTTTACTGAGAAAATGGCCATGGAAGCTAAGGTATTGTGCCATAAGAGTTGTGACATCATAAATCATATGTGAATTACCAAATGGAAGGATAGGTTGTTTAAAATACATTAAGGTGGATAAGTTTTAAAGAGGTCACCATCAGGATTGATGAGGGCAGGGCAGTGGTCATTGTCTATAAAGACTTTAGCAAGGCCTTTGACATGGTCCTGCATGGTAGGTAATTCTTGAAGATTAAATCGCACAGAATCCAAAGTGAGCTAGCCAATTGGATTACCAAATGGACTTGGAGTAAGAAGTTAAAAGATAGATAGACACAAAATGCTGGAGTAACTCAGCGGAACAGGCAGCATCTCTGGAGAGAAGCAATGGGTGACGTTTCGGATCGAGACCCTTCTTCAGTCAAAAGGTAGTTCTGAAAATTTATTTTTCTAACTGGAGGCCAGTGATCAATTAAATGCCACAAAGGTTAGTGCTAGGTCTGCTGCTGTTCATTATATATATATATATATATATATATATATATATATATATATATATAATATATATATATATATATATATATATATATATATATATATATATATATATATATATATATATATATATATATATATATATTAACGCTTTGAATGACAATCTAGTTAACATTGTTAATAAATTTGCAGATAACACCAAAATTGGTGGCATAGTAGACAGCGAGGAAGGTTATCTAAGCTTACAGCAAGATCTAGATCTGTTGGGATTGTGGGGCAAGGAATGGCAAATGGAATTTAACTCTAACTAGTGTGAGGCATTGTATTTTGGTATGTCAGACCAGGGCAGAGCTTGCACAGTAAATGATAGAGCCCTGGAGAGTGATGCAGAAAAGGGAATCTGGACAGTGTGATGAAGAAGGCGTTTGCTACGCTTGCCTTCATTGGGAAGGTACTGAATACAAAAGTTGGGACATCATGATGCAACTACAAATTGTTGGTGAGACCACACTTGAGTTCATTTCTGTTCTCCCAGCTAGGATGTCAATAGGTTGGAGAGGGTGCAGAAGAGATTAAACGGGATGTTATCTTGGCTTGTGGGATTGAATGATAGGGAGAGGTTGGTTAGACTGGGACTGGGACTTAGCGCTTAGGAGGCTGAGGTGTACAATATCACGAGGGGCAGGTAAATGCTGATAGTCTTCTACCCAGAGGAGAGATTTCAAAAGGTAGAGAGCTTAGGCTCAAAGTGAGAGGGAGAGATTTCAGAGGGATCTCAGGGGCATATTTTTCACTTATAGGGTAGTCCATATCTGGAATGAATTACCAGATGAAAGTAGAAGTGGATACAATGACAACTTTTAGTAGACAATTGGACAGATATATGGATAAAATGGATTAGTGGTATATGGCCAAATGCTGGCAGATGCAACTCGCGCAGTATCTTTGAATCTCTGGCGAATTGGAGCGATCCATCGAGCTGAATCTTTCAGGTGCACTGGAAGGAATCCTTCTGCAGGGCTCGAGATTAGCGGTTGCCCGGGTGCCACTGACCACTCAAAGCGCCGCCGGACAACCTAAACGCCGAGTCATTTTGCCCGGCTTGGCAACCAGATACTGGTTTGTACCGAAGATAGACACAAAAAACTGGAGTAACTCCGCGGGTCAGGCAGCATCTCTGGACAAAAGGAACGCGACGTGTTGTGTCGGTGACGGCTGTGTTGCGGGGCAAATCTATTAGGTGCGGGGTGAGGAAGGGTCGGAGCGAATGACGAGTCCCGAACAGCGGCAGCAGCGGCCGCGACAGCGGCTCCAGCTCCTCCTCCTCCCTGATAGCGGCCGCTGCTTGTTTCAAAACAAACCCTCCCACAGGCCGAGGCCTCCATCTCGCACTGATCCCCATTCCGCCCTCTATTCAGACCTCACTGACATACCCTGTGCTCCCCTCCCCATCAACCCCCCCCCCCCCATCTATTCATCCTGTGCTGATCACCCTATCCACCTCGCATTGATTCTCCTGCCACCCCCCCTCCCCATCCATCCTCCACTGGTTCCCCAATTCACCCTGTACTTACCCCTTTCCCATCCATCCTGCATTTCTCCTCCATCCATCCTGTACTGATCCCCCATCCATCCTGTACTAATCCACGCATTCATCCGTACTAACCCACCCTCCATTTACCCTGCACCTTCCCTTTCCCCTCATTCATCCTGTAGTGATCCCCCATTCATCCTGCACAGACCCTCCGATCCACGCTGTACTGACCCCCCCCCACCATTCACCCTGCGCTGATCTCTCCCCCCCATCCATCCTGTACTGATCCTCCCATTCAAGAAGAAGGGTCTCGACCGAAAATGTTGCCTATTTCCTTCGCTCCATAGATGCTGCCTCACCCGCTGAGTTTCTCCAGCACTTTTGTCTACCCCCATCCATCCTGTACTGAACCCCCCCCCCCATTCAACACCACTGACATCCCCCGTGGTCTCCCCTCACAATTTTACCTACTCCAACCAACACGTACAAATTCACCTGCCTCAATCCATCCATTCTGCACCGACTGCCTTCTAACCCCCACCCCCCGCCATCTATCCACCCCGCACTGATTCACACACACCCCCCTCCCTGACCCTATTGTGCTGGAAATGTCTTCAGAGCGGACATTGACTAAGTTTGATAACGGAATGCAATCAAATGTGTTTTAATTCCAAATGTTATTATTTGTTTTAATCCATAAAGATCGATTAATTAAATTGTGAACACGAGAAACATTAAAACTGCAGTGTTCGATTGTCACTGCTGCCGTTGACACGTTATTACAGAATTCATTTTAACGACAAATCAATGCTCTTAATATGGGGTATCAGTGCTGTAGTTATTTAATGAGCAACATCCACAACTATACGTTGGATTTATTCAGGTTTTACTTCTACAGTCAATCATATACATCACAAATTTGGTCAGGAGATATTTCAGTTGAAATTTTAACGTTAATTCTGGTGGGAACAGCGTTTATCAATATTTTTTTTTAAATCTGGTGCTTACAAACTGGGTATCTTCATTGCTGTTCACAACACGTACATTTAATCTGAATGTCCGGTAATGTGGCGTCTTGACACCTTTAAATATATTACCAAAAGAACATTTGCTGCAGTTATGTCCTTTGGCCATCTCTTGTCAGCTAGTGTCATGTTTAACCTGTCAGATGGGTATAGTTGTTTTGAACAGCTATTATCATAAAATGCCTGTAGAAATGTCCTTGCAACCTGTATATTTTGTTGTGGATAAATTATGTGGGAAGCGAGAGTGGTTCTGTACCAATAGCAATAACGACCCATGCTTTGGCCATGTTATGGTAATTTTCGGTCCTTCTCGGAAAACATGCTTGCATCAATCAATCAATCTGTAGTGTGCATGGTTAAGCATATATGTTACCATGGTCCAGGATTTATTGACACAGGTTGATCATATGCTGAATAATCCAACCACATTGTTGTTTGGA
>CM075980.1:31871589-32216589 GCA_038087875.1 Malacoraja senta
TTGTTGTCGTAGGTTGACGTAGGTGTTGACGTAAGTTGTCGCCAGCTGTCATAGGTGAATTCCATTAAAACTAGTCCCTGGCAGTCGCCTAACGGTCGCCTAAGTGGGACAGGCCCTTCAACCTTCAATACCAAAGTTTAAACATGATAATGGCATTTTGTTCGCATATGGTTTTGATATTTTCAGGGAGGTTAGTATAAAAGTAATAAGTTATGTGAAAAAATGTTCCAAGGTGCTGCATGGAGCTATAAAGAGACAGAAACAGCTGCTAAATTACAGATGACAATAATGGATAGGATGAAGAAAGATTGGTCTAAGTGGTGGACTTTAGGAAGTGTCTTAACGGAAGAGTGTTTTATGTGGTTAGGGAGAGGAATTCAAAGTGTGAATCATTGAGCAAATGTAAGTTACACCAACAAATGCTGGACATAAACAGTCAGTTGAGGGTAGAGCCACTAGTGTTGATGTAAAAAGAGGGGAATTATCAGCATCCTCATGTCAACTTAGGTCAATGCAGGCATTAAGGGACAGAAGAGATGTGATTTTCGATGTGAAAATAGACAGCCTTGGTGTACCTGGGCAAGTTTGATTTTTGTTATATAGTAAGCTGCTGTTGTGGTGGTGGCTACTGTGTGGATTCCAGGTTTATGTCCAGCATTTGTTGGTGGAACTCGCATTTGCCCAATGATTACTGAGATATCTGCCTCACACATTGAAAGGTACCGATCCAAACTGGATCTCCATCCTGTCCTGCCTTCACCCCTTTTGTTCTCCATTAAGACCTCTGCCTTCAATTCACATAATCCTTCCCTTGAACCCTCTCCCCAGCTGTCCATCATTTTGCACTCCATCCAGTCCCATGTCCTGCGTCCCACTCCCACTCCATATACAATCCCCCTTTTAGCTCTCCTTCCAATCCTGCCCTCTGCTCTCTATCTAGATTAACACCTATGGACATCCAAATTTCCTCCCTCTTCTCTTCTCCCAGTTCTATCTCTGTTCTCTATCCAGAATATGATCAAATTTTATGTTGACGTTTGGTATCATATCGGAAATTTCATTTGATATTCATCATTTGGATTTCAAGTGATGGGCCAGTTTGCTGTTTCTCTACATAACGTTCCCCTGGTGATGAAGTCCATTGTTTGTCCTTGTGTTAATCAGTAACCATGGAAGTAAAGCGCATGCTATGGTTAATAAAACCATAGGGGGAGAGATGTGGGTAGGTACTGCATACCAAAGGTTGACGTGTTTATAAATGCATCAATCACATAGTATTCAATTTCATATAATTCCATTATTTAACAATCAAAAATTAAATTTGTCAGAGCTGTGTTCCCTAACACTCCAGGGATGCTGCCTGATCCCCTGAGTTCTTTTAGCACTTTGTGTCTTTCTATACTTATCTTTCAGATGTTACCTAATGGTTAACCTTTTGGAACATGGGTGAATGAGGGAAAGGGTAATACGTGAGTATTCGACTAGGATGACTATTCAAGTGGTGGATTAACATGAATTTGGACTAGTTAGGCTGAATTAGCTGTTTTGTAATTGATATTGAATTTGCTGTGCCATTGTTAATCAAGTTGCACTTTCTGATTTTAACCTTTTTGTTGAAATTCTTAGGACATTGCCCCTGATCAACTGACTCTAGAAGCACTTTTGGAGATGACTGATGAAGACGTGTGTGAAACAGTGAAGAAATATGGGACAAACAGTGAGGAATGTGCCAGATTAATTGCTTCATTGTCCTGTCTACGAAGTGTTTATAAATCAGGTAAACAAAACATGTCATTCATGGCTGCAATATCCCCATGTGAAAGTATGTTTCTTAAAAAGCAGATAGCAACAACCGTTGAAGGTAGACCATGGCAATCTTTAATCGATTCGTCAGACGGAAGTGGCGAGATTACAATGAGCACAAACATTGCTCAGTGCTTCTCGTGCTCCCACTTACAGAACAAAGGCGAGTTGGCACAATTATACATTTTTCTTATCATTAAAACACTCCTACCAAGTCTGAATATGGCATGACTGAAAGATTCTGTAGCCTTTCACCATATAGGAAAGCTGGGTCCAAATCAAGCTCGTCCAATGACAAGTTATTACTTATCTCTGGAGCGTCAGGTATTTTTTTTCAATCTTGGCTTCTTTATGGCCTTGAAGAAGCACATGTTATTACTGCAGGCTGCCATATTAATGTCTTTATTGAAAAGACAACCTGTCCTCCATATTGTGTTCCATATAATTTACAAAGTCATTCAGACTTGGCACCGAGCCATTCTTTTGTTCTACTAGTCCATGCTAGAACGACTCTATTTTAGATTTGACTAATAGATTTGACTATTAGCTCTTTCACCCAGGCCGACTGAGAATGGTTGTATTTTACAAAAAAGATTTAAGTTTTGAAAATTTGTGTTGTGCATGGAATGAAATATGAAATTAATTCAACTATATCAGAGTGAGTAAACACACTCTTTCTTGCAACACTGTTGACATTAATTCATCTGAGCTGGAACAGCAGATGGATTGTCCAGTTGGCATTAATGCTCTCGGACTAGGGAGAGAAAATTCACTCTGGAGTTTCATGGTCCTAGAAGTTATCCAACGGCAATCTGCTGGTGAGTGTAAGTGGTAATGTTGTGGATGGCAATAGAAATGATCTGATTGCCATGTCCTGTGGTTGAAGAGCCTGCTGCATTCTTTATTCAAATCCATCCATGTAGAATGGTCACTTGGGAAATATTTCTATTGTAGTCCTGGAAATTACTGAAATAAAGAAAGAGATTGGGAGATGAGAAAGTTAAGACTTAATTACTTGGGCAGCTATGTTCATTAATACTCAACAATGCAGTAACTAAATTTAGGGAAGTTCACAAAAAAAACACAAAAAAACTACTAAACCATTTTGAAATTGCACATTGTGGAGTTTGCAGAAAAACATGGGATTAATCATGCTGAGAGAGTGTGTGACATCAGTAAGAAAAATATGAACCATTGAAGATGAACTAAAGATGCCATGCAAAAATATAGAACTAGAAGCTGGTGATAATCTTGCTTATAGCCTTCTGTGGAAAACTTCTCTGACTTACTTGATTAGCAGTAAATATATCTGATCTTTTTATGGCCTGATCATGGCTGATCATCTAAAATCAGTACCCTGTTCCTGCTTTTTCCCCCATATCCATTGATTCCTTTAGCCCCAAGAGCAAAATCTCTCTTTGAAACATGGACCAGCATCCAATGGTGTACCTTTGACCCACATAGCAACAAGGGTGGAGAGGAAACCTTCAGATAAAAGCTTCAGGATACAAAAAAGTACACTACTTATAATGCTTGTGTAGACAGACAAAGTTAAAATCATTGAATATTATTAAGGGGAAACTTTGCCATAAGAGAAAGTGTTTGATGTTGTCTTGGCATGAAAAATGATGGATGGAAGAACAGAAAATGGAACTGTGGTTATATCCATTTGAGATAAACTACAAGAGAGAAAGTGGACACGTCGGGGTCACCAGTTGTAGCGGCCTGGACGAGGTCAGGAAAAGTCCAGACGCCAGGCAGGTTCAAACAGTAGTCTTTAGTCACACAGCCAGAGCACACACAACCGAGGGTCCTCTGGAAACCCCGTGGCAGACCAATGTCCCTGTCCCTCAATCGGCGAGGGGGATGATCCAAGGAGTGGCCTACCCCCCAAGGACCGCCACACATGACTGTCATTACTCATCACTGAATAAAATCTAAGGTGACGTGTCCTTGGTGCTCTTAGAACTTGTTTGTAAGAGGGGGCTAACATGAACATTGTTAAGAGAATCATCACATGCCAGGCAATGTCCCACCCCTCCTCAGTTCCAGCTTTCTCCCCCCACTATACATGGTCTAAAGAAGGGTCCAGACTCAAAACGTCGCTTGTCAATATTCTCCACAGATGCAGCCTGATCCACTGAGTTACTCCAGTACTTTGTGTTTTATCCATTCATAATTGTACTGATATGAGATAAATGTTAAACCCACTTTAAAAATGTATATTTTGCCACACGCTTCCCTAATATCTGCATTTATAGATTCTACCATTGCACAGCCTCTGCCAGGGAGGCTAACGCATGTCTCCTACAAACATTTGTAGTTATCATAATCATAATCATACTTTATTAGCCGTATGTTTTGCAACATACGAGGAATTTGGATTGTCATACAGTCATAATGAGACAAATATAAACAGAACAGACGAGATGTTGAGTGATATTAAAAATTATAAACGTATTTAACAAACTGATACTGTTCAAATGTTTTAATTCCACTCATTATCTCTTCTGTTTTCTCCTCATTATAGTTGTCTTACCATTAACGTGATTTCATTGCTCACTTAATTATCCTTCATCTCTACCAATTTTGCTAATTGATTTACAGGATTTTATTCCTTCAAGCTGACCAATTTTCCATAAGAATATAGAAATGGAGATGTTGGAATGCTCCTCCTGCAGGGTGTTGCATGCGAGGGGCATTTCCAGTGCCCCCTAAGGGCCGCACCTGCAGTCAGTGCATTCAGGGACTGGAGCTGCAACTGGATGACCTCCGGATTATCTGTGGGTTTGAGCGTGTCATAGACAGGAGTTACAGTGAGGTGGTCACATCTAAGGTACAGGCAGGAAGTAGATGGCTGACCACGGGAAAGGGAGTAGGCAGAGGGGGCAGGAATTCCCTCAGGATGTTCCCCTCCGCAACAGGTATACTACTTTGGATGCTGTTGTAGGGGAGGATTGGCCAGGGGAGGGCAGCAACGCACAAGAAGAGGTCTGACCAGTGTCAGACCTGGCTCCGAGCCACTGGTGTGAAGGGAAAAGTTGGACAGAACCATTGTGATAGGGGGACTGATGGAAGATTTTGTGGCAGCAAATGGGAGGTGTGTTGCTTTCCTGGTGCCAGGGTCCAGGATGTCTCCAAGTGGTTGCAGGACATTGGCAAGGGAGAGGGTGAGCAGCCAGGTATCATTGTGCACATCAAATAACTTGTATTTGACAAGAAATAAGGTCCTGTGAAGCGAATATAGGGAGTTGGGCAGAAGATTTAAAAGCAAGACACCGAGGGTAGTAATCTCCAAATTGCTTCCAGTGCCGCATGCCAGTGAGGCTAGGAATAAGCAGATTGGACTGATCAATGCGTAGCTCAGGAATTCGAGCAGGGGGCAGGGATTCAGATTTTTAGACCATCGGGAGGGTTTGGGAGCTACTTGGGAGGGTGCAAGCTAGAGAGCAAGTGGTGTGGGAACCAGAGTGATTGGGCAGAAAGAGTGATGGGAAGGTGGAGGTTTGGATCAGGAAGCCTCAATGGAAGGACCGATAGGAAGAGGTTGCTCTCTCGATCTCTCACGATCGCTCTCGCCCTCTTGTCCACTCCGGATGGCTCCGACCCATATTCCAGTTGCAGTGATCTGCTGACTGCCTTCTCCGTGGCCTCTGGGAGCCTTCTGCTGCTCGCGGCTTCCTGGGAGGCTTCACATGTCCTGCCTGGTTCAGTGGCATTGGTACAGGGATATGACTTTATGATGGCATGGCAATGAATGAGCTTAGACTCATTGTTTATTGTACATAGCACACATATTTGTCAATAACCTATTTCATCCCACTATTATTCTTTACATTCCAACTCCATTTAGAATTTTCATTATAATTAATGTACTTTAAATCATTGATAAATATTAATTTAAAAAATGATTCCTCACAGTAGATTGTGCAAAAGCCTCAGACAAAGTTTTGGTAGTTTTTTTGCCGTACATATCTGTGGACAACAACTTGTAATACCAAATTATTGTTCGTGGAACATGCTAACCCATTCTAGCATATACGTAAATGTTGTATTGCAAAGGGACTTGCTTAGGCATAGACTGCTAAAGGATGTGCCATAAGATTGAGTATCAGTTTCACTTTGACCATATTTTCTTCAGAGACTGTGATAGATGTCATGACTCCATATGGGCACTCAAGCAAGAATGCCTTTTTAATATTTTATGTTTGTATAAAGCTTCTGAAAGTGGTGACATTTAACATCCCTTGAAGCCACAGATGTCATCTCATTGACTCGATTTCAAAAATGACATGACTGACTTGCGACAGAAAAGCTATCTTTAGTAAATACTAGACTAAATGGGACCTGTTGGGTCCCATGTTCACACGGGATATTGGGTCCCCCAACGCAATATTCCACCTCTCCACCAATTCCAATATTGGTGGCCAGTGGGGGGGGGGGCTTTCTGGAGCGCTAGTATGGGTGTTGTGGGCTGAAGGGACTGGTTTCCAGAGGGCTAGTATGGACATTGTGGGCCAAATGGATTCTTGGGGTGGAAGCTCAAGCCTGATCTGCTGGCAGCTCACTCACGGCTGGTAGGCTGGCAGTTGACTCACGGCTATTCCTTGAATTTTCATTTCAAGCAGGGTGCAAGGCCAACGAATTCAAGTGCAGTTTCATACCACTTCAAGCAGGGTGCAAGTCCACCAAACTCAAGTGCAGTTTCATACCACTTCAAGCAGGGTGCAGGGCCACCACATTCAAGTGCAGTTTCATACCACTTCAAGCAGGGTGCAGGGCCACCACACTCAAGTGCAGTTTCCTACCACTTCAAGCAGGGTGCAAGGCCACCAAATTCAAGTACAGTTTCATGCCACTTCAAGCAGGGTGCAAGGCCACCAAATTCAAGTGCAGTTTCATGCCACTTCCAGCAGGGTGCAAGGCCACCAAATTCAAGTGCAGTTTCATGCCATTTCAAGCAGGGTGCAAGGCCACCAAATTCAAGTGCAGTTTCATGCCACTTCAAGCAGGGTGCAAGGCCACCAAATTCAAGTGCAGTTTCATGCCACTTCAAGCAGGGTGCAAGGCCACCAAATTCTTTTTTTTTTTTTTTAATTTTTATTTATTAGAAGTACATTACATTACAACCACATACATTAATACTCATCATTTATATCTTCTTACAATTAATGTACTCCCTTTATTTATTTTTTTACACTAGAGAAAGAAAAGATTGAAAGAGAGAAGAAAGTGAAGGAAAAAGTGCAAGTGTAGAAAAGTGTAGAAAATGTAACAACAAAAAAGGACGAAGACCCTATAAGAGCAAAATTAAAAACAAAAAGAAAAAGAGTTAAGAAATAGGCCCTAAGAAAAGAAAAGAGAAAGAGAAAAAAAGAAAAACAAATGTTTTTTTTTTGAGCATCACGTAAATAGGACATACCAACTCTTCAACTATCATCCCCCCTTACCCGACCTCAATTTTTTATTTTTTTAAAGTACTTTTGCACCCTATGTTTGTAATAATTCTATAAATGCAGACCACGTCAGGTGGAAGTGATCTGGTTTACCTGCTAGGAGGAGTCTTATCTCTTCAAGGTGTAATGTTTCAAACATATTTGAAATCCACATATTTATAGTTGGTATTGGAGCCTTCTTCCAAAATTTTAGAATTAGCTTTTTTCCAGTTATTAACCCATAATCCATTAATTTCTTTTGAAACACATTTAGTTCTGGATCATCTTCCGTTATTCCGAAGATAATCCATTCTGCTTTGGGTATCAGTCTTGTTTTAAATAACTTTGTAAAGATTTCAAAAATTTCATTCCAAAATTTTTGAATTTTTGTACAGAAGACAAATGAGTGCGCTATAGTTGCTTCTTGGGATTGACATTTATCACAAATAGATGATACGTTTGGGAAAATTTTATGAATTTTAGTTTTCGAATAATATAATCTATGTAAAATTTTAAATTGTATTAAAGTGTGTCTTACATTAATCGAGCATTTATGCACTTTTAATAAGTATTCATTCCAACTTTCCTTTGAAATTTTAATAGCTAACTCTTGTTCCCAGTCTCTTCTGATACCCTCCGTAGATGGTATTTGTGCATTTAAGATAATATTGTACAAATATGATATTAAGTTTGCTGATTCCGCTTTTATCTGCATTGCCTCGTCCAGTACATCTGCTGGGTTATTATGATGATCTTTTATATATTTTTTCAAATAGTCGCATATTTGAAAGTATTTAAAATATTGATTATTTCCGAGTTTATATTTTATTTGTAATTGTTGAAATGAAAGTAATTTTCCAGTTTCATACAAGTCACCAAGCGTTTTAATTCCTAGTCTATCCCATTGTGTATAAGCTTTGTCTATAAGAGAAGGACTAAACGAAGGGTTATTGACTATAGGTAATAAAAGTGATAAGTTTCTTAATTTTAAATTTTGTTTTATTTGTTTCCAAATACGGATTGTACTATGAATAATTGGGTTCTTATTATAGTTTATGTTATTCAATTTCATTGGAGAGAGGAGGATCGCTCCAATGTTTCTAGAGGAGCAATCCTCTTTCTCCATTACAATCCAGTCTACTTGCTGGGCGGAGTTATCCATCAGTTGAATCATGTTTTTAATATTTACTGACCAATAATAATACATAAAATTGGGTAGTGCTAGACCCCCCAATACTTTAGATTTATTCAGATGGGTTTTTTGTATTCTATGTGATTTATAGTCCCATATAAAATTAGTGATATCTGAGTCGAGTTTTTTAAAAAACTTCTTAGGTAAGTATATAGGAATTGATTGAAATAGGTATAAAATTTGTGGTAAAAAGATCATTTTTATTGCGTTTATTCGGCCTATTAAAGACATCGGAAGCGTTTTCCAGAATTTAATTAATGTATTCAGTTTATTAAGTAGGGGGTCAAAATTTGCCCTGAGCATACCTTGATATGCTCTGGTAATTTCGATTCCCAAATATTTAAATTTTTCTGTAGCTATTTTAAAAGGGAATTTTAAAAGATGTGTTGAATCTTTCGGTTTTATTGACATAATTTCACTTTTATTCCAATTTATTCTATATCCAGAAAAAGATCCGAAGTCTTCAATTAAATTTAATATATTTGGTATAGTGATTTGAGGTTTTGTAATATACAATAATATATCATCCGCATATAAAGATATTTTATTATATGAGTCTTTAGTATTATATCCATGAATATCAGGGTGTATTCTAATTTTTTCTGCTAGCGGTTCAATAATGAGAGCAAACAGCTGTGGTGATAATGAGCATCCTTGTCTATTTCCCCTTGATAGTTGAAATTTCGAGGATAATATGTTATTAGTAAGTATTCTAGCTGTAGGTTTGTTATATAGTAACTTAATCCATAAAATAAAATTCTCTCCCAGTTGAAATTTTTGTAATACTTTATCCATATAATTCCATTCTACTTGATCAAATGCTTTTTCAGCATCCAGCGAAATAATTGATAATTCTTGATCTTCAGATTTGTGTGAGTGCATTATGTTGAGTAAACGTCTCATATTATTAGAAGAGTATCTCTTAGGGATAAACCCTGTCTGATCTGGGTTTATTAATTTACTAATGTATTTACTTAATCTTCTGGCTAATGTTTTCGCTAATATTTTTTGATCTGTGTTTAACAATGCTATAGCTCTATATGAGCCAGGTTCTTCTAAATCCTTATTTTTCTTAGGTATTAATGTAATCGTTGATTCCGCTAATGTATCAGGTAGTATTCATTTTTTAAAAGCGTATTGGTACATTTTTTGTAATCTTGGTATTATTTTATCATAAAAGCTTTTATAAAATTCATTAGTAAATCCATCAGGGCCTGGTGTTTTTCCATTTTTTAGTGAGTTTATTGTATCTTCTAATTCCTTAATTGAGATTTGTGCACCCAGTTCCTCTTGTTCCTTCAGCTCTAACTTTGGAAGATTACAGGTATCCAAGAACTTTGTGATATTATTGGAATCAATTATCGTTTTAGATGTATACAAATTCTCGTAAAATTGCGCAAATCTTTTATTAATATCCTTCGGTGTTGTTAATAATTCCCCTTTATCTGATTTGATCTTTGGTATAGTATGTTCCTTTTCTCGTTTTTTTAGCTGGCGAGCCAAAAGTTTATGCGGTTTATCCCCAAATTCAAAGTGCTCTTGTTTTGTAATTTGAAAAAGTCTTATAAGTTTGGCAGATAATAATTTATTTAATTTAAATTTTAAAATTATTATTTTATTATGTTTATCTATTGATGGATCTTTAGCATTATCTATATCCATTTGTCTAATAAGTTCTTCTAACTGTCTTTGTTCATTCTTATTCTTTTTATTTTGAAAAGCTTGATATGAAATTATAATACCCCTAATGTATGCTTTAAAAGATTCCCAAAGTAAAGTAGGCGATATATCTGAAGTATCATTTGTTTGAAAAAAGACCTCCATTTGTTCTTTTAAATATATACTCGCTTGTGGATCTTTTAAAATTTGAGAGTTAAATCTCCAGAATGAATTATTCTTAGACAATCCTTCCAGTTTTAAAAAGAAAGTTAGTGGAGAATGGTCTGAAATTGAATTTGTATGATATATTGCATTAGATGTTTGGGGGATTAATTTTGTATCCAGCAGAAAGTAGTCTATACGTGAGTATGTCTTATGTACCATTGAGTAAAACGAATATTCCCTGCCAGTTGGATTCACAATTCTCCAAACATCTGCTATATTAGTGTTATTTATGTAGGTATTGAGGAGTTCCCCAGTTTTCGATTTCATATTCCCTCTCTGTTTTTGACTTGATTTATCTAAGTACGGGTCTAAAACACAGTTAAAGTCTCCGCCTATTATAACATTTTGATAGTTTGACTCTGCAATTATATTGAAGATTTTATTGAAAAAGTGGGGGTTATCAAAGTTAGGGGCATATATATTTACCAAAGTAAGTGGAGTGTCATGGATTTCTCCATTAACTATTAGGTATCTCCCTTCTATATCTGTTATAATATTCTTTGCTTTAAATGGTATACCTTTTCTTATGATAATTGACGTGCCTCTAGATTTTGAAGTGAATGAAGAGTGGTATGTTTGACCTATCCATTTCGCCCTCAGCCTAACTTGGTCCTGAGGTTTTAGGTGTGTTTCTTGTAGGAAGGTAATGTCAGAATTATACATTTTTAGCTGAGCTAATATCTTACCCCTTTTGATAGGTTCATTAATACCTCTTATATTCCAACTACAAAATGAGATTCCTCCTAGGTTCTTTTGTGTGGTGTCATGCATTTTGAATAATTATAGTACCTTTGAATCTTGTGGTGCGTCCATATCCCAGGTCTTTAGGTATTGGGGGAGTTTTTGAATTATTAACTTTTGTTGGTATGTCCATATTATTCTTATCACTAAACACAAAACACAAACAAGTGATTTTATGTGATTAAAAAAAAACTAAAAAAGTGAGGCTACAGTGTCTATAGTCGGCACTGTAGCGAGTGACCCACCTGTAGGTGGGAAAAAACCTTGTTTTGACTTCCATTGCGTTGTTGCTCAACTCGCTCCGCTCTCTTAGTTAATCATAACATATTAAAATATTAAAACGAGGCCTCACATTCATATATATAATACAATTTTACCCTGATATTTCCTTATAACATATATATATATCAGAGTTTAATTATTAAACCAATATTTTTGATTTCAATAAGAATCAGCTGTTGGTTGAAGGGGTTAATGAGACGTGCTCCTGGACATAAGCCAGGAGCTCGTTTCTCATCCCCTCCTCCCGCTTATAGACAAGGTTACAATTTATTAAAAATTCATATTAGTATGTTAGTTCATTATTTTTTTGTTTTTTTTGTTAGTATTCTAATCTAACCTGCATAACTTTTAAAGTTGTTAATAGGATAAGTTCTTACAATTGGTTATAACATTTTAATCAATAAGCAATTATTTTCTAATTCATGTCCCGCTATAAAGTTGTTTACACGTTTTGAACAGAAAATGTCCTTGCTTCAACATTCCAGAGATAACAATGTAACTATCCCCAGACAAAACATAGCTGAGAATTATTCGGATCTGCCAAAGCTCCCTTTTATTTCTGTCTTTCAACAATCGTTTGGGCATATTTGAAAGCGTCTTCAGGCTTAACAAATGACTTTTCAAGACCATTAAAAGAAATACGCATTTTAGCGGGATAAAAAACCCCAAATCTGACCCCTTCTCTCCCTCTTAAAAGATCTTTAACCTTATCAAATTTGTTTCTTTTTTGCACAATTTCATGTGGGTAGTCCCTGAATATCTTAATAGTGTCTTTGTCCAGCCGTAATTGTACACCATATTTGATTTTAGTCATAACATATTCCAGTTCTGCAGTATCTCGAAATTTCACTATAATATGTCGTGGATAAGCTTTTCCCGCATCAAATCTTTTTCCAAATCTTGGGACACGATGAGCCACTTCGATTTTCGGTTCCTTGGGAAGATTCAACAGTTGTTTCAACAAGCCCATGGCAAATTCACGTACCTGTTCCCCTTCTGCCCCCTCTGAAACACCAAGAATCCTCAGATTCTGGCGTCTAGAACGAGCTTCCAGGTCCAGGCATTTGAATGAGACTTTCTCTAATTGAGTCCCCATTTGTAGTGATACTTGTTCGTTTTCTCGCCTCATTTGCTCATGTTCTTGCCTCAATTTCGCCATGTCTTCAACCAGTCGTGCCGTATTTTTCTCCAATTCCGTAATTGTCTGCATACTTGCAGCTACTGTTTCAAGTACAGCCGTGAACTTATCCGTAGTGATTACATCCATCTTATCCATTTTCTCTGATAGTCCATCTTTCACCTCATCAATTCGTTTATTCATAATGTCCAGTAAATCCGTCATATTCTTCTGGTTACCAGCATTTAAATCCTTCATCATCTTCTGCATTCCTTCCATCATTTTTGCCGAATTTTCCTTCATTTCCTTCTTATCTTCCACCCTATTATCCGAGATCTCATCTTTCAAATTATTCATTGATTTCTTCAAGTCATCAAAGTCTTTCTTAGATCTTGTATCCATTTCTGCAGCCACTTCAGAGACTTCAGAGGTAACTTCAGTTTCGAACTTTTTCGACAGTTTATTCACAGCTCTCTGAGGGCTCACAGCTGGAGTCAATTTACTCATTTAAAGGGCTTCAAACCACCGTTTAAAACATCGCGTTTAACGATGACGTCATCAGCGCGGTAACCAGAAGCTCCGGTAAGGTTTTTAAAAACAATCCCGATTTTCGGACCCGTTTTACACGATAAATCGTGAAGTTTTTCGGGAGAGGAGCTGGGTGCACGTCTGTTAGTCTAACATGACGCCACCGGAAGTCAAGGCCACCAAATTCAAGTGCAGTTTCATGCCATTTCAAGCAGGGTGCAAGGCCACCAAATTCAAGTGAAGTTTCATACCATTTCAAGCAGGGTGAAACCACCATAAAACCACACAAAACACCACACAAAACACCACACAAAACACCACATAAACACCACACCCACAGTTCAGTAGACATTCAGTGTGTTCAGTTGATTCACAGCTCAGACACAGTCGTGACCTCTCCCTCCCCCATCTTGCAGACACTGAGCGACACTCACACTTCCGGGTTTTATAATCCCTCCCCCCTCCCACTGGAAGGGGCGTGGCCTTCATGGCGTGATTGACAGGTGAGAGATTCTCAACATTTTTTAAACACTAATAACACTTTTATTTTTCATTGATGGGAAGAATCTTCTGCACCTGATGAGCAGAGGGGGGCTGAGTAAGATGGCCAAAAATCACAGTCGTAAGTGGTAGCGTTTTATCTAAAATCAATATACAGTGCAAACAGGAAGTTGTCAAGATTCGACTTTTAATCATTGATTTATTTCAAACCGACCACCACCAACCATTTTCTGTGCTTTATTTCAAACCAACCACCACCAACCATTTGCTGTGCTTTAGTTCAAACTAACCACCACCAACCAATTGCTGTGCTTTAGTTCAAACCAACCACCACCAACCATTTGTTAAAGAAGGAACTGCAGATGCTGGATAATCGAAGGTACACAAAAATGCTGGAGAAACTCATTCTGAAGAAGGGTTTCGGCCCGAAACGTTGCCTATTTCCTTCGCTCCATAGATGCTGCTGCACCCGCTGAGTTTCTCCAGCATTTTTGTGTACCACCACCAACCATTTGCTGTGCTTTTTTCAGACCAACCACATTTTCATTTTCAAACCACATTAAGGGCACTCAAGGTCAGTAAAACCACACTCACAGTTTAGTAAACATGTGTTCAGTGTTATTCACAGCTCAGACTGAGAGACGTGACCCTCTCGCTTCCCCCATCTTGCAGAGACTGACTGAGGCACTCAACACTTCCAGGTTTTATAGTCCCTCCGGAAGGGGCGTGGCCTTCAGCAGAGAGAATCTCAACCTTTTTTAAACACTAATAACTCTTTTATTTTTCATTGATGGGAAAAATCCTCTTGTCCTGCACGGCGGAGGGGGCTCTGAGTAAGATGGCCAAAAATCACAGCCGTAAGTGGCAGCATTGTTTCTAAAATCAATATACAGAACAACAGGAAGTGGTCAAGATCAGACTTCTAGTAGTATAGATGACAAGTGACATATTGAGAAGCAAAAAAATATACAATAGACAATAGGTGCAGGAAGGGCCATACGGCCCTTCAAGCCAGCACCGCCATTCAATGTGATCATGGCTGATCATCCACCATCAATACCCCGTTCCTGCCTTCTCCCCATATCCCCTGACTCCGCTATCTTCCAGAGCCCTATCTAGCTCTCTCTTGAAAGTTTCCAGAGAACATGCCTCCACCGTCCTCTGAGGCAGAGAATTCCACAAACTCACAACTTTCTGTGTGAAAAAGTGTTTCCTCATCTACATTCTAAATGGCTTGGCCTCCCCCAACATCGGGAACATGTTTCCTGCCTCTAGTATGTCCAAACCCTTAATAATCTTATGTTTCAATAAGATCTCCTCTCATCCTTCTACATTCCAGAGTATACAAGCCCAGACGCTCCATTCTATCAACATATGATAGTCCCGCCATCCCGGGAATTAACCTTGTAAACCTACGCTGCACTCCCTCAATAGCAAGAATGTCCTTCCTCAAATTAGGGGACCAAAACTGCACACAATACTCCAGGTGTGGTCTCACTAGGGCCCTGTACTGCAGAAGAACCTCATTTCTCCTATACTCAACTTCTCTTGTTATGAAGGCCAACATGCCATTCGCTTTCTTCACTACCTGCTGTACCTGCATGCTTACTTTCATTGACTGATGAACAAGGACCCCCATATCCCATTGTACTTCCCCTTTTCCCAACTTGACACCATTTGGATAATCTTCCTTCCTGATATTGCTACCAATATGGATCACCTCACATTTATCCACATTAATCTGCATCTGCCATGCATCTGCCCACTCACCCAACCTGTCCAAATACTTTTGACCGTGTCGAATTTCCCATTGTTACCATTGCCTTCTCCACTGATTGCTTTCTTTATGAGCTATTGAACATAGTGCAGCACTGGAATGGACCCTTTGGCCACAATATTTGTGCCGAACATTATGCCAGGTTCAACTGATCTTATCTACATGTACATGCTCTATACCCTTCTATTCCCTGCACTTCCACATGGCTATCTAAAAGCCTCTTCTCTGCCTCTACCAGGCCCTACTACTCTTTGTGTGTAAAAAAACCATCCCCCCCTCTTACCTTATAGCTATGCCCTCGAGTGTTAGACATTTCCACTCTGGGGGGAAAAGGTTCTGACTGTCTACTCTACCTTTGTCTCTCATAATTTTATATACTTCTCTCAAGGCTCATCTCCTCCTCTGACATTCCATAGAAAACAATCCAGGTCTGTCCAATCCAAAGCCTTCATATCTTTCCTCTGAGTGAGTGTGTGTGTGTGTCGGTGGGGGGGGGGGGTGTTAGGGTTAAGGTTACAATTAGGCATGCAATACACCAAATGTGGCCTGACCAAAGTTCTATATAGCTGCATCACGACTTCCTGACACTTATATTCAATGCCCCTTGGAATGAAGAAAATGCATTCCATATGCATTCTTTACCACCCTCTCTACTTGTGCTGTCACCTTCAGTGAGCAATGAACTTGGACTCCAAGATTCCTCTACACATCAATGATGTTAAGGGTCTTGCCAACTTGCCATCCCATCTACATTTATGTCTAGGTCATTTATATATATCTCAAAAAGTAGTGGTCCCAGCACAGATACCTGCAGAGCTCTACCAGTCACAGACCTCCAGCCAGAATATCTACCTTCCACCACAGTTCTGGACTCATATGACCAAGTCATCGTGAATGTTGTACATCCTAATCTTCTGGATCAGCCTACAATGAGGGGCCTTATCAATAAAATTCTTGTATCCACTGCCATACCTTTGTCAATCTCCTTCGTCACCTCCACAAAAAACACAATCAAATTAGTTCATAGATTTAGTTCACAAATTAGTTTGCAAAGTAATTCAGAGATTACCACCCCCGAGATTATCAACCTCCTACATTTTAACCTTTTGCCAACTCCCTATATTTACTCCACAGGACCTTGTCCGTTTTCCTACCTGTCATCATTGCTTAAACCAATGATGGTTGCTGAATTTCCATTGCAGATCTAAAGGTGTTAATAAACTCTTTAAAAAAAATTAAAACATTTTTTAAAAAGTGCTGGAAGCCCAGACACACAAACCATAGCCCAGACAACATTCATTGAGAGAGAAGCAGAATCAATATTTTATGTCGATAACTCTTCAGCTGACCATTATGAAGGTTCATCAGAAAGGTGCTGGTTGCTTTCTGCCATTTCTGCTAAGTGCTTCATGCATTTACATTCTTTATTTGGATTTTTTCATCATTTACAGCCCTTCTTGGAGACATGATTTTTTCTGGTCTGAGTACCTCAACAAGTTAAATGGATGACTCTATTAGACACTGGGAAGCTGAGGAAGATGGTTCAAAGTGTCACATTTATTAGACTGTGTCAGTTGTACCAAACATCTCACCTGGCCGCAGGTTGCTTTTATTCTGTTAATGACCTTATTTTAAACTGGTTAAAAATATATCAAACACATGCAAACCTAAATAAATAACTTTTCGCTACTTCCCTAAGTGTTAATACAACTGTCATGGAGAACTGCCAAAACTTGTTCAGTTGATAAAAGGGACTCATTTCTTAATAGGAGCTAATGTAGATTCCATGAGCTGGGCTTATGACCTTGGATACCAGTGTTTGAGGACAATATGGACATGGGAGTCCATTATTTCAGTTCTTTGAACTACACCAATAAAATATAAATGGTAAATTTTAATTTGTGAATAATCTTATTCTCTTTATTAGTGTTGATATTTCAATAGATATGCTGTGAAAGTTTAATTTTGCATTGAAGGTTTTCTTTCCACTTTTTATCGGATCATAGTTTCAGAATATAGTATCTCAAATGTTATCTAAAAGTATTGCACCAGTTCAACATTACACTTTTGGTTTATCTTCTATTAATAAACAGTTTTTTGGTGGGAAACTCTGGGGAAACAGACTGTTTAATCTTTAGCAAAACACAAAATGCTGGAGGAACTTATCAGGTCAGGTAGCATCTGTGGAGGGAAATAGACAGATGACATTTTGGGTTGGATCCTTCTTCAGACACAAAATAGGGGAGAAAAAGCTGGTGATGAGAGGTAGCGGAGGGGCAACGTCTGTCAAGTGATAGATGGATAAAGGTGAGTGGGAGGTGATTTGCTGATGGCTGGATTAAGTGACAACGGCTAGAGGTGAAATGGAGACAAAAGGGTCAGATATGTAAGGAAGAGGAGGAGTGAAATCTATAGCTGGAGGATGGGATATCGGTGGAAGGGGACAGGTGTAGGGGCAAGAGATGGGATGAAAGGGGAATGGGAGACACTAAGTAACGAGCAGCGGGAGATGTGCAGAAGA
Organism: Malacoraja senta; assembly: GCA_038087875.1. Taxonomy (NCBI): domain Eukaryota; kingdom Metazoa; phylum Chordata; class Chondrichthyes; order Rajiformes; family Rajidae; genus Malacoraja; species Malacoraja senta. The sequence goes on from CM075980.1 coordinate 31,889,371, forward strand.
AGGAGAGGGCGGCGCGTCTGATGGGAGAAAGGTCTGCTCACCAGTGGGGGGAAGGAATGAAAATCGGGTCGTGGGAATTACTTTAATTGGAGGATTCAATGTTCGTGCCTTTGGTTTGCAAGCTACATAAGCAGAATATGAGGTGCTATTCTTCCAAATTGCATATGACGTCACTCTGATAGTGGAGGACACAAAGGTCGCTATTGGGTTGCGAATGGAGTTAAAATGCTTGCAATTGGGAGATCTAGTAGCCTTTGCAGACAAGTGCTTGACGTGATGGTTGCCAAGTCTATGCCTGAACGTGCTGATGTAGATGGGGCACATCAGGACTACCAAATGGTATTAGGCAAAGTTGGAAGAGATGCAGAGGAACCTCTACTGCAGTTGGAAGAGCTGTTGAGGTCTTTGAATGGAAATGAGAGAGAAGGTGTCGGGACAAGTGTTACATCTCCTGCGGTTACAAGGGAAACTACCTGGGGAGAGGGGGTGGCGAGTGATGAGCAGTGAAGGATGAGCAGAGTAAGTAGTTGCAGAGAGTGTAGTCTCTGTGGAAAGGGGTGGGATGAGAAGATGTGATTGATGGGGGAATAACATTGAAGGTGTGGGAATGTCAGAGACTGATGTGTTGGATGCAGAGGCTGGTGGGATGAGATGAAGACCAAGGTAACTTTATCCTTGTTCTGTTGTGGGGTGGGAAGGAAGCAAGAGCAGAATTGTGGAAAAAAGGTGAGGGTTTTGCCAAAACAAGAGAGGGGCAAATTCTGTTTATTGAAGAGGATGACTCAGATCTCCTGGAGTGGAAAGCCTCATCTTGGGAGCAGATGCAGTGGAGTTGGAGAAACTAAGAATGGGGTATAGGGTCCTTGTAAGAGGCAGGGTTGAAAGAGGTGGTGTCAAATTATCTGTGGGAGGCAAATGCAGTAGGCAGTGGATATTGTGACGGAGTCAGAGAGATCGAGAAAGGGGGAGAAGTGACAGAGAAAATCCCAGTGAATGTGAGGGCAGGGTGGCAGTTAGTGGTGATGTTAATAAAAGTAACAAGTTCTGCATGGGCGCAGGAGGCAGCCACAATGGACTCATCGATGTAATGGAGAAAAAATTACTGAAAGGTGTCATGGTACATATGGAACAAACAATGTTTAACGTAACCAATAAAATGACTGACACAGCTGGGGCCAATGTGCTATGCTTTTGACATGAAGAAAGTGAGAGGAGAAAAAAGAAAAGTTGTTAATGGTGAGGGCAAGTTCTCAGTTTTGGGGAACTGAATGGGTATTTGTTCAATGAAGGACTGGTGGGCCCCGAGCCTTCCTGACGGGGAATTGAGGTGTGAAAGGACAGTCTACTTGGTAAAGAAGAAGCGATGGGGACCAAGGAATTGGAAATTATTGGTGGTGAAGAGTAATGAGGTTACCCGGATGTAGGTAGGAAGGGACTGAACAAGGGAACAAGATAGAATTGAGGTATTTGGAGAGGAGCTTGGTGTGGCCGTTGAGGTGGAAAGAGTGGGTCTGCGAGGCAGTCATGTTGATTTTGGGAAAAGGATATAAATGTCCAGTGTGAGGTTGGAGCAGGGCCGAATTTAGATGAAGAGAGGCCCTAAGCTGTTCCACTTGTGAGCCCCCCCCCCCAATCCCCCTCCCCACGACTAGAGGAAGATGGTTCACCAGATTGACACCAATTTGCAGCCGAGCGTGACCAATGATATAAGTGTCTGGAAAGCTGCGCTTTATTAATTAATTTATTTATTGCCAGTGCTAGTGTCGAGTTATCGGCTTAAAACACTATTATTCTGAAATCGAGGGCAAGGAAAATGACTGAAGGGTTGTTTAGAGACTACAGTGCGTTGTGACAGCATATGTAAGAAAGGCCTATGACGGGGTCAAAAATATTATACACCTGGCAGGGCTCTCACTTAATTTTTTTTCTCTGTTGTCAGCCGGGCAACCATGGCAACGTTTTAAGTTGCCAAATGACAGTTTAGGTGGTCATTTAAGACGGCTTGCATGACGCAATGTGCGATAATGTGCTCGGACGAAGTGCGTAGTTACCAGTCGGAATTGTGCTCAATGAAGCATTCACATATTATTTCTGCTTCAAATAAAGTCACAAACTAAACATATTCACCAATCAAGACATGATATATACCACAATGGCATGCAGCAAAATTATAATACAGTATCTCAACTATTTTTACACATTGCAATGAATGCAATTTACATTATTTCTTTCCACTTCCAAACAAAAATATGGTTGGATTATTCAGCGTATGTTCAACCTCGGTGAGACCAAGCGCAGGCTTGGCAATCGCTTCGCACAACACCTCCACTCAGTTCGCAATAACCAAGCTGATCTCCTGGTGGCTCAACACTTCAACTCCCCTTCCTATTCAGAATCTGACCTTTCTGTCTTGGGCCTCCTCCATGGCCAGAGTGAGGCCCACCGCATATTGGAGGTGCAGCACCTCATATTTGCTTGGGTAGTTTACACCCCAGCGGTATGAACATTGGCTTCTCCAATTTCAGGTAGTCCTTGCTTTCTTCCTCCTTCCCCTCCCATTCCCAGCTCTCCCACAGCCCACTGTCTCCGCCTCTTCCTTTCATGGATACATAGAAAATAGGTGCAGGAGTAGGCCATTCGGCCCTTCGAGCCTGCACCGCCATTCAATATGATCATGGCTGATCATCCAACTCAGTATCCTGTACCTGCCTACTCTCCATACCCCCTGATCCCTTTAGCCACAAGGGCCACATCTAACTCCCTCTTAAATATAGCCAATGAACTGGCCTCAACTACCCTCTCTGGCAGAGAGTTCCAGAGATTCACCACTCTCTGTGTGAAAACGTTTTTCTCATCTCGGTCTTAAAGGATTTCCCCCTTATCCTTAAGCTGTGACCCCTTGTCCTGGACTTCCCCAACATCGGGAACAATCTTCCTGCATCTAGCCTGTCCAACCCCATTTCTTTTTCGTGTCCCCCCCGACATCAGTCTGAAGAAGGGTCTCGACCCGAAACGTCGTCTATTCCTTCGCTCCATAGATGCTGCATTATCCGCTGATTTTCTCCAGCTTTTTTGTCTACCAATGGGATCTCACCACTGGCCACATCTTCCCATCTCCTCCCCTGTTGGCTTTCCGCAGAGACCGCTCCCTCCGTAACTCCCTGGTCAATTCATCCCTTCCCACCCAAACCACCCCCTCTCCTGGCACTTTCTCTTGCAACCGCAGGTAATGCGACACTTGTCGCTTTACCTCCCCCCTTGACTCCATTCAAGGACCCAAGCAGTCTTTCCAGGTGTGGCAGAGGTTCACCTGCACCTCCTCCAACCTCATCTATTGCATCCGCTGTTCTAAGTGTCAGCTGCTCTACATCGGTGAGACCAAGCATAGGCTTGGCGATCGCTTCGCCCAACACCTCCGCTCGGTCCGCATTAGCCAACCTGATCTCCCGGTGGCTCAGCACTTCAACTCCCCCTCCCATTCCGAATCTGACCTTTCTGTCCTGGGCCTCTTCCATGGCCAGAGTGAGGCCCACCGTAAATTGGAGGAGCAGCACCTCATATTTTGTTTGGGCAGTTTACACCTCAGCGGTATGAACATTGACTTCTTCAATTTCAGGTAATCCCTGCTTTCTCCTCCCCTTCCCAGCTCTCCCTCAGCCCACTGTCTCCGCCTCTTCCTTTCGTCTTCCCGTCCACTCCACCCTCACATCAGTCTGAAGAAAGGTCTCGACCCGAAACGTCGCCTATTTCCTTCGCTCGATAGACGCTGCCTCACCCGCTGAGTTTCTCCAGCATTTTTGTCTACCCATTCACACAAGTTCTGTTATCCCACTTTCATCACCCACTCCCTTCACATTAGGGGCAATTTTACAGAGACAAGTTAACCTACAAAGCCAATGCGTCTTCGAGATGTGGGAGGAAACCCACACTCTTTTAGGGAGAATGTGCAAATTCAACACAGACAATGCCCGAGGACAGGATTGAACACAGATCTCTGGCGTGTGAGGCAGCAAGTCTACCATCTGTGCCACTATATTTTGTTTTTCAACACACAAAAAATTATACGTTGATAACTTTGGTTACTAAAAAAAAGAAAATATCCATTTTCAGTTTTAAATCTCCAAGTGACGCTATGTCCCCCTTTACAGCTACTGTATGTTTTAATTAAGTTGAAGACCATGGGGCAGTACATTGGCCATAAAGTTGCTGCCTAAAATTGCCAGAGACCCGGAATTGATCCTAAATATGGGTGCTGTCTGTATGGAGTTTGCTTCTTTTCCCTTTGATCACATGGGTTTTCTCCGGGTGCTCTTGTTTCCTTCCACATTCCAGAGGTGTGCAGGAATCTATTTCAGACCCAACCCAAAACATAATATTTTCCTTTTGTCCAGATATTCTGTCTGACCTGTTGAGTTATTCCAGCTTTTTGTGTCTATCTTCAGTTTAAACCAGCATCTGCAGTTCCTTCCTACACACACGATACTATACGATAGAACTTTATTAATCCCAGGAGGGAAATTGTGTGTGTGTGTGTATATAATACACACACACACACACACACAGATATTTATATAGTTATATATTCATATATAAATATACACCATTTTGTTTTCTCGTTTATAACATTGTTTACAGAGTACTATGGTTACATATTCTGTTGTGCTGCTGCAAGTAAGGATTTCTTTGTTCTAACTGGGACGTGAGAGAATAAAACACTCTTGACTCTTGACTTACTCCGCTAATGTGCGGGATAGAACTAGTGTACGGGTGATCGGTGGTCGGCGTGGACTCGGTGGGCTGAAGGGCCTGTTTCCACGCTGTATCTTTAAATTAAACTAAAAACACTAAAACCAGAGGGAGTCTAAAGAAGGGTCTCTATTTGAAACGTCACTCAATTTCTTCTATCCTGAGTTGCTGGCTGCTCCATGGAGTTCCCCCGCACAATTAAAGCATGGAATAGTCTTCACCCTACCATAGTTACCCAACCAGACGCAACTAAATTTAAGGTACCTCTTTTTCCCCATGAACCCTTTTTTGCTTAAGTCCAAGTCAAGAGTCAAGAGAGTTTTATTGTCATGTGTCCCAGAAAGGGCAATGAAATTCTTGCTTGCTGCAGCACAACAGAATATGTAAACATAATACAGAACAGGAGATAAAAGTTCAGTGTGTTTATATACTATAGACCATATATATACACAATAAATAAACAGATAAAATGCAATAGGCTGTTACTGTTCAGTCCTCCACCACCTCCAGTTTAAATTCCATTTAGAATATTTATGGAGGACCAGGAAACCAGAAGCAAGAGTTACTCCAGGGAGTTACTCCAGATCCAGAGTCAGGGAGTGATTCTGCGTTGGTTTTCAGCGGTCGCGGCGAGGCGGCGACCGGACAGCGATGGCGGCCAGATCTCCCGCAATTCAAAGCGAGGGAGAAAGTGCCCAGCGCCGACCAGTTGCCGTGGCAGTGCGCATGCGCAGGGCGGCCGATGATGTGCTGGCGGTGGTTGTGCGCATGTGCAGGGGGGAGGACGTGCTGGCCCTAGCAGTGCGCATGTGCAAGGTGGCCTGCCGTGCCGGCGGATGAGGAGCGAGCGGAGAACGGAGACCCGGCGGCCCAGACACGGATACAGATGGCGGGCGGTGACGGAGATTGACAGACAGAGAGAGAGAGAGATAGAGGGGGGCCCGCCCTGAGTTGAACGGCAGGTGTCCTGCCTTGGCCGGAGGCCCCATAGATTTCGAGACCCCAGGCTTCAGCCTATGAAGCCTAGTGGTAAACCCGGCTCTGCGAGGCCCCCCCTAGATCTCGAGGCCCTAAGCTTAAGCTTGTCCAGCTTGTACGTAAATCCGGCCCTGGGTTGGAGTGCTACAGTGTTGGAATCTGTGAAGGGGGATTGCTGTAATCTTTAAAGTGTACAACCTCATTACTGTATATCAATCCCAACCACTGTGGTGGCATCTGCCATATTGACTTGCAAATTACTGTAGGTTATTAAATCCTGCTTTCTTCTGCATGGTTCTTGAACATGCTTTTACCTCTCAAATCTGTACCCATCTCTCTGCCTGAATCTCACCAAACTGCTTTTTGCCTCTGCCACTGTATCAAAACATTATTCTTGAAAATTAAAAATGACATGTAATACAACTAGGACCATGGTAAACTGCCCCTCTCCACAATTACTTACTTTTCCCTATATTTGACCATTCTTTTAGTTGTTCCCTCATAATCTTTTGACTGGACTTTACACCATGTTGATATATTTCATTCATTTGTAATGTTTCATGCCTGTTTCCTGAGAAGATTACGGAGAGTCGGTTTGTCAAGGAGGACTCTCACTAACTTCTACAGGTGCACAGTAGAGAGCATGCTGACCGGTTGCATCGTGGCTTGGTTCGGCAACTTGAGCGCCCTGGAGAGTAAAAGACTACAAAATGTAGTAAACATTGCCCAGTCCATCATCGGCTCTGACCTCCCTTCCATCGAGGGGATCTATCGCAGTCGCTGCCTCAAAAAGGCTGGCAGTATCATCACGGACCAACACCATCCTGGCCACACACTCATCTCCCTGCTGCCTTCAGGTAGAAGGTACAGGAGCCTGAAGACTGCAACGACCAGGTTCAGGAATAGCTACTTCCCCACAGCCATCAGGCTATTAAACTTAGCTCGGACAAAACTCTGAACATTAATAGCCATTATCTGTTATTTGCACTTTATCAGTTTATTTATTCATGTGTTTATATATTTATATAATGGTATATAACACTGATCTGTTTTGTAGTCAATGCCTACTATGTTCTGTTGTGCTGAAGCAAAGCAAGAAATTCATTGTCCTTTCAAGGACACATGACAATAAACTTTCTTGAATCTTGGATCTTGTTCAGTGTACATCTCAGAAAAAATATTCTGCATCAAAGAATCTAGTGCAGCTAAATGTACTTCCCAGGGACCAGATTGCTTCAGTCCCCTTCATTACTGCTGTTCTTCAGTCTCTACTATTTTGAATTAATTTTGGAGTCGAGGAAAATGAAAAGCTTCATTCTGGGTCTTCCTTCCACGTTCATTTCTCCGGAGATAGACACAAAAAGTTGGCGCAACTCTGCTGGACAGGCAGTATCTCTGGAGAGAAGGAATGGGTGATGTTTTGGGTCGAGACCCTTTTTCTGACTAGTTAGGGAAAATGGAAATGAGAGATATAGACGATTATGTAGAGATGTAAAGAACAATGAATGAAAGATATAAATAAAAGTAACGATGATAAAGGAAACAGGCCATTGTTAGCTGGTTTGTTGGGTGAAAATGAGAAGCTGATGTAACTTGGATAGGGGAGGGATAGAGAGAGAGAGCGAATACTGAGGTTACTTAAAGTTAGAGAAATTAATATTCATACCGCTGGGCTATAAGTTTCCCCCCCCAAGTAAAATATGAGATGCTGTTCCTCCAATTTGCATTTAGCCTCACTCTGACAATGGAGGAGACCGAGGACAGAAAGGTCAGTGTGGGAATGGGAAAGATAATTAAAGTGTTTAGCAACCGGGTGATCAGGTAGGTTCAGGCGGACTGAGCGAAGATGTTCAACGAAACAAACGCCCAGTCTGCGTTTGGTCTCGCCGATGTATAAAAGGCCACATCTTGACCAACGGATACAGTAGATGAGGTTGCAGGAGGTGCAAGTGAGCCTAACCTGTCGGGGTCCCAGGACAGAGCCAAGGGAAGAGGTATAGGGACAGGTGTTGCATCTTCTGCGGTTGCAGGGGAAGGTACCTGGGGAGGGGGTGGTTTGAGTGGGAAGGGATGAGTTAACCAGAGAGTTGCAAAGGGAACGGTCTCAGCGGAAGGTGGAAAGGGGTGGAGATGGGAAGATATGACTAGTGCTGGGATCCTGTTGGAGATGGCACATATTTTGGAGGATTATGTGTTGTTTGCGAAGGCTGATGGGGTGAAAGGTAAGGACTAGGGGGGACTGTCCCTGTTGCCACTAGGGTGAGAAGGACCAAGAGCGGAGCTGCGGGGTACCGAGGAGACACGAGTGAGGGCCTCATCTATGATGGGAGAGGGGAACCCCCGTTCCCTGAAAAATGAGGGCATCTCGGATGTCCTGGTATGGAACATCTCATCTTGGGCGCAGGTGCGGCGTAGATGGAGGAATTGGGGAGTAGGGGTTAGGGTCATTGCAGAAAGCTGGGTGGGAAGAAGTGTAGTCAAGATAGTTGTGGGAGTCAGAGGGTTTGTAATAGTGGGGAAGCAATGAACATGGGAGAGGAAGCAATTCAGTGCCTGCTTTCAGTTTCTCTCTTTCAATCACAATGTTGAATTCTGGCACATCATGGTGGTACTTGGGGAAAATGTGGTTGCAATGTTAGCCTGTTCACGAAAATCTGCTCGATTGCTTATTATCAAATGTCATCTCAAAGGTTTCAAAGGTCTTTTATTCAAAGGTTTCAAAGGTCTTTAAAGAAAAAAAGCACCAAGGCACACAACTACATAAAAGTTAACATAAACATCCACCAAAACATAAACATCCGCACATTCCTCACTGTGATGGAAGGCAAACAAGTCCAATCATCTTCCTCTTTATTCTCCCGTGGTCGGGGCAGTCGAATCATACGTCGGGGCGATTGAAGCTCCCGCGTCGGGGCGATCGAAGCTCCTGCTGCTTGGAGTTCCCGAAGTTGGTCTATAACCAGAGACCGCGAGCTCAGTGTTAAAGTCCGCAGGCACCGGCGGTGGAGCTCTTGAAGTCGGTCACCAGCAAAGGCCGCCAACTCCGCGATGTTAGGCCGCATTGGGGACGGAGATGCAACACGAATAAAAATCGCATCTCCATCGAGGTAAGAGATTAAAAAAAGTTCCTCCAACTCCCCCCCCCCCCCACCCCACATAAAACAAGCTGAAGAACACAAAACATACATTAACCCCCTCCCATTCCGTATCCGACTCTCTGTCCTGGGTCTCCTCCATGGCCAGAGCGAACAACACCGGAAATTGGAGGAACAGCACCTCATATTCCGCTTGGGGAGTCTGCATCCTGGGGGCATGAACATTGAATTCTCCCAATTTTGTTAGCCCTTACTGTCTACTCCCCTTCCTCAGCCCTCGGGCTGTCTCCTCCCATCCCTCAACCCTCGGTCTCCTCCTCTGCCTTTTTCCTTTCTTCTCCCCACCCCCCATCAGTCTGAAGAAGGGTTTCGGCCCGAAACGTTGCCTATTTCCTTCGCTCCATAGATGCTGCTGCACCCGCTGAGTCTCTCCAGCATTTTTGTGTACCATACATTTTTACACATACTATTAAAACGTAAAGATGAAAAGGACAGAGACTATTGGCGAGGTAGCCATTGCTGGCACCACCATGGTGATCTGATCTTCCTCCTTGTGATTTCATAACACATTACCCTAGAAATCTAAACCGACACGCACAAGAAGTTCATCATGTTTCTGACTAGTCTGCTTACCCAATCTCCATGAAAGTTAAAATCATCCATTAGAACCATTTTGTGTTTGCTCCATGCTTGTCTAATGTCTGCATTAAATATCCTACCTTCACAGATGATTTCAGGGGATCTGTGCTCGGTTCCCTTGAGAGTTTCGTCTTTCATTTCCTAATCATACCTGTTTAACCACTGTTTAGCTAGTTTTCATGTTGCAAGTAAGAGAGGACTAGAGAGACAATGTTATGTCAATCTGCTCGTTTACAGGCTATTGTTTCAAGCCCTGCACCTGAAAGAGCCGGCTGACTGATCTACAATCACAAGTTTATTGTCTCTGTCTTTAATCATCAGAGTCAATAGTCTGTGCAATCCGAGCAGGTCTATTTGTGATGCAGGTTTTCAGTTAGTCAAATCACTTTTTCAAGTCGAGTCACTTTTATTTCTATAGCACATTTAAAAAACAACTCTCTTTGACCAAAGTGCTTTACATTGGTGGAGGTACTAACGTTATAATAATAATAATAATAATAGATTTATTTTATATAGCGCTTTTCAAGACTCAAAGTCGCTTTACAATTGAGAGTCAGGAATAAACAAAACAGAATAGAGCAGTAAGACAGAGGGGAGGGGAACATGGGACTAAGGGTATGCAGAGGTGAAGAGATGGGTTTTGAGGCGGGACTGGAAGATGGTGAGGGACTCAGAATTTCGGACCGGTTGTGGGAGGGAATTCCAGAGCCTGGGAGCTGCCCTGGAGAAGGCTCTGCCTCCAAAAGTGCAGAGGTTTGAATTCGGAGTGGAGAGGAGACCAGCTGATGTGGATCTGAGGGACCGTGAGGGTTGGTAGGGGGAGAGGAGGTCAATGAGATAAGGGGGGGCCAGGTTGTTGAGGGCTTTGTAGGTGAGGACCAGGATTTTGTAGGTGATCCGGTGGGAAATGGGAAGCCAGTGAAGTTCTTTGAGAACTGGGGTGATGTGGTGCCAGGAGTTGGTGTGGGTAATGAGTCGGGCGGCTGCATTCTGGACCAGTTGGAGTCGTTTGATGCTGCTGGAATTGATTCCGAAAAGAAGAGAGTTACAGTAGTCCAGTCGGGAGGAGATGAAGGCATGGATGAGTCTTTCAGCAGCGGGGGGTGTGAGAGACGATCTGATTTTTGCAATGTTGCGGAGGTGAAAAAATGATGTTTTGACAACATGGCGGATGTGAGGCTCAAGGGAGAGGGTTGAGTCAAGGATCACGCCAAGGTTGCGTGCCTGAGGAGATGGGGAGACAGTGGTGCCGTCGATAGTGAGAGTGGGGTTGTTGATTTTAGTGAGTGTTGATTTGGAGCCAATGAGGAGAAATTCTGTTTTGCTACTGTTTAATTTAAGGAAGTTGAGTTGCATCCAAGATTTGATGGCTGATAGGCAGGAGTTGATATGGGAGAGAGGGGGGTGGTGGGGGGACTTGGTGCTGAGATAGATCTGGGTGTCATCAGCATAGCAGTGGAAGTCCAGTTTGAAGTGACGGAGTATATGACCAAGGGGGAGGATGTAGATGATGAAGAGGAGGGGACCAAGAACAGAGCCTTGGGGAACGCCTTGAGTGACAGTGGCTGTGGCAGAGGTGTGGTTATGGAGAGAGATGAAGTGGGATCGGTTGGAAAGGTAAGAACGGAACCAGCTGAGTGCAGAACCTTCAATGCCAAGGTCCCTAAGTCTGGTGAGCAGGATGTTGTGGTTGACGGTATCAAAGGCTGCACTCAGGTCGAGGAGGATGAGGATATTGAGGGAGCCAGAGTCAGAAGAGGTAAGGAGGTCATTGAGGACTTTGAGGAGAGCGGTTTCTGTGCTATGGAGGGGGCGAAAGCCAGATTGGAGGGGTTCGAATAGGTTATACGCGAGGAGGTGGGAATGAAGTTGTGACGCGACGATGCGCTCCAGGGTTTTTGAAAGAAAGGGGAGGTTTGAGATGGGGCGGTAGTTAATGAGAGAGGAGGGATCAAGACCAGGTTTCTTTAAGATTGGTGTGACAGCAGTAGTTTTGAAAGCAGAGGGGACAATTCCTTGGGACAATGAGGAGTTGAAAAGATTAGTGAGGTAGGGGCAGAGAGCAGGGAGGCAGGACTTCAGCAGGGGAGTGGGGAGAGGGTCAAGGGAGCAGGTAGTGGGTTTGGAAGAGCTGATGAGTTTGGAGATTTCAGTAGGGGTGACCAGGTCAAACTGGGAGAGGAAGCAGTGAGGGGGAGGGGTATGGAGATCAGCGGAGATGTTGAAAGGAGGGGCCTTGGTAGGTGGTGGAGTAGATGCTGGGGAGTCGGGTACAGGGGATAGGGATTGATAGATGGTGCTAATTTTATCAGCAAAAAAGTGGAGGAATGAGTTGCAGAGATCCGGAGTGGAGGTAGGGAGAGTGATGGCTCGAGGCTTGAGGAGGTTGCAGACTGTGGAGAAGAGGGTTCTGTGGTTTAGGCAGGGGTCAGTGTATATCGAGGAGAGGTATGCAGATTTAGCAGCAATGAGGGCATCTTTGTAGGCAGTGAGGTGGAGTTTGTAAGCTTCATGGTGGACTGTGAGAGGTGATTTCTTTATGAGTCGTTCAAGTCGGCGACCAGTCTGTTTCAGCTTACGAAGTGCAGGTGTGTACCAGGGTGAAGATTTATTAAAAGTTACGGTTCTTGTTTTGGAGGGAGCCAGAGTGTTAAGGGAGGAAGACAAGGTGGAATTGAGATGGTTTGTGAGATCATCAGGTGAGATGTGGGTTGAGTCCAGGGGGAGAGTGGTGGAGAGCAGGTCAGAGAGATGGTGAGGATCGATAGATTTTAGATTACGGAAGGTGATTTCTCGGAGGAAGCGGGGGCGAGGTGTCGGAGAGGGGATGGTGAACCGTATGAGCTTATGATCCGAGAGGGGGAAGAGGCATGGATGGAGGTCGAGTACCGGTTGATTTGTTATACAAATCAGTGGTTCATAGATTAAGTACATACATACAGTGGCTTGCAAAAGTATTCATACCCCTTGAACTTTTCCACATTTTGTCACGTTACAACCACAAACATAAATGTATTTTATTGGGATTTTATGTGATAGACCAACACAAAGTGGTACATAATTGTGAAGTGGAAGGAAAATGATACATGGTTTTCAAATTTTTTTACAAATAAAAAACTGAAAAGTGTCGCGTGCAAATGTATTCAGCCCCCCTGAGTCAATACTTTGTAGAACCACCTTTCGCTGCAATTACAGCTGCAAGTCTTTTGGGGTATGTCTCTACCAGCTTTGCACATCTAGAGACTGACATTTTTGCCCATTCTTCTTTGCAAAATAGCTCAAGCTCAGTCAGATTGGATGGAGAGCGTCTGTGAACAGCAATTTTCAAGTCTTGCCAGAGATTCTCAATTGGATTTAGGTCTGGACTTTGACTGGGCCATTCTAACACATGAATATGCTTTGATCTAAACCATTCCATTGTAGCTCTGGCTGTATGTTTAGGGTCGTTGTCCTGCTGGAAGGTGAACGTCCGCCCCAGTCTCAAGTCTTTTGCAGACTCTAACAGGTTTTCTTCCAAGATTGCCCTGTATTTGGCTCCATCCATCTTCCCATCAACTCTGACCAGCTTCCCTGTCCCTGCTGAAGAAAAACATCCCCACAGCATGATGCCGCCACCACCATGTTTCACAGTGGGGATGGTGTGTTCAGGGTGATGTGCAGTGTTAGGTTTCCGCCACACATAGCGTTTTGCATTTAGGCCAATAACTTCAATTTTGGTCTCATCTGACCAGAGCACCTTCCTCCACATGTTTTCTGTGTGCCCCACATGGCTTGTGGCAAACTGCAAACGGGACTTCTTATGGCTTTTTTTCAACAATGGCTTTCTTCTTGCCACTCTTCCATAAAGGCCCGATTTGTGGAGTGCACAACTAATAGTTGTCCTGTGGACAGATTCTCCCACCTGAGCTGTGGATCTCTGCAGCTCCTCCAGAGTTACCATGGGCCTCTTGGCTGCTTCTCTGATCAATGCTCTCCTTGCCCGGCCTGTCAGTTTAGGTGGACGGCCATGTCTTGGTAGGTTTGCAGTTGTGCCATACTCTTTCCATTTTCGGATGATGGATTGAACAGTGCGTAAGATGTTCAAAGCATGGGATATTTGTTTATAACCTAACCCTGCTTTAAACTTCTCCACAACTTTATCCCTGACCTGTCTGGTGTGTTCCTTGGGCTTCATGATGCTGTTTGTTCACTAATGTTCTCTAACAAACCTCTGAGGCCTTCACAGAACAGCTGTATTTATACTGAGATTAGATTACACACAAGTGGACTCTATTTACTAATTAGGTGACTTCTGAAGGCAATTGGTTGCACTGGATTTTATTTAGGGGTATCAGAGTAAAGGGGGCTGAATACTTTTGCACGCGACACTTTTCAGTTTTTTATTTGTAAAAAAATTTGAAAACCATGTATCATTTTCCTTCCACTTCACAATTATGCGCCACTTTGTGTTGGTCTATCACATAAAATCCCAATAAAATACATTTACGTTTGTGGTTGTAACGTGACAAAATGTGGAAAAGTTCAAGGGGTATGTATACTTTTGCAAGCCACTGTATATACATACATATAGCCCTCCCTCAGAGGACGTCAAGAAAGGCTTGAGAGTAAAGATGAGTTTTAAGTCTCTACTTAAAAGAGTCGATGGAGGGGGCAGTTCTGATGGGAAGAGGGATGCTGTTCCACAGTCTAGGAGCTACGCGGTCGCCCCTGAGCTTGGGGAGAGGTAGGCACGTTGCTGTTCTTGCAGAAGAGGGAAGTTTCTGGTCATCATATCTCTGCTCGAATATGCCATTGTTCTGCTCATCACAGAGAATAACTCTGGGGTTTACGATGTGAATGAATGGCATCTCACTGTTCAATGAGAATAGTAAACTGTTTATGAATGGCAGCTCCTTGCTCAGTAAGGACATCAATCTGCTCCCTGGTGCTTAATTTGCTGTTTGTTTGCAGCAGTAGCCCACTGTGCTCTTCAACTTCTTCATCGCCCCCTCTCCATCTCTCTGCATTGACCTCATGGTCCTCTTATTCACGTCATCCTCTTTTGGCAAAGGTGAAACAGGTGATCTAATCTGTCATCTTGCAAAGACACAAACATGCAACCTCAGCCAATATATCTGTTGTGGTGAGCAATAATACAAATGATAATAGGGATGTCGATGTGATTTGCTTCTTGGAGGCTCCTCTTCTCAGTCATTTTAAGATAGTTTACTGTAATCACCAGAGTTTCCTTACTCCCTGAAACATTTACAACACATTCCTCACTTTCTTTGCCTAAATGGAGATGATGAAAGACATTGAGCCAACTTTTTATTATCATTCATTTGGGAGTTTGACCTCTGTGCATTGGGCAGAATTTTGGCATAACTGATTACTGGAAGAACTCAAGGAACAATTGTAGAGGCAAAAGGTGCAAGTTTGTATCAATATCCCACATCAGGTGTGAGAGGAAATAGGAAAAGTGTAGTTTACACTGGGTTCAGTTCAGTTTAGTTTATTGTCGCGTGTACCAAGGTAGAGTGAAAGGTTTTTGTTGCGTGCTAACCAGTCTGCAAGGGTGTGACGGGCTGGTAGATGATAGATGAAACTAAACGGGAAGGGAATGAATGGCAAATGGGACCAAGTTCGGAGGGGGAATGGGACAGTGGCTGGTAGGTAATAGGTAGAACCAGTTGGTCAGGGGGCGATTGGTAGATGGAACCAGGTGGGGGTTTGGGACACACTGATAGGTGACGGGTGGAGCCAGATGCTGAGGGGATGGTGGATTCGGATGAGGAGGGAATAAAAGGTTGAACAAAGGATGAAGAAAACCAGGTGGAAAGGGAGGAGGGAACCAGGGATGTTGGTTATCTCAAATTGGAAAATTCGATATTTATATAATTGAGTTCTTAGCTACCCAAGCAGAATGTTCTTCCAATTTGCGTTTAGCCTCTGGTGAAGGCCAAGCACGGACAGGTCAATAGGGAGTGGGAAGAAGAGTTAACATGATTCTTGAGAAAGATGTTCTGGCATCAGCTTGGGAGGAATATAGGAAGTAATGGAATATTTGCAGATTTGGATCTAGATGTAGACCAGAAATCAAAACTTCCCTGCATTGCAACCAACTGTAATAAGGACACGGACTTTTAAAAATGTTAGGTAGACAAAAGTGCTGGAGAAACTCAGCGGGTGCAGCAGCATCTATGGAGCGAAGGAAATAGGCAACTTTTCGGGCCGAAACCCTTCTTCAGACTGATGTAGGGTGGGGGGGGGGGGGGGAGAATAAAGGAGAAAGGAAGAGGAGCCAGAGGGCTGAGGGAGAGCTGAGAAGAGGAGGAGACAGCAAGGGCTACCGGAAATTGGAGAAGTCAATGTTTATGCTGCTGGGGTGCAAACTGCCCAAGCGGAATATGAGGTGCTGCTCCTCCAATTTCCGGTGGTGCTCACTCTGGCCATGGAGGAGGCCCAGGACAGAAAGGTCGGATTCGGAATGGGAGGGGGAGTTGAAGTGCTGAGCCACAGGGAGATCAGGTTAGTTAATGCGGACCAAGCGGAGGTGTTTGGCGAAACGATCGCCAAGCCTAAGCTTGGTCTCACCGATATAGATCAGCTGACATCTAGAACAGCGGATGCAATAGATGAGGTTGGAGGAGATGCAGGTGAACCTCTATCGCACTTGGAATGACTGCTTGGGTCCTTGAATGGAGTCAAGGGGGGAGGTAAAGCGACAAGTGTAGCACCTCTTGCGGTTGCAAGGGAAAGTGCCCGGGGAGGGGTGGTGTGGGAGGGGAGGGAAGAATTGACTAGGGAGTTACGGAGGTAGTGGTCTTTGCGGAAAGCAGACAGGGGGGAGATGGGAAGATGTGGCGAGTGGTGGGGTCACGTTGGAGGTGGCGAAAATGACGGAGGACTATTTGTTGTATGTGACAGCTAGTGGGGTGAAAGGTGAGGACTAGGGGGACTCTGCCCTTGTTACGAGTGGGGGGATGGGGAGAGAGAGCAGTGTTACGGGGTATTGAAGAGACCCTGGTGAGAGCCTCATCTATAGTAGGGGAGGGGAACCCCCGGTCCCTGAAGAATGAGGACATTTCCGATGCCCTGGTGTGGAACACCTCATCCTGGGAGCAGATGCGGCGTAGACGGAGGAATTGGGAGTGGGGGATGGGGTCCTTGCAGCAAGCAGGGTGTATATTCCATTACTTCCTATATTCCTCCCAAGCTGATGCCAGAACATCTTTCTCAAGAATCATGTTAACTCTTCTTCCCACTCCCTATTGACCTGTCCGTGCTTGGCCTCAATTATAGAATATTAGAACTCAATTATATGAATATCGAATTTTCCAATTTGAGATAACCAACATCCCTGGTTCTCTCCTCCCTGTCCACCTAGTTTTCTTCATCCTTTGTTCAACCTTTCATCCCCTCCTCATCCGAAGCAGAGTATAACAACTTTAAAAAATGTTGTTGTACTCATTTCCAGCAGGAAATTCCTCCAGCACAATGATCATGCCAACTTTCTGTAGGCAAATGCTGCATGACAATTATTTGAAGTTCGATCCTGTAGGTGGCATCAAGCAGCCATTTGCTGTCTTCACCAGTAATTTTCTAATAGATTGTGGAAAGAATGAATGTCAAATGAAAAAGAAAGCAGGTGGCTTTGATCTTGCTCCAAATTTAGCATTTACTCTCATTGAAATTTTTGTAGCGGCAGATTTTTATATCGTTCAAGAGATTACTCCCTCTAGCCACTGTGGACTACATGATTAAGGAGAATGTCGTTATACGCATGTGAGCTCTCCGTCAGAGACCTTCAGAGCTTCTTCACAGAAAAATCTTCATAACACAGTCTTTTGATTCATAGATTCTTTATTGTTGATGAAAAACATTGAGATACATCCAACCTTCTTCTGACTCGTACACTATGATCTTCTTCAAACTCCAACATATCGCTTTAAAGGTTAGAAAACTCCCCGTGTCTCCGTTACACTGCGCATGGTCAAAGGGTATGCCTTCCTCATGCTGGTCCAAAACTAAACTAAAAACGAAGTTTCTGCGAAAGAAACTTAGCTCCAAACACACCCTAAAATACATCATAAATCCCACCCACAATATAACGGGCAGTCTAAAATTTAAAGACACACGCCATAATTAATGACACAAAAAACAAGCCAAATGGCCACTACAGGCTGGCCCCAATTGTTCCGAGTATATAACGAGGCAATTATGAATAAACATCAAAAAAGTAGCCATGAAGGCTTAACATATATCAAAAGCAAAAAGTCAGGGAATTGAACCCCGTGGCTCCTCGTCGGGGAATTGAACCCCGGCCTCCCGTGTGACAGGCGGGGATACTAATCACAACACTAACGAGAAAAAAATAGCATGCACTATATATCCAAATTCTTCAGCGACTCTTCCATCTTCACTTTCGCCTTCTAGAAGCAAGCATAACTAGGTTATTAATCTTATCAAAACATTGGTTTTAGCTTAAAGTTGTACCGTGCGCACCAAACCCTTAAAATCAGGCATGATTTAGATTTAGACTTTATTAATCCCCTTATTCAGGGGAAATTCAGATGTCCTTGCAGCACACTAATAAAAATACAACATAGTATTCAAAAAGAAGTTCAACACCAAAACACAAAAATATCCCCCCACAGTGGTCCCCACTGTGGGGGAAGGCACAAAGTCCAGTCCCCATCCTCTTGTCCACCCAGAGTCGGGCCTATTGAAGCATCCACAGTCGCCGCCACGGCGCCCGATGTTCTCGCCGGGTGATGGTGCTCCGGCGTCGGGAGAACCCCCAGCAGCTTGGGGTGCCAGGAACGGCCGCCTTCCCACCGCGGCTTCCAAGCCAACAGACCGCGCCGGACGGAGTTCCACACACTGGCGATCTCAGCGAGAGATCCCAGGCTCCGGGATGTAACGTTCAGCGTCGCAGCTGGCCACTCCACAGAACCGCGGCTCCACGATGTTCTCATCGGCGGTCCCAGCATACTGGAGTTCCAGCGCGGCGGCCCAGGAAAGGCATCGCCCGCTCCACGACAGCGCTCCAGCGCTGCACCGCCGCCAAAGCCGATGTTCTGCGCCGCCACCAAAGCCGATGTTCTGGCCAGGTCCCCCTCAGGGAAACGTCGCTCAGGACCCGCTGGTAGGCCGCAAGGACAGGTCGAAGGCGCTGCTCGGAGGAAGGCAACCCCTCCGACCAGGTAGGGACTCGAAAAGCAGTTTCCCCTTCCCCCCACCACCCCCCACACATAAAAAGATTAGGCCCCCTGACTGCACACTCAACGTACTAAAAATAATAAAAAAGAAGGAAAGAAACGGACAGCTGCAGGACAGGCAGCCGTCAGGACAGCGCCTCCTCCATTCAGGACGATACCCAATATATAGTCAGAACATAACAGTACAAAGCTTTGATAGAATGAAACGTTTTCCTCCAAGTCCGATCAACTCATGGATGTGTTTTAACAACAATGTTGAAGTGTGAAAATCCTTCCCAAGAATAACAGGATGTTTAGCAATAAAGTTCACTGTTAGGTTTGATTTAATTTCCGGATCATTAGCAGAGACTTCAAATCCAGCTCAAGCTTTGGCCATTCTCTGTCTGGCTTACAGAGAGACTTTAGTTCATTGATCCATCTCTTATCGCTTAAGAAGCGGTTCGCTGTCAGTTCTCTGGAAACTTCATCCGCAGGATTATCTTCTGTGTTAACATATTTCAGTTGTACAACATTAGTAACTCCCAATGCTCTTTCTATTGGCAGATTATCTCTGTCCAAATCCAACTCTCTGGTTTCTTTGGCTCTATCATCTGGTGGAATGCTTTGACAATTGTCGCTTATACACTTAAAAAGTGTGAATCCTCCCTTATGGCCTTTATAACAAGAGGAATCGAATATAGGAGCAAAGAGGTCCTTCTGCAGTTTACAGAGCCCTAGTGAGACCACACCTGGAGTATTGTGTGCAGTTTTGGTCCCCTAATTTGAGGAAGGACATCTTGCTATTGAGGGAGTGCAGCGTAATTACAAGGTTAAAATTCCCGGATGGTGGGACTGTCATATGCTGAGAGAATGGCAGCAGCTGGGCTCGTACACTCTGGAGTTTAGAAGGATGGGAGGTTATCTCATTGAAACATGTAAGATTGTTAAGTGTTTGGACATGCAAGAGGCAGGAACATGTTCCCGATGTTGGGGGAGTCCAGAACCAGGGGCCACAGTTTAAGAATAAGGAGTAAGCATTTAGAACGGAGACGAGGAAACACTTTTTCTCACAGGGAGTGGTGAGTCTGTGGAATTCTCTGCCGCAGAGGGCGGTGGAGGCAGGTTCTCTGGATGTTTTCAAGAGAGAGCTAGATAGGGCTCTTAAAAATAGCAGAGTCAGGGGATATGGGGAAAAGGCTGGAACGGGGTACTGATTGGGATGATCAGCCATGATCACATTGAATGGTGGTGCTGGCTCGAAGGGCCGAATGACCTACTCCTGCACCTATTGTCTATTGTCTATTGCAAGGGAAGTCAGATGTTTTTCTGGTTGAATTGCTTCCTGCTCAGTAGACATGGATTTTAAGCAATCATCCATGTAGAAGTTATTCTTCAAAGAGATTCTTACTTCATGAAATCTTGTTTTGGTCACCAAACTTGCGTTTCAAAGTCTGGTGGCTTTGCTCTGCCTTACGACGATGATTCAGCAGATTAACACTTTCTTGTTTGAAAGGTAAGTCCAGACAATAGTGTCCGTCAATCTTTACTGAGTAGTTCATAATATCCACGAACTTCACCTCTTCATTTGACATCTCTTCAGATTCTTTATTGGTACTTTCATTGAAGTCATGATTCTATTGCTTCATCACCGGCTTTTCCAATTTATCAGTAGATATTTGATTAACAGCAATGGTAGGATAGTTCTTCTGATTCTCATTTTCGTGGTTCCTTTTCAAAGAGCCATAGATAATTAATCTAAGTCGGGTTTTCGAGGCATACGGTCAATCACCCTGGCTCCTAACAATCTGTATAGGTTCCAATGCCTTCAAGACATTCGTTCCGATAAGTAGATCAATACTAGAATTTCAGATATCTTGACATCCTTCAGGTAAGGCCATTGTTTCAAGTCTTCATGTCTGGGTATATTTTGACGACCAACAGGCATGGTTCCATGTGTGAACACTTCAGATATTGGTATAAAATTATCTTCATCCAGACTGGATATCTCCATACTTGTAATGTAATGACTCCTGCTCTCTTTATCTTTAGTCATGGTCGAACCTTTGTTTGTTGCAATTGGTTTACGATCTTCAATAGTACCCTCGGTGTGCTCTAACATGTACCATACTTCCCTTTCTAAGAATTTCACCAGGTCTCGTAGCCTGGCTACTTGGTTCCTCTTATTCATTATTTTGCCTGCTTTATATCTCCACCTTTCAGTCTTCTGGGCAATTTGCTAATGATGATTCTAGTATACTCGCAAGATTCATTTCCTTCATGTGGCTGAGATTTTTTATCGAGCTGCAACAACCTCTCAGAAACATTGCATATTTACTCAATGCCTCTCCATCTTCTGGCTTGATGTCTTTCCAAGCATGGGCCTTCTCCATGTATGCATTAGCAATCATCTGTTCATTACCAAAACATTCTTTAAGTAACCTTCTCACCCTTTTATAGCCTTGGCTGTCAGGCTCATTTTGACAACTTTCTACAAGTACCTGAACATCTCCGCTTGTGTACTTCACCAGAAATCGTAAACGCTCCTTTTCATCCGTAATTTTCATTTCTAATATTTCTTCTAATGCCCTTACAAAAGCTTCATACCGCAAAGGCTCTCCATCATATGTAGGAAATTCTGCTGGTGGTACAGTGACAGGCGTATTTTGTCAAGCTATGATCTGGTTGAATTCAGCTTGCCTATTCGCCCATGCCAATAATCCATCCTGATAACCTTGGCTTGGCTCCAACGGACGATAGACAAGCCTTGGCTCAAACTGGCCTGCCGAGCCTGTGCACCAGGCCTCGGAAAAGCGTAGTCCGCTATTGATTTGTCTCGAGCATCTACAGACGCTCCATTAGTAGTTTGTTTCGATCTAGCACTCATTTGCTGAGATGAAGTTTCACCCATCTTCCTCCGTTCCAATGGGTTTTCAAAGCCATGAAATCCGGTGGACCTCGATTGTGGAAGTGATCCAACTGCTGACTCACTTGGAGCAGTTTTTCCCCTTGGTCCGGAGCTCATCGTCTTCGATGATCTAGAGCTTCATCTTAAACCCTTTCTTTCCACTATCTCCTTCTTTGCTTTGGCCACCGCCATCGTCGTGTCTAATTCCAGCTGTTCTTCTCGTCGCCTCATCTCTTCTTTTTGTCGCTCAAACTCATGTTTCTTCTTCAAGGCATCCGGTTCTATTGAGAGAGCGACTAGATCAGCTTCAACCAACCGAGCAGAAACCCTTGATACCGAACTGGCTGTAGAACCAGATTTATGTCCTGACCTTCGTGTAGATACTTTCGAGATATTATTTTGTGGTGTAATTTCATCTTCCATTCCAGTATCTTGTTGTATCGCACTTCCAGCTGTTAAGCGCGTAGGTTGTGGTATCATTTTAGATAACCACTCCTCCGCCTCATCCATGTAATCATTGAATATATCCACCTGTACATCATACCACTGGGTGTCTTTCGCGTTCTTCCAAAGATGGCTCTGAGTCCATCAATGCATTATGTTTATCTTGAACCTCCTGGCAAAGGTTATGTAGTTGGTTCGTATTAGATTTCACTTTGATTGCATTCTTAACTGATTCCATTAGTTTCTTCTGTTTCTCAATTCTGGTAACCTGTTTCCATAATTTGTTTCTCTCCTTCTCGCTTTCTTTCAGGTAGGCACCTTATGTATTATCTGTTTCTTCTCGATACATGAGTTCTCTGTAGCTATCAATCGACTCGTTAACTTGTTCCCATATCGAGTTTTCCTCCTTAGTTTCTTCCAGGTAGGCAGCTTGTCCTTGACTAAGCTTGACTTCGCCACCTTGTGGTTCCTCTGGCGTGGCTTCTTCTTCATCATCTATGTCCATGACTTTAAACAGGTCTTGGCAGATTGCCAAGTCTTTAAATTGAACGAACAAAGTCTTCTCTGAATTCTGCTCCAACTTTGTGTAAACATCTTTCACACAAACTGACATTGTAGGCAACATCTCTCATCCATGGGCTAAATGGTGAATAGTTCAAAAGGAATGCGTGTATCCTAGACTTCAAAACAATCCAAGCTCGAACTGGCAGGATATCTCCAGACAGTGGAAAAACAGTTTTTGGCTATCTTCTAAGCTAGTGGCTGGCATTCATTATCTGGCTCTTCTTACCGAAGCCATTTAAAATTAAAGCTTTGCAGCTTCAAAATTCATAGAAATAATAGTCGATTTGTACTCACAATCTCTCGATAATGTCTTCAGATCTTCATATTGATTGGTAGGACTGGATGTTACAATCCCTAAGGTTTTTCACTACAATTGACATTCTTGGGGATGACCACTAGGTGATTTTGCTACCAATCAGACACATCTTCAGTTGTGTACCTCAACGTCACTGGGTGTTTCGGCCTTTTATCACAAGACACCCTCAGTCGAGGCAGGCCCACCGCAGGGTGATCAGCCCTGGGTGTGTGTCTTATGGTTAGCCTCTAGATGGTCACGTGGCAGCCCAGACAGCATCTTTACTCTTCAGCCACAGCCAGTGACTGCTCCATTTGGCTTTTTTCCTTCCATCTTCCTCTCTACCGCTGACTGTGGCTGGTTGGGCTCTGGACTCGTGTCCGTTGGTGGGACAGTACCTGGTTGAGCTTCGCCTGGGGTGCTGATACCCTGTGGACTGTGGTGGTTAACCTGCCACTGGGCTTCACGCGACTGATTTGGCCTCCCTCTTAGAAAGTAATGGTCAATGCGATGCCCCGCACCAAGCTCTCACAGGCACTTTTCCCTGCCCTGATGGATCTTGAGACCCTTCTCTCATGTTATCTTTTCCCAGCCACAGTTGCAGCTTCGTAGCTTATGTCCTGCCGGGGCTGCTGCTCTGTCAATTGCTGTGCTAGTTGTCTTATGCATAGTCGATTCCTTCCATAGCAACAT
Source organism: Malacoraja senta (assembly GCA_038087875.1). Classification (NCBI taxonomy): domain Eukaryota; kingdom Metazoa; phylum Chordata; class Chondrichthyes; order Rajiformes; family Rajidae; genus Malacoraja; species Malacoraja senta. Next base: position 31,912,909 of record CM075980.1, read on the forward strand.
AAGGGTGGATCCAAAACGCTGATTAGCGATGGATCCATGCCAGGCCCAGTGGGGTCTATTCCCTCCGGTCAGCAGTCTCTCCAGGCCATCACTAGGTCCTTCCCTGGTTGTCAACTGCCCTTTCGCAGCGGTCACTGGTTTGATCCAGATGTTCATATTGATTAGTAGGACTGGATGTTACAATCCCTAAGGTTTTTCACTACAATTGACAACAGATAAGTCTCGTCGCGTCGCTGTCGATAAACCTCTGGGCGATCTCTGGCCGAAATATGTCGGTATCTTTTTTTAAAGATGGATATGAGTAATTCCACTTCTTTGCTAAATATATTCAATTGACTTTGTTGCAAGTTTTTATTTTAAAATTATATTTAAGATGTACTGTCAAACTTTTATATTCTGCTCTTAATTTGTTTAGCAATCTTGATGGTTCAGCATTTGATTCACTGAGTGCTGATCCCTGCACTACTTTAACACACTTAATAGGTACATAGATAGGAAGGTTTTAGAGTGATACTAGACCAAGTGCAGGCAGGTGGGACTCGTGTAAATGAGACATCTTGGTTGGCATGGGCAAGTTGGGTCAAAGGGCGTGTTTCCATGTTATATAACTATGATTCTATTGCTCTAACACATTCGCCTATGTTCCTTTTAACACACCGGGGGTCTATTTCCCAATTTCTCTTTTATAAACCAGTACAGTGCAAGAATGGATACTTTAGCTCACAATGTCTGTCCTGACAGCAAAGCTAATTTAAATGAACCTGTCCTTCCATTCTATGCCTCTTAATGTGTCTGTCTAAATGCCTGTTGAATGGTGCTACCTTAACTGTCTCCTGTGTAAAAGAAAATCATTTTTATAAAAAAAAGTTTACATGTACCAGATAGATTGGAAAGCTTACTAATCAATAAAAAGCAAATACCACAGCAGGCAGGCAGCATCTATGCAGAACATGGATAGGCGATGTTTCAGGTTCTAATCCTTCTTCAGTCTGATTTTATAAGGGGGGAGAAAGCTGGAAAAGAGGTGGGGGTGGGACAAAGCCTGGAAGATGGTTGGACAACAACCTTTTGTCTTTTCATTTCTGGCCTATGTCCAACCATCTGTCAACGATACCCCCCCCCCCCCCTCCCTCCCTCCTCCCCCCTTTCACCTGTATCCATCTATCACTTGCCAGGCTTTGTCCCGCCCCCAATGCTCCTCCAGCTTTCTCCACCAGCTTTCTCTTCCTGACTACAATCAGTCTGAAGATTGGTCCCGAACTGAAATGTAGCCTAGCTATGTCCTCAAGAGATACTGCCTGATTCGTTGAGATACTCCAACGCTTTGAGTCATGTTGTGTGAACCAGCATCTATTCATCCTTGTGTCTACCAAAATCAAATTCCATAAGGTAGGTGAAATTATTCAATATTTTTCAAAATTCACATTTACCTCAAGCCAAACAGATTTTTAAAAACTATTTCTAGCCACCTTCTTCCTTCCCCATTGACATTGTCCAATGTAACTTATGTAGTCGGCAGTCTGAAGAAGGGTCGCGACCTGAAACATTACCCATTCATTCTATCCAGACATGCTGCCTGCCCTGCATTTTGTGTCTATCTTATGTAGGAAATGTACAGCTAAAAAATATTAATAACAGTAAAAAGACCACTTGACTAACTTGGCCCTGAAGGAAGATGCTAAATAAATTCACAAAATGACACTTAGATGTAAAAGATGCCATCTCAACCCTTCATGTAGACAGATGAATAGAGCTCTGCTGCTTACCCAATGTCTTTTAATTGACATCATGAAAGATAGATTATTTACTGTAAATATGCACATCATTTGAATGAAACTTGCTCTGCACATTTTTGGTTACATTTATTTCCCCATGTTCAAAAGATTTTCCATTGGTGATACAGTAATTCGGGGCAATCTAATCAGTGTTATATGAGTGCACATTTTTAAAACCGAATTTAAAAGAAAATACTGGAGATACTCCAGTCTGGCAGCATCTGCAGAAGGATGAAGTGTCACAGATCTGAAATGTTAACTCTGAATCTCTATCCATGAATGATGCATGGTTCCAACATTTTCTTGTTTTTTTCTTTATAAATGCAACTTTTAAAAATAAATTTGGACTGGGGCTTAAAAGTAAAACCGTCTGTACACTCTCCCACAAAGCATCTTCAGCTTGTATAAAATGTGCTTCAAAGCACACACAGTGGCATTTGCAAACCTCGCAGGTAGCCTTGTTGAAACTTTGATAAAACTGCCAAATTCTGGAAGTACTATTTGAGTGCAGTGTTAAGGGCCTGTTCCACGGGCATGCGACTCCATGCGGCAAGCGCGACCTAACCGCAAGCGGGGGCCGTGCGGGGGCCGCGCGGAGGTCGCGGGGCCGGTCCCACTTCGATCGCCGGAGCCGTATGGAGTTGTGCGGAGTTGGTCCCGACATCGCACGGGGCTCCGAAAAACTGACACTGTTCAAAAATTTCCGCGCGGCAACGGCCTGCCGCCCCGCAGCCGCATCAAGGCCGTGCGCAACGCATCGACGGCCGTGCGCATTGCCTTGACGCCGGACGCAGCCGCCTCGAGGCCGTGCGCACCACCTCGACGCCGGACGCAGCCGCATCGAGGCCGTGTGCACCGCCTCGCCACCGTACGAACCGTCTTGATGTCACTCGACCTCCGCGCGGCCCCCGCTTCCGGTTTGGTAGCGCTTGCCACATGCAGCCACATGCTGGTGGGACCGGCCCTGTACGGGGATCACCCGACCTCCGCGCGGCCCCCGCTTGCGGTTAGGTCGCGCTTGCCGCATGGAGTCGCATGCCCGTGGGACAGGCCCTTTACTTCCTTAATTCATAATGGCCTTTTGGCTGATGAAATCTGACCTTTATTTCTACCTCACATAGAGAATTTTTCATCTATTAGTTTGAACTTCTGCTGTCAGTAGAATAGTGCACTGGCATAGTGACTATGTTAGTCGACCAGAATCCAGAGAATCAAGAAATCAGATAATTCCAGATTTAGAAACATAATGTCAGTATCATTAATGTTTACCACAAAACTACTGGATTTCCATGTTCTCAAGAGATGCTGCCTGATCTGTTGAGTTACTCCAACACTTTGTGTCTTTTTTTGTAATCCAGCCTCTACAGTTCCTTGTAGACATAAAATGCTGGAGTAACTCAGCGGGATAGGCAGCTGAGTTAGGTAGGGGAGGGGATGGAGAGAGAGGGAAAGCAAGGGCTACTTGAAGTTAGAGAAGTCAATGTTCATACCGCTGGGGTGCAAGCTACCCAAGCAAAATATGAGGTGCTGTTCCTCCAATTTGCGCTGGGCCTCACTCTGAAAGATGGAGGAGGTTCTTTGTTTCTACAGTTCCTTGTTTCTCTATCAAAAAAGCACGCTTGGTTCAGCAATGTTTATTAGCTTAGGAAATCTGTTACCCTAACCTGATCTGGGTTATATGTGACTCAGACTTCAACTCTTAACTGCCCTTGGAAATGACTGAAGATGCTGTCCTGTTCAAGAGCCCTTTAAAAGATGGACAATGTGTTTTGGTCTTCCCAGTGAGGTTCCAAGAAAGGATTAGAGTTGAACAGGAAAGAGTTGTGCTTTAGCATTTCCATTGTTCTCTCTTCCACACGATAACAATCACAAGATATTTTCTGGTAACATCTGTCAGGTTGCTAATTAGGTACCTAAGCTATTGCATGCGCATATTTTAAGTTATATTGGCACTCTTCGTAACTAAAATGGCTCGATGCTGCACAGTTCTTTCATCAATCTCGTTCACGTCAGTGCCTTCATGGACAAAGCTACGTGTAAAATGTAACTCATTACCGATGATGCCAACTAAATATGCCATTATGTGACGTCACTGATGTGGTATCAGAAAACTTATTGACTTTGACTTACTTAAGTACTAATTATAATGCAAATCTTGAAAGTTCTCATTGCCTCTCCAGATGTGCATGTTTAATTCAGATCTTGAACAATGACTAGTGCAACTTTATCTAATCTTTGTAAACCAAACCGTCCCGAACCAATGTGATGCCTCCAATTCCTTCAGTTAACCTAACGGGCTTTTCCAATGAAACACAATAATTTGTGAATTATCTAAGGAATATTGCAATAACTCATGCAGTTACTATAGGTATGTAATAAGGTCTTAATATCAATCAGGCAGACACAAAAGGAAATCAATTGATTGATTGATGCTTTATTATCACATGTGACATGTCACAGTGAAATTCTTGTTTTGCATACCATACACAAAGTATGTAAAGAGTCGCCAAATTTGCAAATAGTCCCCACTTTGTTCTTGGCAGTGTGGCCTCGACCGACCTCCGGCACCCACCGTGGGGCCCATCCGACCTCCTGTACTCACAGCAGGCCCATCCCCGGCCACCCACCCACCGCCTGGTCCTCTCTTGGATGGCTCCGTGGTGCTTGCAGGTGCTTCCGACGACCCTCCTCGCTCTCAGCAGTTGCTCGCGGGTCCCGCCTCGCTCTTGCGGCGCAGGACCCGGTGACATCCATGGTGGGCGAGCCTGGCCTATCAGCTTAATCTTGACGTACTGGGATCTTTGCAAAGTGGCTTGGTTTTTTTTAATCTCTGTCACCTGACCAGTTTTCCAGAAAGCGTTCCAAAGACTCATGACCCCCTGAGAAAAAATAGTTTACTTTTATCTGAAATGAGCAAGTGTTAAATGGTGATTCATAGTTCTAACTTTTGCCACAAAACCTATTCCGCACCCATCCTGTGACCCCTTTGGATTTTATCTCTTTCAATTAACTCTCACTCTTCTAAACGCCAGCAGATACAAGCCTAGCCTGCTCACCTTTTCTCATAGAGCACCTTTTTTTTCTCAAACTTTGTCTGAAGTGCTTAGAATGCTATACCATCTTTCCTTCTATAAAGAAAGCAACACCACACAATTCTCCAGTTACCGCACATCGCAGAAGCATGGCTTACTTATTTTGTACTTAATTCCCCTTGCAATGAACAATGACAAAATAACCTGTTTTCAGTGATGGTAAATTTGAGGAATATGTGGGGATTAAATACTACCAACAACAACAAGGATTTTTGCCAGTCTTCTTTCAAATTGACAATAGACAATAGAAAATAGGTGCAGGAGTAGGCGATTTGGCCCTTCGAGCCAGCACCGCCATTCAATGTGATCATGGCTGATCATCCCCAATCAGTACCCCGTTCCTGTCTTCTCCCCATATCCCATGACTCCGCTATTTTTAAGAGCCCTATCTAGCTCTCTCTTGAAAGCATCCAGAGAACCTGCCGCCACCGCCCTCTGAGGCAGAGAATTCCACAGACTCACCACTCTCTGTGAGAAAAAGTGTTTCCTCGTCTCCATTCTGAATGGCTTCCTCCTTATTCTTAAACTGTGGCCCCTGGTTCTGGACTCCCCCAACACCGGGAACATGTTTCCTGCCTCTAGCGTGTCCAAACCCTTAAGAATCTTATATGTTTCAATGAGATGCCCTCTCATCCTTCTAAACTCCAGAGTGTACAAGCCCAGCTGCTCCATTCTCTCAGCATACGACAGTCCCGCCACCCCAGGAATTAACCTTATAAACCTACGCTGCACTCCCTCAATAGCAAGCATGTCCTTCCTCAAATTAGGGGACCAAAAACTGCACACAATACTCCAGGTGTGGTCTCACTAGGGCTCTGTACAACTGCAGGAGGATCTCTTTGCTCCTATATTCAATTCCTCTTGTTATAAAGGTCAACATGCCATTCGCTTTCTTCACTGCCTGCTGTATCTGCATGCTTACTTTCATAGACTGATGTACGAGGACCCCCAGATCCCGTTGTACTTCCCCTTTTCCCAACTTGATGCCATTTAGATAGTAATCTGCCTTCCTGTTTTTGCTACCAAAGTGGATAACCTCACTTTTATCCGCATTAAATTTCATCTGCAATGCATATGCCCATTCCCCCAACCTGTCCAAGTCACTCTACATTCTCATAGCATCCTCCTCACAGTTCACACTGCCACCCAGCTTTGTGTCATCTGAGCCATTGAATTGAGCCATTGAATTCTCCTATACTGCCCGACCAGCTGACTGTTCAAAAGTTTCTTTTTTTAATCTTTTCCTTACGGGTTGGAGTTAATCATATCATAATTCATACTTCTAGTTTTATTTTAGCAATGATTTATTTTCTGATGTGTTTCCTTTGGAAGGTTTCTGTCATTCAGATGCTTAACTGAGGAGTTCCAAGCTGCCCCCTCAGATGGATGTAAAACAGGCCCTTTGTCACTATTGTTTTGGAGTGTACAATTCCATAAACAGCAAACTAAATCTGAAATAAATCTCAACAGGCCAAGCAGCATCTATGGAAAGAGGAAAAGAATCCTTAGAAATAATTTGTATTTAAGTTGAGGAGAAAAGGGAGAGGTTGAGAGAACAATGGGAATGTTTGTGATAGTGGGGAGACCAAGAGAAATTGAATAACATGACTGGTGGTAAAGACACAAAATGCTGGAGTAACTCAGCGGGACAGGCAGCACTCTGGATAGAAGGAATGGGTGGCGTATCGAGACCCTTCTGCAGACCCGAAATGTCACCATTCCTTCTATCCAGAGATGCTGACGACAGATGGCGCAATGGGCTAAGTGTTCGGCTGGCAACCGGAAGGTAGCCGGTTCGAATCCCGCTTGGAGTGCATACTGTCGTTGTGTCCTTGGGCAAGACACTTCACCCACATTTGCCTGCGTGTGAATGTGTGTGTGAATGTGTGTGAATGTGTGTGATTGGTGGTGGTCGGAGGGGCCGTAGGCGCAGATTAGCAGCCACGCTTCCGTCAGTCTGCCCCAGGGCAGCTGTGGCTACAGAAGTAGCTTACCACCACCGAGTGTGACTGAGGAGTGAATGAATAATGCGATGTAAAGCGCCTTGAGTAGTAGAAAGGCGCTATATAAATCCAATCCATTATTATTATTATTATCTTTGGTGTAAACCAGCATCTGCAGCTCCTTCCGACATATAACTGGTGGTAACACTTGCAGTGAGGGGTTGTTCGCAGCTGATCTGTGTTAATACCAAACACAATTATCTCATTTTTATGCATAACCTGTTCCTTTACTGTAGTTGTAATTTCACTTCAATGTAATTAATTGAGGAGAGGAACATTATGGGGCCATCTTGAAGTCACAGAAGATGCTAAGTAGATGTTTCTTGAGAGGGAAAGAGCTATTTTCAGTCCTACTGGAAAAGTCACTGCATCATGAGAACATAGAATTGTACAGCACAGGAACAGGTCCTTCGACCCACAACATCCATGCTGAATTTGATGCCAGGTGAAATTAATCAGCACTGCTTGCACGTTATCCATATCCCCCCATTCCCTATATATTGGGGTTATCTAGGCATGCCAGGCACCCACCACTCTCTGTGTAAAAAAAATCTTGCTCCACATATCATCTTTAAATTTTGCCCCTCTCACATTAACGCTATGCCCTCTGGTCTTTAATGTTTCCATCCTGGGGAAAAAGGTTCAGACTGTATTGCCTATCTGTGCCTTTTTATATACTTATTTTATATACCTATTAGGTCCGTCCTTAGCTTCCGACACTCCAGAGAAAATCTATAAATTGGATTGTACACAAATATTGATTAGCAAACTGCTATAGAAAATGGATCACATGATCAAAGCTAATTTTGTATAAAACAGATTTAGTCATCACATGGATGCATTCATGAGAGAACTCAAATGTCATGCTTCCTTTCTTGAAAGGAAGTTGCAAGCAGCATTGGAGATTTGATTGCCCCTTCATCAGTTATCGACTCTTCAACTAGGTTCTGCAAAACCTATCTTCAAACTTGTTAATTGAAATCTGAACTTAAAATGGCCAATGCAATTGGCACTTCCTATTATAAAGTTGCCATGGAGAGTGATTTGGACTGCAGAGTTGGCGTAGTTTTTCAGACACAGCCAGTCAACCATAGCCAGCTGGCAGTTTAATCACTGACACATTTTACATTTTCTTGGGGTGAGGCCAAAGCTGGGATTGGAGGAAGATTAAACTGTGCCATGTCAAGTATGAGAGTGGACAGATGACAGTTGGGGGATCACACTCAATGTCAGATGAAATGAATGTCTATCTGACGGAGCATAAATAAGCTGGTTGAGGGCCAGTCAAGAGAGTACCTGGTTGTTGAACTTATTTAAATGTCACTTGCTCATAATTGTCCGGCAGCTTTAAAATGCTATATATCTGATGCAGGGAATACCAATGATAAAATAGTCAAAGGCTCACAGCTGACTGCTACTTTTTATTTGAAAGTGAAACACTTGTACATATTTTTATTTGTGATTCTAAAAATTGACATTTTAGATTTAATGAAGAGACTATTTATAGCGGAGTCAGGGGATATGTGGAGAAGGCAGGAAGGGGGTACTGATTGGGGATGATCAGCCATGATCACATTGAATGGCGGTGCTGGCTCGAAGGGCTGAATGGCCTACTCTTGCACCTATTGTCTATTGTCTATTGTCTATTTTACTGTGGAAAGATTGCAGAGAATAACGTTTTTGTGAGAATCTCCGTTGATTAAAGCAGATGCATTAATTTTTTTAATTAGCCTTAAGGGCCTATCCCACTGTACGAGGTAATTCAAGAGTTTTCCTGAGTTTTTCCCTGATTCGAACTCGGAGAATGTCCGTAGCGGGTCCGTAGAGTTCATGGATGTCTCTTAGCGGCTTGTACGAGTAACGGTAGGTACTCGGGAAATCCGGTAAACTCGTGACGTTTTTTCAACGCTGAAAAATATCCATGAGTAAAAAAATACTCGTGATGAAATAAATTGTTACTTTTTACTCACATGAGCCGCTACGAGACATCCACGAACTCCTACGGACCCGCTACGGACATTCTCCGAGTTTGAATCAGGGAAAAACTCGGGAGAACTCTTGAATTACCTCATACAGTGGGACAGGCCCTTTAATGTGGCTGTTAGGGGGCTTCATAACAGGTGGGCTACTTCAGATTCCATTGGGGAATTTATATAGCCCTTACCCTGCTGGAAACCAAGGACGGTGACTTGCATTCAGGATCTCACTTGTTTTGGATAGGATTGTATTCTGCTCCTTAAGGTCTGTTGAACTGCTTTCCTTCTTCCACTTTAACTAAAGGCAATTTGAGATATTTCTGTTTATGTGTTAAGTTCTAAACTAGGGTGCTGTGTATGTGGAGTTTCCATGTTATCCCTGCATGGGTTTCCTCCAGGTTTTCTGGTTTCCTCCCACATCTCAAAGACCAACATCTCAAAGACCAGCGTGCTTGTAGATTAATTGGCCTCAGTAAGTTACCCTTGGTGTGTAGAGAGTGGATGGAAAAGTGGGATCAGATAGAACTGGTCTGAACAGGTGATCGATAGATCAACATGGACTCAGTGGGCTGTTGTCTTTTTTCGTATTGTATCTCTAAACTAAATGTATTATTAATTAGCAGATCACACATAATCCAGACCAATATCAGCTCAACCTAAAACCTTATTTAAATTGCAACTTCAATTGTAAGAATCAGTATCATTTTAAATTACTGCCAGCAGTGGTACTTCTTATTCAGTTATGATGAAAGTATTGTACAAATTATCATGAAAAATAAACTAGCTGGTGTTGACTCAGTTGGCAGTATTCATATTTAAATGCTGAATTCTGTAGGTTTAGCTTCCATGTGAAAAGTTTGAGGGTAAAATCCGAGATGATGAGAGCTTGGAACACAAATGAAGGTAACATCCCCAAATGAAACCAACTCTTTCTGCGCTCTCTGTCGGGCTAATCTGAAGACCATTTCCAAGTATTCTGAACACTATTTATTTCTCAGCTGGTGTCATTAAAATAGATGATGTAGACATTATTGCTAACCTTGATTTTCAGTAATTGACTGAAATGGTTCCTTCACAACAATAGGTCATGCATTTTTATGATAGGCACATTATGAATATTTCATTAGTTCTAATGTTAAGTGCGCTTTAATAAGGTGTGGGCATGGTTGACAAGATCAGTATGTATTGTGCATCCCTAATTACCTTTAAGAAGGTGAAATCATCTCCTTTACATCATTATGGAATAGTGATTTTTTCTTTTACTAAGACAAGGAAAGTCACCAGTTCTACACCAATTTATTCTGTCAACTATGAAACCTGGAAGGGGACATGCATGTAGTGGTATTCTATCTGCCTATTCTTGTCTCTCTTAGTGTTAGAGATTGCAGGTTTAGTAAGAGCTGGTGGAAAAACATGACTATGCAACAATGGTACATATAACTATAGTAGACTACTGGTGGTGGAAGTGACCGATCTGATGGATAGAAGGGGTTGTCAGCAAAATGGCCGGTTTGTTTAGGACAGTCTTGATAGTTTTTAATGTTGTTAGAGCTGCACTCATCCAGGCAAGTGGAGAGTTGCCTTTCACACTTCTGTCTTGTACCTTGCAGATGTGGTCAGAAGGCGAGTCATTCACCCCTGGATACCCAGCCTATAATCTGTACTGCAGCCTCAGTATTATGTGGTTCATGTGATTCTGGTTATTGATAACTGACAGGATGGTATTCTTTTCTTTTGGAAATGAACACTGTCTGGTATTTACGTGGTGTGAATGTTACTTGCCAGAATACTGCCTCAGTCTTGCTGCTTGAGGGATTTTGCTTGGGCAGCTTACAACCCAGCGGTATGAATATTGATTTCTCTAACTTCGAGTAACTGTTGCTTTCCCTCTCTCTCCGTCACTCCCCCACCCTAGTTCTCCGACAAGTTTCACTGTCATGATTAATTTTACTGAATGTATGCCTCGTTGTCACCTTCCCCTCTGCCAACAATGAACCATTCCAGATTTCATTTTGCCATTGTCTACTTTGATCTGCTATTTTCACACCTTACCCTTCCATATATCTAGTCTCCCTCTCCTCTGGTTCTCAGTCTGACGAAGTGTTTCGACCAAAAACGTCACCCATTCCTTCTCTCGAGAGATGCTGCCTGTCCCGCTGAGTTACTCCACCATCTTGTGTCTATGAGATGTTTTATTTTTTGAGAAACTGCAAATTAGGTTGGACATTGTGTGAACGTCACTAGTTTTTACCTTATTGTGGAACTAAGTTCGTTTGTAAAGCAACTGAATATGGTTGCATCTAGGACAATGTCCTGGGGAAATCCTGCAGCAATATTCTGGAGCTGAGACAGTTCATCTCAAATAACCAATCCTATCTTCCTTTAAGTGAGATATGATGCTGGTCAGTGGATAGCTTACTAATTGATTCAGATTTGCACATTATTCTTTCAACTACATTTGATCAATTCCTGCCTTGTTGCCAACTGCAATATCTCTTATCTTACCTCTGGATTTCAGCTATTTTGTTCATGCTTACAATAAGGCTTGAATGAGGTCTAGAGAGGGGTGGTCCACGCAACAACTGAGCAGCAGTAACCAGCTTATTGGTGAGCAATGGCAGCTGCATAGCACTATCAGCATAACACCGTCACTTTGTCAAGAATGATCATATATTCAAAAGGGCAGAATTTAACCAAGCAAATTAAATAATCCTTCCATTCTATCTTATCTAACTAGGCTTATAAAAATCCCAATGTAAGCATTATAAAAACAACAAATTAATGCATCTACTGAATTAAAACAGGAAGTTGCAACTGCTCGGCAGACATTGTGGAAGTAGAATCGGCATTGCTGTCTTTACATAGATGTGCTTTTCTGGTTTCAATGTCTTAGTGAACATGAATGTATCTAGTGAGCAGCAAAAGGCGATGTAATTCATCATGCAGGTTGCTTTCTGAGGAACTGCGAATGAAATCCATGAAAGAGTGAAAACAAAAGGACATTGCATGGTGATCACGTAACAAATCATGGCACTGTGCATGTACAATGTGTCACCAAAACAGAATTAACTTTCTAGGTTGACATCTTAATTCAGAGGTTAATTGCTGGTCTGTGAGAATGTGGTCAAGTCGCACGGGAGCTGCTGCTGAAAGTACAGCATCCTCAAAGCATTCTGTATCCATAGGACATACAGTCTGGTACCTAAGGACATACAGTGTATAAAGTGGAAGTAGAAGAAGAAGGCCATCAGGTTCGCTGTACCATTTAGTTAGATCACGGTTGATCTTTTATTTCAGGGCAAGACTGCTATATTACCTAAAATAGGTTGTCCCAACGTATCCATCTCAAATATATTCAAAAACAGAGCCTCCACATCGCTTGCGACTAGATGATTCCAAAGATTTCCCTGAGCGGTTCATTTCTGTATCAAACTTAATCAAACATTATAAGAATCCCTGGAGAGAAGGAACGGGCGACGTTTCGGGTCGAGACACTTCTTCAGATTGATGTCAGGGGAGTGGGCGGGGCAGAGATAGAATGTAGTCGGAGACAGTGAGACTGGTGGGAGAACTGGGAAGGGGGAGGGGATAGAGAGAGGACTATTTGAAGTTAGAGAAGTCAATGTTCATAACGCTGGGGTGGAAGCTACCCAAACAAAATATGAGATGCTGTTCCTCTGACAGAAAGGTCAGATTGAGAATGGGGGGGGGAGTTAAAGTGCTGAGCAACCAGGAGATCAAGTAGGTTAAGGCGGACTGAGCGGAGGTGTTCGGCAAAACAATCGCCGAGCCTGCGCTTGGTCTCGCCGATGTACAGAAGTTGACACCTGGAACAGCGGATACAGTAGATGAGGTTGGAGGAGGTGCAAGTGAACCTCTGCCTCACCTGAAAAGACTGTCGGGGTCCTTGAATGGAGTCGAGGGGGGAGGTAAAGGGACAGGTGTTGCATCTCCTGCGGTTGCAGGGGGATGTACCTGGGGAGGGGGTGGTTTGGGTGGGAAGGGACGAGTTGACCAGGGAGTTGCGGAGGGAACGGTCTCTGCGGAAAGCAGAAAGGGGTGGAGATGGTCAGTGGTGGGATCCCGTTGGAGGTGGCGAAAGTGTTGGAGGATTATATGCTGTATGCGATGGCTGATGGGGTGGAAGGTGAGGACAAGGGGAACGCTGTCCTTGTTATGAATGGGGGGAGGGGGAGCAAGAGTGGAGATGCGGGATATCGAGGAAACCCTAGTGAGTGCAAATTGGAGGAACAGCACCTCATATTTCGTTTGGGTAATAATAATAATAATACATTTTATTTGTATAGCGCTTTTCAAGGACTCAAAGTCGCTTTACATGGAGAGTCAAGAACAAAACAAAATAGAGCAGTAAGACAGAGATGCAAAGGGGAGGGGGACATGGGACTAAGGGTATGCAGAGATGAAGAGATGGGTCTTGAGGCGGGACTGGAGGATGGTGAGGGACTCAGAATTTCGAATCAATTGTGGGAGGGAGTTCCAGAGCCTGGGAGCTGCCCTGGAGAAGGCTCTGTTTCCAAAAGTGCAGAGGTTGGATTTCGGAATGGAGAGGAGACCGGCTGATGTAGATCTGAGGGACCGTGAGGGTTGGTAGGGAGAGAGGAGGTCAGTGAGATAAGGGGGGGCAAAGTGGTTGAGGGCTTTGTAGGTGAGGACCAGGATTTTGTAGATGATCCGGTGGGAAATGGGAAGCCAGTGAAGTTCTTTGAGAACTGGGGTGATGTGGTGCCAGGATTTGGTGTGGGTGATGAGTCGGGCGGCTGCATTCTGGACCAGTTGGAGTCGGTTGATGTTGCTGGAATTAATGCCAAAGAGAAGAGAGTTACAGTAGTCCAGTCGGGAGGAGATGAAGGCATGGATGAGTCTTTCAGCAGCGGGGGGTGTGAGAGAGGGTCTGATTTTGGCAATGTTGCGGAGGTGAAAAAATGATGTTTTGACAACATGGCGGATGTGAGGCTCAAGGGAGAGGGTTGAGTCAAAGATCACGCCAAGGTTGCGGGCCTGAGGAGATGGGGAGACAGTGGTGCCGTCAATAGTGAGAGTGGGGTTGTTAATTTTGGTAAGTGTTGATTTGGAGCCAATGAGGAGAAATTCTGGTTTGTTACTGTTTAATTTAAGGAAGTTGAGTTGCATCCAAGATTTGATGGCTGACAGGCAGGAGTTGATATGGGAGAGAGGGGGGTGGTGGGGGGAGTTGGTGCTGAGATAGATCTGGGTGTCATCAGCATAGCAATGGAAGTCCAGGTTGAAGTGACGGAGTATATGACCAAGGGGGAGGATGTAGATGATGAAGAGGAGGGGACCAAGAACGGAGCCTTGGGGAACGCCTTGAGTGACAGTGGCTGTGGCAGAGGTGTGGTTATGGAAAGAGATGAAGTGGGATCGGTTGGAAAGGTAGGAACGTAGCCAGCTGAGTGCAGAACCTTCAATGCCAAGGTCTTTAAGTCTGGTAAGCAGGATGTTATGGTTCACGGTATCGAAGGCTGCACTCAGGTCGAGGAGGATGAGGATGTTGAGGGAACCAGTGCCAGCAGAGGTGAGGAGGTCGTTGAGGACTTTGAGGAGAGCAGTTTCTGTGCTATGGAGGGGGCGAAAGCCAGATTAGAGGGGTTCGTATAGGTTGTACACGAGGAGGTGGGAATGAAGTTGTGACGCGACGATACGCTCCAGGGTTTTTGAAAGAAAGGGGAGGTTTGAGATAGGGCGGTAGTTGATGAGAGAGGAGGGATCAAGACCAGGTTTCTTTAAGATTGGTGTGACAGCAGCAGTTTTGAAAGCAGAGGGGACAATTCCTTGGGACAATGAGGAGTTGAAGAGATTAGTGAGGTAGGGGCAGAGAGCGGGGAGCAGGACTTCAGCAGGGGAGTGGGGAGAGGGTCGAGGGAGCAGGTAGTGGGTTTGGAAGAGCTGATGAGTTTGGAGATTTCAGTAGGAGTGACAGGGTCAAACTGGGAGAGGAAGCAGTGTGGAGGAGGGGTAAGGAGGTCAGTGGAGATGTTGAAAGGAGGGGCCTTGGTAGATGGTGGAGTAGATGCTGGGGAGTCGGGTACAGGGGATAAAGATTGATAGATGGTGCTAGTTTTGTCAGCGAAAAAAAAGTGGAGGAATGAGTTGCAGAGATCCAGAGTGGAGGTAGGGAGAGTGTTGGCTCGGGGCTTGAGGAGGTTGGACACTGTGGAGAAGAGGGTTCTGTGGTTTAGGCAGGGGTCAGTGTATATGGAGGAGAGGTATGCAGATTTAGCAGCAATGAGGGCATCTTTGTAGGCAGTGAGGTGGAGTTTGTAAGCTTCATGGTGGACTGTGAGAGATGATTTCTTTATGAGTCATTCAAGTCGGCGACCAGTCTGTTTCAGCTTACGAAGTGCAGGTGTGTACCAGGGTGAAGATTTATTAAAAGTTACGGTTCTTGTTTTGAGGGGGGCCAGAGTGTTAAGGGAGGTAGACAAGGTGGAATTGAGATGGTTTGTGAGATCATCAGGTGAGATATGGGTTGAGTCCAGGGGGAGAGTGGTGGAGAGCAGGTCAGAGAGATGGTGGGGGTCGATGGATTTTAGATTACGGAAGGTGATTTCTTGGAGGAAGCGGGGGCGAGGTGTCGGAGAAGGGATGGTGAACCGTATAAGCTTATGATCAGAGAGGGGGAAGAGGCATGGATGGAGGTCGAGTACCGGTTGATTTGTGGAGCAGACCAGGTCAAGGATGTGACCTTTGTCATGAGTGGGAAAGGTGACGTGCTGAGTGAGAGAGAAGTTGTCAAGTAAAAAAGCGAATTCAGATAGCTTCCACCCCAGCGGTATGAACATTGACTTCTCAAACTTCAAATAGCTCTTGCTTTCCCTCTCTCCATCCCCTCCCCCTTCACAGTTCTCCCACCAGTCTTACTCTCTCCGACTACATTCTATTTCTGTCCTGTCCACTCCCCTGACATCAGTCTGAAGAAGGGTCTAGACCTAAAACATCACCCATTCCTTCTCTCCAGAGATGCTGCCTGTCCCACTGAGTTACTCGTGTATTTTGTGTCTACCTTCGATTTAAACCAGCATCTGCAGTTCTTTCCTACACTATAAGAATCCCGTATGTTTAAAATTAAATTAATCCCATTCTTCAAAACTATCAAGAGTACAGATCTAAACAATTAAATGTCTCTTCATAGAATAATTCTCCCCATTCCAGGAATCACTCTGATGAACCTTTGTTGCACTTCTACTATATCAAGTATAACAATTTTAAGAAATTGTGACCAAACCTTTATGCAATATTCTGGATGTAGATGCACCAGAGGTCTATGCAGAGGGAAATACCTATACTCAAATCCTTGTGCAAGATAAGCCAATGGAATATTCCACTTTCTATTTGCTTGGAAGAAATGTGTTTTGATTTGTCCAAAAAAGAGAGGTTTTCCACTTTTTCTCCAGATATAATGAAGGAGCTCTACCTAAGATCTTAATTTGTCTTTTCTCCTTTTGGGAATCAGCAGACCTATTTCTTTGTTTATTTCTGCATTTTAGAAGAATGTGCACTGAGGATGAGATGAAATAGAAAGGTTCTTGTACAGCATAGCGGGGCCTTGTGGCTAATTTCAGTGCTGTAAACGGTAATCACGTCATCATATTTATTTTCCTTAGCTCGTTATTTTTACTGCTCAATTATTGTTTTGCCAGTCCTACTTAAAAAAAAGAAAAATAATTCTATCAATTTTGTTTACACTTGATATTTATTCTACATTACAAAAGTTGAGAAGTATTTACTTTTGTGGAAACTGCATAGGATTGAATAGAAATTGTAAAGAGAACTACATAAGCACAGGCATTTCCTTTCGCCACTTTTAAGGACTCGCTGCTCTTTAATTTTATGCCCCAACCTCTCAATAATAGGAAAAAAAGAGTGCCTGCTCAAATAATGACCCTAATCTGTGTATTAGAGATTTGATATATGCAGCATGTAGGAGTAATGAAATGGAATTAGATGGAAGTAGTCCTAATATTAATCAGGGGTGACTTAAAGATCCCTTAAGTCCATGGCTCTCTGACTGTATTGAAACTACATGTGCGAAGATTATTTTTCCATGTCTTCATGTCCTCTTTAGCTACTCGTTTTCTTCTGGTTTTGATAAATCTACCTGTCAAAATAGTTTTACTTTTTTTCTTTCACTTTTTGGGGGATTTTGTGATTTTTGAACACCTTGACATCTCTCAATCTTTGTTTCTCTGAATAAAGCAATGCCAGCTTTACTTGTCATCATTGTAACAGAAACTGTCCATTCCCAGGAATGTTATATGAAATATTTACTGCATGCTCTCTCAGGCCTTGTCAAGCATCCTGTCATGCATTGACATGAACAGGACATCGTATTTGCATTTTAGCCAAACCAGTTTTGCGGAGACGTTTGGCAGAAACTTCTGCACCTCTATTGATAAAGTCCAGGTTCTCTTTTACTATTATTAATGCTCTCTCAAAGTGTCACATCATCATCAATGATTTGTTGCATCTGACTGGTTGCAAAATGGCCTGGTATCTATATACTTATAAAACACTCATCTTGTATGTATGTGTGTATGTATCTGTATCTTCGTCAAAACGCTACGCGGTAGTGCTGAAATTTTTCCAAATTCTTACTCACATTTTCCCCGTCACTGCCATAATCAGGTTCCCTTCAGATTTGATGTTATATTTCACAAGGTATTGATGATTAAAATTTGAAAAAAAAGCCCAAAACAGCTTCCGAGAGAGAGTCTTCCAGCAGCTTCCAATGATGATGTCACAATGCCATCTCACAGTCCTCCAATCACAATGGGCTCTCATTTACACAAGCTGCCGAGTGCGACAATGACATCACAATGGGACATTGCCAACGGTAACAACAACTTGAAGGAGAGGTTACCAATGGTAATGGCAGCAGAAGCATGGAGGAGAATGTTGCGCGCTGCCATCGAGGAAGAGGGGGAGAGGAGGGACAGAGAGAGAGGTTGGGGGAACTGGTGAGTGGTGGAATATTGCATTGGGGGTTGCCAACGGTAATGGCAGGAGCAGCTTGAAAGAGAATGCTGCGTGTCACCATCTTCAGTCCGACTGGGCCGCACAAGGGGGGGGGGGGGCGGGGCGCGGAGTGTGTGACGGGGGAGGGGTCGAGTCAAAAGTCGAGTCTATTCATTGACTCAAAGATTGATTGGCGTTTTACAAAAAAAATCCAGAACTTTCCTCTGACGCTGCCTGCAACACCCCCCACACGTCGAGTCCACGCTGTCCTTCCCCACTCCCCCCCAACCCCCACCCCCCACCTCTGACCCTCATCCCCGCCTCACACCCTGCCCCCGCAGCCCACCCTCTTCTCACTGCTACCATCAGGCATGAGGTACGGAAGCCTGAAGTCACAATAACAGGTTCAGGAACAGCTACTTCCCTACAACTATCAGGTTCATGATCCAACCAGCACAACCCTTTTTTTAAATTTTTTTTAAAAATATTTTTATTTTATTAGAAGTAAGTACAATTGTATACAATCATATTTTCATAATACCTTTTATGTACAGCTTCTTATTTTTTAAATTTTTTGAAATAAAGAAGAAAAAGAAAAAAGTTAGATAATGAAAAATAGAAAAATGTGAGATATATAGTGTGTGAAAAAGAAAAATAAAGAATGAAATAAGAAAGTTGAGACATAGAAAATAGAAGAAAGAGAATAAATGAAAAGAAGAGAAGAAAAGAAAATAGAAGGAGATCATTTATAATCTTGACCATCCGCAGTCACGGATTAGCTTTTACACCTGTTTTGCACCATACGTTTCCAAAAAGACGACAAATGGAGACCAACTCGTTATGAATTGGTCAAATTTATCTATTAGGAGGAATCGCATTTCCTCAAGATGTGCGGTATCCAACATACTTGCAATCCACATTTTGAGCGTTGGTATTGGTGTATTTTTCCAAAATTTCAATATTAATTTTTTTGCTATTATTAAACCATAATTAAAAATTGACTTTTGAGATGAGCTCAATTTGTTCCCGTCTTCCATTACCCCAAATATAATCAGTTCATTATTGGGTTCCATTTTTGTCTTAAATAATTTTGTAAATATTTCGAAAATATCACTCCAAAATCCATGAAGTTTTATACAAGAAACAAAAGAGTGTGTTATAGTTGCTTCTTGGATTAAACATTTATCGCAAATGGGCGATATATTTGGATAAAATTTATTTAATCTTGTTTTTGAGTAATATAATCTATGTAAAATTTTAAATTGGATTAGATTATGTCTTGCGTTAATCGAACACTTGTGAATGTATGTCAAATACTTTTCCCATGTAGCCTTCGTAATTTTTATCAATAATTCCCGTTCCCACTCTTCTCTAATTACCTCGGTCACAGGTAAATCTATATTTAAGATACTATTATATAAATATGCTATTAATTTTTGTGTATCAGCTTTTATATTCATTACTTCTTCTAGTAAATCAGGAGTTATTTTTTGATATCCCTGTATGTATGTCTTCAAAAAATTACAAATCTGAAAATATTTAAAATAATGAGTGTTTTTCAGTTTAAATTTTAATTGTAATTGTTGAAATGATAATAAATCTCCCATTTCATACATATCCCCGATCCTTTTAATTCCTAAACTTTCCCATTGATTATATATTTTATCCATCATAGATGGTTTAAATAAAGGATTATTCGCTATCGGTGTTAACAATGATAGGTTTCTTAATTTTAAGGATAGTTTTATTTGTTTCCATATTCTTATTGTATCTTGTATAATTGGGTTTTTCTTATATATTGTATTGTTCATTTTTTTCGGGGAGAAGAGGATTGTTCCTATATTACAAGGATAACAATCCTCTTTCTCCATTTTTATCCATTCTGTCTGTTGAGTTGAACTATCCAACCAGTAAATTATATTCTTAATATGTATTGCCCAATAGTAATACAAAAAATTAGGGAGTGAAAGTCCCCCGACATCTTTTGGTTTACATAAGTGTTCTTTTTTAATTCTATGTGATTTGTAATCCCAAACAAAATTAGTAATATTAGCACAACCCTAATCCCACCTTGACAACAGAACACTACAGTTCATCTCTTGCATTACCATGGACTTATTTGTAAACCAATTATGCTTGTATACTAATGTATTTTCGTTTGTACAGTCATCTTTTCATAAAAGCTTTGCGTGTGATCTATGGTTAATTTAGTTTCATGCTTTGAGTTTATGTGCCTGTGATGCTCCTGCAAAACAAGATTTTTCATTGGATAGGTCATCATACTTTTGAATATGGCAAACAACTCAACTTGGCATGTATGTGTATATATCCAGATTGCCCTCTTTTCTTACCTATTTGGGAACTGTGACATTTATATAGCCTATTCTCATTTTTCATGTAGAGAGGAACCTTGGGAGCAAGTCCATAGCTTGCTGAAAGTGGTGACACAAAAATATAGGGTAATGAAGCAGGCATTTGGTATGCATGCCTTCATAGGCATTGAGTATAAGAGTTGTGATGTAATGTTGCAGCGATACAAAACATTGGTTAGAATGCATTTGGAATATTGTGCACAGTTCTGGTTGAGAGGATGTAGCAGCAATAGAGTGTAGGATATTCACCGGATGTTGCCGGGAAAGAAGGGCTGCAATTATAGACAGGTAAGATAAACTGGGTTTATTCTCACCAGAGTGAAGGAGGCTGGAGGGTAACATTTTAGGGGTTTATAAAATGATGAATAGCATGGCTAATCAGAATATTTTTCCCAGGGTCATTGAGTCTAGAAAGATAGGGTATAGACTTAAGGTGGGAGATGAGACATTTATAAGAGTTCTGAGATGTTCGCTTTTCACATAGAGGATAGTGTTTATCTGGAACAGGTTATCATAGGAGATGGAAGATCCAATTACAATGTTTAAAAAGCATTTGAAAAGGCACATAGATATCTCAAACACAGGCAAATTGAATTAGAGTAGATATATGCATCATGGTCAGCAATAGGAAACATTGAAAAACCATTTAAAATGAAATAAACCAATTATTGAAACTTCAAAATAAAACATCCACTAAAATACTTACAAATAATGGATCTGAGATTAGATTCTTTGGTGTAGTGACATTCATATCCATGGAGGCAGTTGGGAAAATGCCAAAGGAGCTCAACAGTAAATTGGGCTTGCGGTGTTCAAATAGAAGTCCCAACATTTAATGATACATCTTGGGCAGTTTTTGGTGCAGAATTCCATGCCATTTATATATTTTTTATGAAATGCTGTGGTCATTGCATCAATCCCTTGTGAATATCAGCTTTTGTCTTTCTGCAGCCAGCAAAATAACCACTCACAATGACTCCCTGTTCTCCACCCATTGCCAATTTCATATTATGTGGGCACAGCCCCTTTCATCGTACGGGGTTACGTTTTGCTGACATGCTCAATATGTCACTTTATAAAATGCCTTTTGAAAATCCACGTACACAGCAGGACCTGTGTTATCTTCAGCAAAATGGAGGAGGACTGGCCAAATGTTGTGCCTTCCACCACAGTGATGAATGCTGTGGTGGATGTTTGTGTTAAATTTTTATTGTGTATTGTGTGTTCTTTATCATTGTACCACTGCTGGCAAATTCATTTCACTTGCACTTTATGTGCAATGTGACGAATAAAACCGTATTGTATTGTATTGTATTGTAGCAACCGCTTTTTGTCACTTTATCAAAAAACACAAAAACGTTAGTCGAGCACATCTTTTTACTTACTTACTTTTTCCCAAAAACCAGCATGGGCTTTTCCATATTAATCCCTATGGCTCCAAATGACTTCCTCTTTTATTATTACATTGTTATAATTTCTTCCTTGGTAAAAACAAATGACGTTCTCCTTTAGTACTTCAGCCTCGTCTCTGCTTCCATATATAAATCTCCCGTTTGGTTTCCATTTAACCCTACCCATCCTAATGCTGTCTTTTTGTTACATGTACATGCCTTTCATATCACCTCTGATATCTCTGGGGGGTTTTCATGCTGTTCCCTTTTCTGCTTCATGTTATTTTTTCATTTTGCTTTCTGGGGAGTTCCGGCTTTGATTGCCTTCTGCTGGCAGGAAGATTTCTGGACAGTATGTGAGGAGAGATGGAGGCCCTTGAGTCTGTGCCAGCTGATAGAGCATTTCCACCTCTCTCATTCCCTCATTTGATTCCGTGTAACCTATTCTCTTTCATGCATTAATCAACACCCCCATAATTCGTCTGCCACCCCACGACACTAGGAGCAATTTACAGTTGCCAATAAACCTACGGACCAGCACATCTTTGGGATGTGGGAGGAAACTGGAGCTTCCTGTCAGTGAGAATGAAACTAAAGGGCCTGTCCCACTTGGGCATCATTTACGCAACATCATTTACGTGTCACGACGCACGATGCGCGAGTCGTAACGCGCACGTGATGCGCGCATGGCATGCATTACGCTTGGCGCATGGTGAGGCGTGGTGGCGTAGGCAGTGACACGCGGTGCCCTAGGATTTTGGGATTTCCAAAATCTTCGTGCGCCACCTGCGTGACGCGCAAATGACGCCCAAGTGGGACAGGCCCTTAAGCATATGTCTAAAGTGCCGGTCAATTTACTTCTGATTCAATTGAAGTTAAGTTAGTGACTTTCTTTTGCTAAGATAAATAGTATTATGGCCGAGGCCAGTCGTAATATAGTTATCTTTTTTTTAGACATGATCAATATGTCACAATTTTTTTAATTGTTTTCATATTTGGTGAATTTAATGATGCCTTGTGTTTTGAAATGCAGGGAGTGGCCATTCCAGCCAAGACTGGGTTATCCAATGGCCTACAACAGAAACTGGGAAAGAGAATACTCCTGTCAGCCAAGCGGAACCAGTCATGTGGCCTGGATGCAGTATCACACTAAGCCCCAAGATGCCATCAAAGTTCATGCAGCAAGACTTCCATTCAGTGCCTGTGCTAGGAACCAATTGTACTTACACAGATAGACTGACCATTGGAGATCCGATTGGGCTTTATCCTACATTTGAGAGTGGGCCAAGTTCCCTGCCACCATCTCCACGGCAGCGTCATCCAATTCATACCCCCCCTCGGACTCCTCCTATAGTAACAACAATGACACCTCCGGGAACACCACCTGTGAGGAGAAGGAACAAACTGAAAACACCTGGAACTCCTCCACCAACGTCTCGCAAATTAATTCACCTCATTCCTGGCTTCACTGCACTACACCGAAGTAAATCACATGAGTTCCAGTTGGGAAACAGGGTGGAAGAAACGCATACTCCAAAGTAAGTTAAACATTCTTAATTAGTTGTTAAGTCGATGTGAAATTCATTTTAATCAGTAGCTGGCTCATCCCTTAATATAAATATATTTAAAGATGACGTTTATTTTATATATATATTTATTCCAGTAGCTGTATAAATGTTGAACACAAGGGCAAAGTGAAAATCGACCGAAACATGAAGATTTCCTGTGGGGAAAAAAAGCTCAAATAAGCAACTTCTACTCAAACAGTGGGAAACTTTTAATATAAAACTTGTAACTGTTGAATTTGTAAAATGTTGATTCAATGTTGGTGGAGAAGTGAATCTAACAGTGGGTGCTGTTAGCAGGACATATTTGAAATTTGCTGCAAGTATGACCTGGTAATACATCAGGGGTCAGATGGAAAAAGACAAGCAATCAATCAGATTGAAGGTCTGTGAAATTACCAATAAAAGAGCTGAGAAGGACATATATAGAGTGAACGAATTCACCATCAAAAGAGTAAAAAGAACAAAGCCAGGGTATGCAAAAATGGATTTGGAAAGAGAAGAAAGACGTTGAAAGGAAAAGTTAAAATAAAACCTCGTATCAATCTCCCACAATAATTAAAATCCAAAAGAATGAATTCCAAACTTATTGTTCTTTTTCAGTGGTGGTGTTCATGAAATTTATGAAGTCATTAAAAGGGTGGACAAACTGAAATGGCCAATATTATTTTAGTTTAGAGATACAGCGCGGAAACAAGCCCTTCAGTCCACCGGGTCCGCGCCGACCAGCAATCCCCGCACCTTAACACTATCCTACACCCACTAGGGCCAATTTTTACATTTACCAAGCCAATGAACCTACAAACCTGTGGGAGGAAACCGAAGATATCGGAGAAAACCCATGCAGGTCACGGGGAGAACGTACAAAGTCCGTACAGACAGCACCCATAGTCGGGATCGAACCTGGGTCTCTGGCGCTGCATTCGCTGTAAGGCAGCAACTCTACCACTGTGCCACCATGACCACACCACTGTGGTGGGTTTTGGTTTGCAGCTATTCTGTAATAGCATCTAACTATTTTTTCATTAAAAACATTTAATTGATAAACACAACATTATGGGGTCACTTTTGTAAAGTTAATGCTGGAGTGATACAATGTAGAAAGCAACCTTTCGCAGTTTGAGTTTTAAGTGCACATCTGCCCTTTGTTTAATATTGCCATAACATGTAAGCATAAATGACAGCTAAACAAAATGGCATGAGAGTCACGATTGTTTTTACAATAAAACTCGTGTCTTCATTGTAGTTACTCTAATCAGCACAATTTTAATGCAGATGCTATCTAAATAATTTAAAACTATTTAATTGCTGTGATAAGGTAACTCCTATTTATATTTGTAAATTACTTACTGGGACACATTCTGTAAATCCAAAATGAGTCAATAGCACAGATAAATTGCTAAAAATTGAACTTAAAACAAGAAGTCTAAACTTCTGGACAGCACAATGGCACAGACCAGGGTTCAATTCTGACTATGCGTGCTGTCTGTCTGGAGTTTGTACGTTCTCCCTCTGACTGCATGGATTTCCTCCGGGTGCTCCGGTTTCCTCCCACATCCCAAAGACATGCAGGTTTGCAGGTTAATTGGTCTCTGTAAATTGTCCTTAGTGTAGGGTAGAACTAGTGTATGGGTGATTGTTGGTCAGTGCCACTCGGTGGGCTGAAGGGCCTGTTTCCACACTGTATCTCTAAACTAAACTGCTTGAAAGATTACTGGCGTTGATAATGTGGGTTGAATGGCCTTCTATGTGGCAAATTTTCTTTGGTTCTGTGCTGGAGAGAGTAAATATATCCAGTTGTGCAATTATGGAGAACAAATGTTTAGGATTCTGGAATGCTGATCAATGTACATAAATCAAATGAAAAAAAATTCCATGTGCCGCTCATTTATAAAATAATCAAAAACTGGACATATTTTAAAAACCAATATATGTTATTAAATCATTTAGTTTAATAATTTATTTATGTATCTTAGAATCTTGCTGTTTTAATCAGTTATGTCCAGATTGAATATATTCCAAATTCACATTTGTTTCCAAACAAAATCAAACTGTCCAAGTATTTTTAACTATACTAGTCCTCTGTGGCAGATTTGTTATGACTCTTAGTTTATATGGTCTCAAAATGGGACACCAGTCAGAGCTAAAATGTCATCAGTGCCAGTCATCCCACCGAATCATAAGTTATAGGAGCAAAATTAGGCCCTTTGGCCCATCAAGTCTACTCCACCATTCAATCATGGCTGGTCTATCTTTCCCTCTCAACCCCATTCTCCTGCCTTCTCCCCATAACCCCTGACACCTGTACTAATCAGGAATCTGTCAATCTCCACCTTAAATATATCCATTGATCTGGCCTCCACAGCCATCCGTGGCGATGAATTCCACAGATATACCACCCTCTGAGTAAAGAAATTCCTCCTCATCTACTTTTTAAAGGTACGTCCTTTTATTGTGAGGCTATGGCCTCCGGTCTTCGACTCTCCCTCTAGTGGAAACATCCTCTCCACATCCACTTTCTTCAGGCCTTTCACTATTCGGTAAGTTTCAATGAGGTCCCCCCTCATCCACATCCATTACTAAATATCTGAATTTTCTTTTACGATATTTAACTAATTACTTTCTAAATGCTTTTGCTGACTTTTCACCCCATGATGTATGCAGTCTACATTGTAGCCTGCACAGCTTAATACTGTTCACTTAACATCCCTAACTCTTTTGTTGGTCATGTTGCATTGGTATTTGTTCGTTATTGATCTTCAACCATTAGAAATAGTTTCTCTTTTTTTTAACGCTCCTTAACTTAAATACCTGTCAAATATCTCTTAGATGTCTTCACTAAGAAGAACAAAACTAAACATATAAAAATCAGAAGTGAAGAAAATAATGGGATGTGGGGGCAGTGGATGGGAAAGAAAATGAGGACAGGCAGCTACAAAAAGTAATAACAAAGAAAGAGAATGCAGATAGTTTAATATGCATATAGGTAATATACCAAAAGCTCTGAATGATTACTTTGTGTTCTGTGTTCTTCATGCTTTTATCTTTGAATAGCAGAGACAATTTTAAATGAAATGATACCATTTAATATCAAACAAAAGAATTTTACACTATAGTTAGATAGCTGTAATGAAAATATCCCTCCGTAAAATTTCCAGACTATTATAACTAAAAGTGTGTAACTGATCATGGCATTACTAATTATTTGCTAAATTATATTGTCACTCAGTGAACTGAATAGTATGTTTGCCTTGAAGAGTTGTTAATTTCATTTTTAAAATAAATTCTCAGAAGCTAACTAATGTTGAAGATTAAACATATATTCAGTGATACTGTAGAACAGTGGATCATGTTTTGGGGGTTTGCGAGGCAAGATATCAGGATTTGAAAAGTTTAAAAAAAAAAGACAGATCTGAAAATTTTAATAACAGCAGAAACTGTTGGGGATTCAGATTTGGTCAGGTAGCATCTGTGGAGAAAGAATGAGTGTCAATGATTCAAGTCAGTCATCATTCATCAGTTCAAATAAAAGGTAATTGACTTGATTTCAACTGATTCTCACACCACAAATGCTAACTAACTCTGATGCTCCAAGCATTTTCTGTTAAAATAATGAGCTGAGGGGGAATGTAGGTATAGTTGTAGAACATTCAATCTGCTAATCTACATTACTAAAAGTCTGCTTTTGTCTCACTGTGGTGTGATTTCCGAGAGAACGCCGCCACCTACGGCCGTCACTTTTGGCCACCTCGCTCAGAGCCCCCCCCCCCCGCCTTCCTGGACCAGAGGATTTTTCCCATCGATGAAAAATCAGAGAGATATTAATGTTTTAAAATAATTTGCCATTCTCTCTGCTGCCCCTGCTGGAGGGAGGGGGAGGGACTATAAAACCAGGAAGTGGTGTGCCTCACTCAGTCTCCGCAAGATGGAGTAAGCCAGAGGGTCACGTCTCTCTGAGCTCTGAACAACACTGAACACATGGCTACTCAACTGTGAGTGCCCTTAATGTGGTTTGAAAATGAAAATATGGTTGGTTTGAAGTAAAAAGGCACTGCCTGCAAATGGTTGCTTGGGGGGATTTGGGTTAAAGTGAAAAGGCACTTCCTGCAAATGGTTGCTTGGGGAGTTTGGGTTGAAGTGAAAAGGGACTGCCTGCAAATGGTTGCTTGGGGGGTTTGGGTTGAAGTGAAAAGGCACTGCCTGCAAATGGTTGCTTGGGAGGTTTGGGTTGAAGTGAAAAGGCACTGCCTGCAAATGGTTGCTTGGGGGGTTTGGGTTGAAGTGAAAAGGCACTGCCTGCAAATGGTTGCTTGGGGGGTTTGTGTTGAAGTGAAAAGGCACTGCCTGCAAATGGTTGCTTGGGGGGGTTTGGGTTGAAGTGAAAAGGCACTGCCTGCAATGGTTACTTGGGGGGTTTGGGTTGAAGTGAAAAGGCACTGCCTGCAAATGGTTGCTTGGGGGGTTTGGGTTGAAGTGAAAAGGCACTGCCTGCAAATGGTTGCTTGGGGGGTTTGGGTTGAAGTGAAAAAGGCACTGCCTGCAAATGGTTGCTTGGGGGGGTTTGGGTGGAAGTGAAAAGGAACTGCCTGCAAATGGTTGCTTGGGGGGTTTGGGTTGAAGTGAAAAGGCACTGCCTGCAAATGGTTGCTTAGGGGGTTTGGGTTGAAGTGAAAAGGCACTGCCTGCAAATGGTTGCTTGGGGGGTTTGGGTTGAAGTGAAAAGGCACTGCCTGCAATGGTTACTTGGGGGGTTTGGGTTGAAGTGAAAAGGCACCGTCTGCAAATGGTTGTTTGTCTAAACTTGACAACTTCCTGTTTGCACTATATTGATTTTAGATAAAACGCTACCACTTACAGTGGCTTGCAAAAGTATTCATACCCCTTGAACTTTTCCACATTTTGTCACGTTACAACCACAAACGTAAATGTATTTTATTGGGATTTTATGTGATAGACCAACACAAAGTGGCGCATAAATGTGAAGTGGAAGGAAAATGATACATGGTTTTCAAATTTGTTTACAAATAAAAAACTGAAAAGTGTCGCGTGCAAAAGTATTCAGCCCCCTTTACTCTGATACCCCTAAATAAAATCCAGTGCAACCAATTGCCTTCAGAAGTCACCTAATTATTAAATAGAGTCCACTTGTGTGTAATCTAATCTCAGTATAAATACAGCTGTTCTGTGAAGGCCTCAGAGGTTTGTTAGAGAAATTAGTGAACAAACAGCATCATGAAGCCCAAGGAACACACCAGACAGGTCAGGGATAAAGTTGTGGAGAAGTTTAAAGCAGGGTTAGGTTATAAACAAATATCCCAAGCTTTGAACATCTCACGGAGCACTGTTCAATCCATCATCCGAAAATGGAAAGAGTACGGCACAACTGCAAACCTACCAAGACATGGCCGTCCACCTAAACTGACAGGCCGGGCAAGGAGAGCATTGATCAGAGAAGCAGCCAAGAGGCCCATGGTAACTCTGGAGGAGCTGCAGAGATCCACAGCTCAGGTGGGAGAATCTGTCCACAGGACAACTATTAGTCGTGCACTCCACAAATCGGACAGTGGCAAGAAGAAAGCCATTGTTGAACAAAAGCCATAAGAAGTCCCGTTTGCAGTTTGCCACAAGCCATGTGGGGGACACAGCAAACATGTGGAGGAAGGTGCTCTGGTCAGATGAGACCAAAATTGAAGTTTTTGGCCTAAATGCAAAACGCTATGTGTGGCGGAAACCTAACACTGCACATCACCCTGAACACAACATCCCCACTGTGAAACATGGTGGTGGCAGCATCATGCTGTTGGGATGCTTTTCTTCAGCAGGGACAGGGAAGCTGGTCAGAGTTGATGGGAAGATGGATGGAGCCAAATACAGGGCAATCTTGGAAGGAAACCTGTTAGAGTCGGCAAAAGACTTGAGACTGGGGCGGAGGTTCACCTTCCAGCAGGACAACGACCCTAAACATACAGCCAGAGCTACAATGGAATGGTTTAGATCAAAGCATATTAATGTGTTAGAATGGCCCAGTCAAAGTCCAGACCTAAATCCAATTGAGAATCTCTGGCAAGACTTGAAAATTGCTGTTCATAGATGCTCTCCATCCAATCTGACTGAGCTTGAGCTATTTTGCAAAGAAGAATGGGCAAAAATTTCAGTCTCTGGATGTGCAAAGCTGGTAGAGACATACCCCAAAAGACTTGCAGCTGTAATTGCAGCGAAAGGTGGTTCTACAAAGTATTGACTCAGGGGGGCTGAATACTTTTGCACGCGACACTTTTCAGTTTTTTATTTGTAAAAAAATTTGAAAACCATGTATCATTTTCCTTCCACTTCACAATTATGCACCACTTTGTGTTGGTCTATCACATACAATCCCAATAAAATACATTTACGTTTGTGGTTGTAACGTGACAAAATGTGGAAAAGTTCAAGGGGTATGAAAACTTTTGCAAGCCACTGTATGGCTGTAATTTTTGGCCATATTACTCAGCCCCCCTCCGCTCATCAGGTGCAGAGGATTCTTCCCATCAATGAAAAACAAAAGTGTTATTAGTGTTTTAAAAATGTTGAGAATCTCTCTCCTGCCAATCACGCCATGAAGGCCACACCTTTTCCGGTGGGAGTGGAAGGGATTATAAAACCCAGAAGTGTGGGTGTGGCTCAGTCTCTGCATGATGGGGAGGGAGAGGTCACAACTCTGTCTGAGCTGTGAATCAACTGAACACACTGAATGTCTACTGAACTGTGAGTGTGGTGTTTTGTGTGGTTTTATAGTGGTTTTTATAGTGGTTTCACCCTGCTTGAAATAGTATGAAACGGCATTTGAATGTGGTCGCCTTGCACCCTGCATGAAATGGTATGAAACTGCATTTGAATGTGGTGTCGTTGCACCCTGCATGAAAAGGTATGAAACTACATTTGCATTTGGTGGTTTGCACCCTCCTTGAAATGGTATGAAACTGCACTTGAATTTGGTGGCCTTCCACCCTGCTTGAAGTATGAAACTGCACTTGAATTTGGTGGCCTTGCACCCTGCTTGAAGTGGTTGGAAACTGCACTTGAATTTGGTGGCCTTGTACCCTGCTTGATGTGGTAGGAAACTGAACCTGAATTTGGTGGCCTTGCACCCTGCTTGAAGTGGTATGAAACTGCACTTGAATTTTGTGGCCTTGCACCCTACTCGAAGAGGTATTAAACTGCACTTGAATTTGGTGGCCTTGCACCCTGCTTGAAATGGTTGGGGAAATGGATTTGAATTTGGTGGCCTTGCACTCTGCTTGAAATGGAATTTCAAGGAATAGCCGTGAGTCAACTGCCAGCTCACCAGCCGTGAGTGAGCTGCCAGCACATCAGGCTTGAGGGACTGAGCCCAAGAATCCCTTTAGCTCACAATGTCCATACTAGCCCTCTGGAGACCAGTAGTCCCTGAAGCCAACAATACCCATACTAGCGCTCCAGAAAGCCCCCTCCCCCCCACTTGGTGAAGAGGTGGAATATTGCGTCGGGGGACCAGCCCTCCCGTGTGAACATGGGACCCAACAGGTCCCACTTAGTCTAGTATGTACTCAAATTCATTGTCCATCTGCATTGTGATAGACATGCATTATAAAGATGAAGATGTTCATGATGTTTCTTCTTCCCATTAATCGTGTAATTGTCCACGATAATTTTAGAGTGAATATGGCAGTACCATATGGTTTTCATCTGACGTTTTATACTTATTCATTCTTTTATAACTTGTGGGCCAATGTGATTTGCTAATTTCAAACTGCCCTTGAGTTGGTGCTGAGCAAACATCTTGAAATGCTGCAGTCCTTCTGTCTTGGGGTACGCAGTTCACGACTTAGATTTAGCCACGATGAAGCTATATATTTTTGCAGTGACCTGGAGGGAGATTTGATAATGGTTCCAGTGCACCAGTGCAGGGTGGTAGGGGTCATAGGTAATAGGGGTACTGTTGGTGTAGTCTAAGAAGTTACTGCAGTGCATTATGTAGGAAGTCAAGTCTCATTGTCATGGTGCAGATTGTGGAGGCAATGAATATTTAGGCCTGGAGATGGGGTGTTAATCATGTGGGATGCTTTGTCTGGGATCACTTCATGATTCGTGAATGTTACTGAAGCAGCACTTCTGGGTAAGAGCTGAGTGTCCTATCACACAGGATTAGTGCTTTGTGAGATGATTGAAATGTTTTAGGATGTAGATGAATCAGACATTGCAAGATACTCAAACTCTAATCTGCATTTGTTGCCACAATTTTTATATGGCTGGTGCTGTTGAGTTTCTGGTTAATTATAATCTAGAATGTAGTCCAGAATGTTATGGGTGCGGAACTCTGTGATGGTAAATCGGTCGGCACGGTGGCGCAGTGGTAGAGTTGCTGCCTTACAGAGTCGGAGACCCGGGTTCGATCCCGACTATGGGTGCTGTCTGTATGGAGTTTGTAAGTTCTCCCCGTGGCCACATGTGTTTTCTCCGAGATCTTCGGTTTCCTCCCACACTCCAAAGACGTACAGGTTTGTAGGTTAATTGGCTTGGTTTAAGTGTAAATTATTCCTTGTGTGTGTAGGATAGTGTTAGTGTGTGGGGATCGCTGGTCGGTGCGGACTCGGTGGGCCGAAGGGACTGTTTCTCTAAATTAAGCTAAACTAAACTTAATGACAATTAATGCCAAAGATAGTTCATTAGATTCTATTTTAATGGAGATGGTCTTTGACTAGCATTTATACGGTGCAAATATTGCTCACCACTTTTCAACCCATCCCCGGAAGTTGTTCAGGTCTTGCTGCATGGGCTGCTACATTTGGCGAGAGGTAACAAACGGATTTGAACATTGGGTAATCATCCACAACAGAAACATAACATTGATTAATTAGCTGAAGATTTTGTATCATTTCGCTCAATCAACATTTGTCACATTTTATTGTTCGCATCTATGTAATTTTGCAATGTAGCTTCACCATCTTGGTGTCTCAATTTTAGTGATGCTTTCTGCTCTAACAAAACAACCTGCAAATTCAGTTACCTAGAGGCTTGAGGGCTGCAGGGGCATGGGAAATGCCGTAACCTACAAAGCACACTGCATTTTGACTTGGAATTGTATTGTTATTCTTTATTCATTGCTGGATCATTCCTGAAATTCCCTCCCCAACAACACAACGGGAGTTTTATCACTGCAGACTAGAGGAGTCATCGCCGTACAGTTATACAGCACCGAAACAGACATCCATGCTGACCAAGATGTCCCATCTAAGATAGATGCCCCATTTGCATATATATGGCCCATGTCCCTCTGTACCTTTTCTATCCATGGACCTGCCCAAGTATATTTTACATTTTATATACATCTATAAGATTACCCTGAAGGTAGACACAAAATGCTGGAGTAACTCAGCGGGACAGGCAGCATCTCTGGAGAGAAGGAATGGGTGACGTTTCGAGTTGAGACCCTTCTTCAGACTGAGATCTATAAGATTACCCCGTTGCTTCCTGCGTTCCAAGTAATAAAGTCCTACCTTGCCCAATCTCCCCCTATAGCTCAAGCTCTCGAGTCCCAGTAACAATAGTTTGAGAAGGGGATTACCACACCTTTCCTGTGGCAACTTAGGTTCAGTATTAATTGGTAGAATTGCCAGTGAAACAATCTTTTTTAGGAATAAAATAAATGTTTTTGCAACTATGATTGGTCATGTGGCTTGATAGTAATGGTAGAGTGATATATATATACTAGGCCTTGAATTTATAAATTATGTTAGAATAAAACTCTGCTGTTGTCTCATGTTGTCACAATGGAATTGATTCAGATTCAGATTCAAACTTTATTGTCAGTTAGCATCTCACCCAGAAGAGCGAACATAGAATAATGGAACAGTAATATAAATATGTACATACAGTAGCAGTAGTGCAATTTTTTTCTGGGGGAAGGAGCGTCCCGGGGGTGACTGGCAATCACCAAGGTGCAGAGTTAA
This sequence comes from Malacoraja senta, assembly GCA_038087875.1. Lineage (NCBI taxonomy): Eukaryota > Metazoa > Chordata > Chondrichthyes > Rajiformes > Rajidae > Malacoraja > Malacoraja senta. The sequence continues at coordinate 31,946,045 of CM075980.1, forward strand.
GTGGTGTAACAGCCGCAGGGAAGAAGCTGTTCCTGAACCTGCTGGTCCGGCAACGGAGAGACCTGTAGCGCCTCCCGGATGGGAGGAGGGTAAACAGTCTGTGGCTGGGGTGAGAGCAGTCCCTGATGATGCTGCGCGCCCTTCGCAGACATCGCTTGCTCTGGACAGACTCAATGGAGGGGAGTGAGGAACCGGTGATGCGTTGGGCAGTTTTCACCACCCTCTGCAGTGCTTTCCGGTCGGAGACAGAGCAGTTGCCATACCATACTGTGATGCAGTTGGTAAGGATGCTCTCGATGGTGCAGCGGTAGAAGTTCACCAGAATCTGAGGGGACAGATAGATCTTCTTTAGTCTCCTCAGGAAGAAGAGACGCTGGTGAGCCTTCTTGACCAGTGTTGAGGTATTGTGGGTCCAAGAGAGGTTATCAGAGATGTTGACCCCCGGAAACCTGAAGCTGGAAACGCGCTCCACCTCCATCCCGTTAATATGGATGGGGGTGTGCGTGCAGCCCCTAGACCTCCTGTAGTCCACAATGAGCTCCTTGGTCTTCTTGGAGTTAAGGGCCAGGTTGTTGTCAGCGCACCATGCTGCTAGGAGCTGAACCTCCTCGCTATAGGCCGACTCATCATTGTCGCTGATGAGGCCAATCACCGTTGTATCATCTGCATACTTGATGATGGTGTTAGAACCATGTACAGGTGTGCAGTCGTAGGTGAAGAGGGAGTAGAGGAGAGGGCTCAGCACACAGCCCTGTGGAACGCCGGTGTTCAGGATGAGGGTTGAAGAGGTGTGGTTGTCTAACTTAACAGACTGGGGTTAGTTTGAGGGGATAATGGTGTTAAATGCTGAGCTATAGTCGATGAACAGCATTCTCACGTAGGTGTCTCTGTTGTCGAGGTGGGAGAGGGTGGAGTGGCGTGGAGATGGCATCCTCCGTACTCCTGTTCTTGCGGTAGGCGAACTGATAGGGGTCCAGTGTGGGAGGTAGGCAACCTTTGAGGTGTGCCAGGACCAGTCTCTCGAAGCACTTAGTGATGATGGGAGTAAGTGCAACTGGATGTTGTTCCCATATTCACACCACTGCCAATGCAAGCTCCTATTTAATCAGCCATTGACAAAGAGATCTGCAACAGGTAGACTGATGAGAATAAAATCCGTAGGTCTTGTGTCGGTTTTCTCATCACAGGCAGCATGGTGGCGCAGCGGTAATGTTGCTGTCTTACAGCGCCAGATAGCCGGGTTCGATCCCGACTATGGGTGCTGTCTGTACGGAGTTTGTAGGTTCTCCCCGTGGCTGTGGGTTGTCTCAGAGATCTTCAGTTCCTCCAACACTCCAAAAATCGTACAGGTTGATAGGTTAATTGGCTTGGTATAGTATAAATTGTGCCTAGTGTATGTAGGGTAATGTTAATGTGCAGAGATCCCTGGTCGGTGCAGACTCGGTGTGCCGAAGGTCCTGTTTCCGCGCTGTATCTCTTAACTAAACTAAACTAATGCATACCTGATCTGACAGCTGTCTCAAGGAATCGATCAGATTGTTCAGTGGTTAGCAGAACATTTCATTGTGATAAACATTCAATTCTCTCACTCAAACTAAGTTCTGTCCCCATGTTCTCCGAAGAACATAATTCAAATGGTTCTCAATGTGGATTATTATATGTTTATTCGGAGGGAGGCTGGCAGATGGTAATCAGCTGTTTGATCTGGTGCCTCAAGGGGCCCAGGGAAAATGTGGACTGCATCCAGCATCACTGCCAACTGATCATTTATTCTGGAACAGTGTTTCCAGAAAATATTTTAGATGGTGCTGAAGAAATATTGAGGTTTTGTGATGGCAGAGTCTGGAGCACTAACTGAAATGTCCATATGTGGCAGAGACTCGACTAGCGCTTGGAGTAGCTGACCTGATTTAGTTTCAAGGGCCCCAATGTTTCCGAGGAGGATTTTGCAGGGACAATATGACACGATGTGTCTTTGTTGGGTACAAGTCTGGTGCTTGGGTTAGTGTTGGTATATCAGTTTCAGTTTAGTTTATTGTCACGTGTACTGAGGTACAGTGAAAAGCTTTTGTTGCGTGCTAACCAGCCAACGGAAAGACAATACATGATTACAATTGAGCCATTCACAGTGTACACATACATGATAAGGGAATAATGTTCAGTGCAAGGTAAAGCCAGCAAAGTCTGATCAAAGATAGTCCGTTCCATTTTATTCCTATTATGCAGTAATTGTACTATTTGCCAAACTTTTTCAAAGGTGATTAAGTGTCAATCACATTATTAAGGGTTTGGAAACACAATGGTATATTTCCTTCTCTGCAGAACATTAGTGAACAGGATGTGGTTTATGATAATGTAATATTTACATGGTCACTATTTTCATTCTAGTTTATTGAATTTAAAATTTCCAGCTACCATGGTTAGGCTTGAAATCAAGTTTCAGGTTATTAGTCCACACCTCTGGATCACTCGTCCAGAAATGTATCCACAATGCTACCATTCCATGTTATATATTCATTGGAGGATAATTTAACCATATAAAACAGGGTAGAATGTTTATTTTGTCAGATCTGTTGGTAACTTGGCCATATTTTAATGTGTAAATGTTCACACAGGGAAGTAGAAACTACAAGCTATGGGTAATAGTCTAAATAATAAGAAAATACGTTGGTTGAAGGGATTTTATGACCAACAGTCCTCTTTAATCCCCTGTTAGATCCCCAGCAGGTGTACCATGCTGGAGGAGCTTTACACTTGAGTAGTGATGTGCCTGGAATTTTCCTGGCCTGACCATTTATGTGATACTTGGGTGCTTCAAAGGTCTTTTTTTCCATTTTGTTTACAGAGATTATTTTTCATTTGTTTTGTGCCACAAAGTAACATTGAAACTGCAGAAGTTGGGCTTCTGGTTGTAGTTTACTTTTTAAAATTGTGACTCCTGTCAAAATGGACTTGTATGTAAAAACTTCATGCATGTTCTTAGATTGGATATTATTTATCCTAAAGATATTTTGGATTTTGACCCGGATGCTAACTCTGGCTCTTTATGTTGAGAGAACCTTGATTTTGTTTACTTTGTATGTTTCAAATTAGCAATTATATTGCATCTTGTTTTATTAACTCATGTCAGCTAAAGTCTTGAAATCAGTGCATGATTTCAAAGTTCTTATTTGTACAATACTACCTGGCCAATTGTGAGCACTTACAGCAAATTATAGGTCTGCTGCCTGCAGTTTTATAATGTGCAGGGAAGGGCTTGGGAAAAATCAGTATCTTTGCCCTCTATTCATGAACTTTTACTGAGCAAAATCATCTCAAGATGATCTTTGTGAAATCAAATGTAGCGTTTAAAATAACAATTGGTATAAAAATAACAATTGGCAGGAATAAGAATTCACACAATGTCTCAAACCTCTTCATTTACATTTACAAACTTAAATATTTCCTCGTTTGGCAGATTATTACTTTAATGTGTACGTCAACCATGAATGCATGACATCTATATGGTGATTAAAAGTGTACCCTTTAAATTGCCAAGAGACCTGCCAGAATTTTCCTCAACAAAAATTAACTTGCGAATGCTTCTAATATTCCAGGATTTGAATAATGTTCAGAAACTTGTATTGAAGAAAAGTGTTGAATATCTAAAAAAATCTATATTCATTTTTGTAATTGATGTGGCAATTGCAGCAATATTTACAGCAAATGTCTAATGATTTCCTATGAAGCTGAGGTTATTTGATGACTCGGAATAGCCGCAGACCTCCTGCATCCATAATAATTGAGCATAAACCAAAGTGGCAGGTTGAATTTCAGGGATGAAAATGGGATATGCAGGGGATGTCCACATTAGAGAAAAGCAATGCCACAGCACAGGAAGTCACTTGGAAAGTTGAGTTAAAGCAGTCCTTTTAAGATCGCAGCTAAAAATAAACCCTAGCAATAGACAGGAAAATGGACTGGATAATATAAATCAAATAAGTAGAAAAATAAATAGATGTGAATATTATTTAAGTGAATGAAAGGTTATCAACAAAATGATAAAAATATAGGAAGAACTACAAATTGATATAAGGGCCTCCTCCATGGCCAGAGTGAGGACCACCGTAAATTGGAGGAGCAGCACCTCATATTTCGCTTGGGCAGTTTGCACCCCTGCGGTATGAACATTGACTTCTCTAATTTCAGGTAGTCCCTACTTTTTCCTGTCCTTCTCAGCTCTCCCTCAGCCCACTGGCTCCACCTCTTTCTTTCTTCTTCCCGCCCCACACCCCCCCACCCCCCACCCTCACATCAGTCTGAAGAAGGGTTTTGACCCAAACGTCGCCTATTTCCTTCGCTCCATAGATGATGCCTCACCCGCTGAGTTTCTCCAGCATTTTTGTCTACCTTCGATTTTCCAGCATCTGCAGTTCCTTCGTGTGTAAATTGATATATTCTTCCCAGCACCCAGCCTCATCATGTTTTGCTGTTTGTCTAAATGCCAAACAACTTCTCAGTGGGCAAAAACAGAAAGAAAATGATTGGATCATTCAAGTTGCATTGTCTGATGGAGAAGTTGAACATTGATAGGTCTGATAGTCTTTTCTCAAAGTTGGTTGACATAATCATTAATAGGCAGAACTGTGACTTTCACCACTGTGGAAGAGGGGAACACACAATAGGCAGAGTTCTTGTCGGGGTGTGTAAGGGCATTATAAACTTAGGGAAATTAAAAAGATTACGAAAAAATTTTAACAGCAAAAGATTGTAATTTTAAAACCAGAATGTTATTAGGCTGGCAGCAAATGCAGGTAATGAATGGAATGTAGGTACAGCAGGCAGTGAAGAAAGTGAATGGCATGTTGGCCTTTATAACAAGAGGAATCGAATATAGGAGCAAAGAGGTCCTTCTGCAGTTGTATAGAGCCCTAGTGAGACCACACCTGGAGTATTGTGTGCAGTTTTGGTCCCCTAATTTGAGGAAGGACATTCTTGCTATTGAGGGAGTGCAGCGTAGGTTTACAAGGTTAATTCCCGGGATGGGACTGTCATATGCTGCGAGAATGGAGCAGCTGGGATTGTACACTCTGAAGTTTAGAAGGATGAGAGAGAATCTCATTGAAACATATAAGATTGTTACGGGTTTGGACACACTAGAGGCAGGAAACATCGTTCCCGATGTTGGGAGAGTCCAGAACCAGAGGCCACAGTTTAAGAATAAGGAGTAAGCCATTTAGAACGGAGACGAGGAAACACTTTTTCTCACAGAGAGTGGTGAGTCTGTGGAATGCTCTGCCTCAGAGGGTGGTGGAGGCAGGTTCTCTGGATGCTTTCAAGAGAGAGCTAGATAGGGCTCTTTAAAAATAGCGGAGTCAGGGGATATGGGGAGAAGGCAGGAACGGGGTACTGATTGGGGATGATCAGCCTGATCACATTGAATGGTGGTGCTGGCTCGAAGGGCCGAATGGCCTACTCCTGCACCTATTGTCTATTGTCTAAAAACGGCTAAAATCTGTAAAGGGAAAGCAAAGGTCCATATGATGTTACAAAGAGCAAAGAAGAGGTATTTTGTAAGCAATGATTGTCCATTATGATGCCATGTGCCATATATGTCAACCAATGAGTGGTTTTCATAATTGCAATGTTGAACATACTCTGAATTTCAATCTTAAACATTTTATAATATTTTCAATATTGTATTTTCCAGGTTCAAGTAACTCACTCTTTTTGTCTTATATCAGAACTTGCCAATTTTGCATGATTTCATTGTGGCTCAGTTTTTCTGCTCCTGTTACTATAGTCTGTCCTGCTAGGCATTTCCCCCAGCATCACCATTAACAACAGGATAAAAAGGCAAGGAAGCATAATGGCGTCAAAGATATTCCCTTCTGTCTCCCTTCAAAGATATACCCATCTGTTTCCCACATTCTCTGTGCTGAAAACTAACTTTATTTTCCCCTCTTTTCCTAATCTGATGGAGTTTCCGACCTAAAGTGTTAAGGGCCTGTCCCACGATGCGAGTTCACCCAAGAGCCCTCCCGAGTAAAAAAAAAAATCAAACTCGTGGTAAGTACGTAGAATGTACGTCGGAGCTCATGGATGTCTCGTAGTGGCTCGTAATGCTAATGGCAGGTACGCGGGTAAACGCGGAAACTCGTGAAGTTTTTTCAACTGTGTGAAAAATTCCCAAGAATAAAAAGATACTCGTGATGAGGTACCATGAGTTTGATTTTTTTTTTAACTCGGGCGAGCTGTTGGGTGAACTCGCATCGTGGGACAGGCCCTTTAACCGTTTCTCTTCTCACAGACCTGCAACGTGTTTACACCATTCTCTGTGGTTAATTTAGATTTAGATTTCCAGCACATGCAGTTTTGAGATTTTTATTCACACTGATAACATTCCTGTTGATTTCCTTAACTATATGTTTGGCAAAACCATTAGATGTGTTTTAGCAGTTAATTCAATCAGAAAAGATTTATTTCATTGTTATTTGCTGAGATTACATGTTCATTTCTTCTCTGAAGTGCTCGGTCAAGAAATTCATCCAAAGGGCAATATTTTAAAGGATATGTGAATTAATTTAATCTAAAACCCAAATGCTGAAATAGTTGATCCTTGTTAATGATCTTGCCTTTTTGAAAATGTGTTCCCACTCCTGTGAAATGGGTTGGGGGAGAGGCTGCAGGGAATCTGCAGATAAAAACCACAGGCCACTGGCATTGAAGCAGGTCTTAACTGGAAAGTTGAAGTCTACCTCAGTATCATTCAATGGGGCCATTCTTACCTGGTTCAGGCTGGCAATTGAAAGATTAAAGGGCCTGTCCCACTTACGTGATATTTTCGGCGACTTGCCGGCACCCGTCATAGTTGCAGCAGGTCGCCGAAATTTTTCAAAATGTTGAAAATCCAGCGGGGACTAGAAAATGGTGCGACTCTTTGGGCGACTACTTACGACCATACAGGCGTCACCCCGCGACATGTCTTCCAGCAAGTAAATAAGTATCAGTATTTTGTTTGGTAATTGCTCTCCCTTCTATTGTTAAAGTTCTTGATTACATGCAAGTCCCGTTGGATCACATGACTGACCCCGATGCGCATCACATGCATGTAAGCATGAGGAAGGCACACCAGTACTTCTGCTTCGAAGTTTAAAGAGATTTATCACATCACCAAATATTCTATTTACCACAGTAAAAGCAGCAGGAGACATAATCTATGAAATTTAGCCATGCTAAAATCTACAGAAAGTCAGTTTGAATATTACTAAAGGGGAGGTGAAGGGTTAATTTAAACCAATTGTTTAAAATTGTTGCAAGCGTGTGGTTAGTTAACGTGCCTTCACACACTAATCAGCATTCTGATATCTGAAAATTGTACTTAGTTACTTGTGTGGAGCATAATACAGGTCAAGATGTCAATATCTGTGTTTAAAGGACATAGAGTAATAAGTGTGATAAGTTTTTTTTGTTCCTGACAAGTGCTAAGTATTGATTGTAAAAATATACTGTGATTGATTGAACAATACTTTCATCGACATATCATGTACATGTTGAATGTTCAGACAGGATGATTCTATTTGTTACAGTTTTTCTTTCTCTGCCTTGGAAATATTCAGTCTGAAGAAGGGTCTTGACCCAAAACGTCACCCATTCCTTCTCTCCAGAGATGCTGCCTGTCCCGCTGAGTTACTCCAGCTTTTTGGGTCTATGGTTTAAACCAGCATCTGCAGTTCCTTCTTACATAGATACATAGAAAATAGGTGCAGGAGTAGGCCATTCGGCCCTTCGAGCCTGCACCGCCATTCAATATGATCATGGCTGATCATCCAACTCAGTATCCCGTACCTGCCTTCTCTCCATACCCCCTGATCCCTTTAGCCACAAGGGCCACATCTAACTCCCTCTTAAATATAGCCAATGAACTGGCCTCAACTACCCTCTGTGGCAGAGAGTTCCAGAGATTCACCACTCTCTGTGTGAAAAAGTTTTTCCTCATCTCGGTCTTAAAGGATTTCCCCCTTATCCTTAAGCTGTGACCCCTTGTCCTGGACTTCCCCAACATCGGGAACAATCTTCCTGCATCTAGCCTGTCCAACCCCATAAGAATTTTGTACGTTTCTATAAGATCCCCTCTCAATCTCCTAAATTCCAGCGAGTATAAGCCAAGTCTATCCAGTCTTTCTTCATATGAAAGTCCTGACATCCCAGGAATCAGTCTGGTGAACCTTCTCTGCACTCCCTCTATGGCTATAATGTCCTTCCTCAGATTTGGAGACCAAAACTGTACGCAATACTCCAGGTGTGGTCTCACCAAGACCCTGTACAACTGCAGTAGAACCTCCCTGCTCCTATACTCAAATCCTCTTGCTATGAAGGCCAACATACCAAGATACACAAGATAGCTTTTCCAATGGCTCTGATACCCACCATCAGCATTTTATGTTTATCTTCCAACAACACCCTCTGCTTCCTTCCATGAAGCCAATTCTCTATCCCTTCAGCTAGCTCTCCTTGGATCCTTTGCGATTTAACCTTCCAGAACAGCCTACCGTGTGGAACCTTATCACGTGCCTTGCTCTAATCCATATATACAACATCTGCAGCTTTACCCTCATCAATCGTTTTGGTTTATATCTTCAAAAGACTCTATCAGATATGTGGAACACAATCTCTCACGTACAAAATCATGCTGACTTTCCCTAATCAGTCGCTGTCCATCTAAATGCATGTATATGTTATCCCTCAGAATATTCTCTAGTAACTTCCAACTCTCTAGCAGATGTCATCTCCTGGCCCTGTACTAATTTCTGGAAAACCTAAGTAGCAGTGACACCCAAGTCAGACTATTGACAATAACTGCGCCTTCAACACCATTACACCATTTTAGACTTTAGAGATACAGTGCGGGAACTGGCCCTTTGGCCCACCGAGTTCGCGCCGACCAGCATTTTTTACCGAAGCTAATTAACCTACGAACCTGTATGCCTTTGGAGTGTGGTAGGAAACCAGAGCACCCGGAGGAAACCCACGTGGTCACAGGAAGAACGTACAAATTCCGTACAGACACCACCCAAAGTCAGAATCAAACTTGGGTCTCTGGCACTGTAAGGCAGAACTCTATCGCTGCACCACTGTGCCACCCCACCAAATCTCATCCAAATTCATCTTCAAATTATGTAGGAAGGAACTGCAGATGCTGGTTTAAACTGAAGATAGACACAAAATGCTGGAGTAACTCAGCGGGACAGGCAGCATCTCTGGAGAGAAGGGATGGGTGACATTTCAGTTCGAGACCCTTCTTCAGACCTTCTTCTGGTCCCGCTGAGTTACTCCAGGTTTTTGTATCTATCTTCATCTTCAAATTCCTGGATCTAGGAGTCAGCACGCCCCTCTGCCACAGGATCTTTGGCTTTTTGACCCATAGACCACAATCAGTGCCACAATACATCCTCCACAATAATTCTCAACATCAGTGCCCTGCAAAGGTGTTCTCAGCCCACGTGTTCTCAGATAGCAATACCAACACAAATTAAATTTTCAGTTTTCACTGTGGAAAAAGTGAGGCTTTGAATCACAGACCATAGGTTTAACAGGGAGCAAACTAGGGAAACCTTCATATTTTGGAAGACTCTGCGGGCAGGTCCCTTGATCCTTGTTAAATTTAAAGGCTAGGACTTGAATAAAATTGATTGACTCTATTTCTAATTTTTAATTAGAGTCTGGCATTTTTTTTGACACCACAATGCAGCCAGTAGCCGAAAGAGGGATCAGAAAATCTGTATGTGGCGGAGCTTGGATACCGGAGAGGTTTGTTTTGAGAAAATTAGAAGCCACTGTCATAGCAGGGATGAGATTATGATTTTAGTAATGGAACTTGGTGGTGGGGTGGGGGGTGAGAGAGAGATTAGATATTCAGGGGCTGAGGCAAACTAGAATGGCTAGGAAAAATTCGTAATAAGTTACAGGAAAAGAATAGAGGGGTGGGAGAAATGATGAGGGTGGGTTGGTGGATTAGAGGAGTCTGAATTGTCTGGTGCACCGAGACTAAAACCCCTGTTACACTGTGCGAGCTGACCCACGAGGTACCCCGAGTTTAAAACAAATTTAACTCATGGTAATCACGTACAAATAACGTAGCGGGAAAGTCGGAACTCGTGGACGCAACTTAGCGACTCGTGGCGCTAACGGCAGGTACCCGTGAAACTTGTTAACTCTTGAAAAAGTTCAAACATGTTTGAACTTTTCCACGAGTAAAATGTACTCTTGAGGTTAAAATTTGAAACATTTCAACTCGTTGTAAGAACGTAGTGGCCCGTGCGTTTACCTTTGTGACTCGTGATTCTACCGTGAGAACTCTTTTTAGAAACAATAATCAGGGACAGAAATATCAGTTACTTAGACTTTTTAAAGACAAATTCTGCTTAACAAAGTAAAAGTTATTGATAAGGTAGAAAAGAAAAAATTGCTTGAAGTTTATATATACATTTTGTGTATTTGGGACTGAGCTCACAACCTTAAGACAAACCAGTATTGAGGAACAGCGTGAGAACATTTGATGACACTTCATGGCAGCCTAATCTCAGGTTTGCCAGTCACGTCCAGAAGCCATCTCTACTAGTGCTGTTGAAGAAGACAGGGTTGTGTTCACCTCTCCTGCACCCCAGTTCCGTAGGACAACACCAACTCTTTCATTATGCGGATGTTAAAGGCTGGGTTTTATTCTCAAGCCATGATGCCAGATTCCCGATCTCTTTACTGAACTTTACTGAATTAAAGGGTTCTATATGAGGTGCTGCCTCAAAAAGGCAGCCAGCATTGTCATGGACCCACACTACCCTGGCCATGCTCTCATTTCATTCCTGCTGAGCAGAAGGTATAAGAATCTGAAAACCATGACCTCCAGGTTCAAGAACAGCTTCTTCCCAACAACCATCGGGCTCTTGAACGCTACAAATGCTAACTAAACTATGAACTACAAACTGCCTTGGTTGCACTAAGGACTTTGGGATTTTTGCAATAATACTGGATTTTTTAATATATATTTTCTTTGTTTAGTATATTATCTATGAGTATTGTGTTTACTGGCCTGTTAAGCTGCTGCAAGTGGGAACTCTTTAACAGCGGGCAGGCAGCATCTCTGGAGAGAAGGAATGGGTGATGGGATGACATTTCCAAATTGGGGGAGGGGGGGTGAGGGGGGTGGGGTGGAGGAGAGGGGCTGGAGAGTGGAGGGAGAGGAGGGGTAGACAGATGGGGGTGTCTTCATTCACTGGCTGCAGGTGCCTGTTACTGAAACAGGTAGGTGAGATTTCACATCCACCTTGTGTGTGTGTGTCTCTCTCTCCCTCCCTCCCTCTCACACAGGCTGAGAGACTCTGCCTCTGTGAGTGTATGTCCCTTTCTCCCCCCTCTCCCTGGGCTCTATACGCTCATTGTTTCCTATGAGAGACTTTGAAAAATAAGAATCACATTTCACACATTGATTTTATGACTTTTAATTCTTAACATGACCATAATCACAATCTTTTACCCGATGGCAAATAAGATCCCAAAGTGCAGTGTTAAAGTGCTAATGTTCCCGGGGAACATGAAATATTGTTACACAAATTCTGAGATGTAATAATTGATTAGTGATAATGCCAGTAATATTGCGAGTGGCAACAGTATGTCGATCTCACAATATTACTGGTATGATCACGAACCCGGAGACGACGGTATCCCGGCTGGAGTTTTACAACTTGGCACAGATTCATATCATGATCCTACCCCCCCCCCCCCCCCCATCCCCCATAAACTGGGATGAGGCAGACATGGTATTAATATTGGGTTATTTTGTCACCTGAATGTTTGCGAGTTTTGAAATAAAGCCGTACATAAGTGCAATAAATAGCTAGCGCAAAGAGAAACAAATACCAGCGTGCAGATACAACACAACAAAGTTTCGAGTTTTTTTGTCCAAGAGCTGTAATGGGGTATATCAGGAGATCAGGACTTCAATTATGAGAAGATAGACACAAAATGCTGGACTCAGCGAGACAGGCAGCATCTCTGGAGAGAAAGAATGGGTGACGTTTCGGGTCGAGACCCTTCTTCACACACTGAAAAACTTCCGTTTCAGCAATCTAATGACAGTGAGGAAGGAGCTGTCCCTGAATCAGGTAGTACGTGTATGTGAGCGTTTGTATTATCTGCTCACGGGGTGAAAGGAGAGGAAGGAATGGTACGTTGGCTGCTTCCTGAAGCAGGTCGAAGTGTAGATTGGGGGAAAGCTGGCCTGTGTAATAGACTGCACTACATTTGCAAGTCTCTGTAATATATACTGCGCTCTAGAGCAAAGCTGCTCCCAAAACAGGCATTGATGCATCACAATATGATGCTTTGTACGATGTAGACTGTGGAAGTTGGTAGGCTGCCCAGGCAATCAGACATGACTCCGGTGACTCTCATGTGCACTCTGAACTCGTCAGCTGGACAGAGGAAAAAAAAGGTGAGTAAAAAAAAGGTGACTTCAACATCAGCATGTGACCTGGGTCAATCTTGGGCGTTTCACCTCATTGCTGGTGAATCTTTTTGATAAGAAGCTTGCTAGAGATGGCTCCCAGAAAAGTTCGACGAAAGGGAAGAGCAGAGCCTTACAAAAAACCTGCCATGGAGGCTATAGTCATACAGGAGGAGGAGGAGGAGAGGCAACAGGAGATTCAACAGCCAATTTAAACAAGGCAGGCTTTTTAGAGTATGTAAAAAAAAAGCATGACATCATTTTTTTAACGTGATGATTTTTCAACACGTCGATATACATTGTTGCCTCAAGATTAACGGGAGAGAAACTTGGTACACTCGGGAGACGAACTTGGAACATCGCAGAAATGAGAAGTAAACGGCAAACTTAGACATACCCGTGGGAACTCGGTTAAACTCTGGATCATAAACTTGTAGTCTCGTACGCAACCACGAGTCTTTCACTCGGGGTACCTCGTGGGTCAGCTCGCACAGTGTAACAGGGCTTTAAGAGCACTTTGGTTCAACATTTTGCAGGCAGAATTATTTTCTGAATATGTTGTATTTGCTGAGCACGTCGGAGTAACTTGCTATATAATAGTGTGAAGGATATGGATTCTTACCGTGTTAATAAAGATTATATTATACTTTCTGGTTTGCACAAGTGTTAATGGATTTGTCCATCCTTCAGTGGATATGAAAATTGTTAAGAATGGAAAGCAACAGGAAAATCAGTTTTAAGGCAGAAAAAAAATAGCCACTATTTTGAAGAACAAATCAAAGTCAGAGATTCATAAAATAAAAATGAGTTATATAAGTGAAAAATAATTAATGGGCCTAGGGATACAGAGCAGTGAAGGGACACTTCTCAGTTAGCACTTTCAAAAAAACAGCATGGACATTCTCCTCCACTGTAAGCTTCTACAGACTTGTTATCATCTTAAGATTTGATACAACTTTAAGGCTGATCTATTTAGGATAAATATTCAGCTTTCCATTTTTGTAATTATTTTCTATGGATAATTGATATCATAAATAGTTGCATTGTAATCAGGCTTGGGTATTTGTAATTATAATAATTATTTATTGAGGAGTTTAGCAACATTGCAGATTTCTTAAATATTAGCATTAGTTTTTAAAAAATGGTTAGTTTGAGTCTCTGTTCCTGTGAATTTATTGCCTGCAGTGGGAGTGGAAGAAGTGAACCTGTGGGTCTGCAAGACGGCTTTCCTGCATTGGGCACAGGCAAATTTGAGTAATGTAATGCAATCTAACAATAGTGCAATGTAGTTAGGAGAGGAACTAATGACTGCCTACCACTAAATTACACAAATACACTTCACTCTGGACCAAACGTTAAATAACTCCAAACTGTTGCTTAACCACCTATGTCTTTATGTCTAAGGATCCTTTATTGTATATATAAAATATTTGAATGAGTATTTGATATGCCACAAAATGTAAGGTTACAGGCCACAAGTTATGAAATGGAATTAGGCGAGAAGACTCTTTGGAGACTGAGATGCAGTCAGTAAACAAAATTTCTCCTGTGCTGTAAATTTCTCTGATTCTATTCATCTGTATAAATTTTCTAAATGTCATTTTTGTAATTGGTGACTGGAACTATTCACAGTATTCAAATGAGGGTCTTCTTCTTCTTGCTTATGAAATGAGGGTCTAATAAAGTTTCAGTATACGTAGATCTTGCATTATCTATCTACTTTTAAATGTCAGTAGTTGGACTGTTTTCCTTATTGACCTTAATAACTTAAAGTAGCTGCATTTTGTGTTCCCAGATCTTCTTGCTCCTCTTCCCCCAAACATTTCTTCCAGATGAGTTATTTCCTTCTTACTGCTTTTCTGTTCCACGTAGAGAGCTTTCAAAGCAAAGCTATTTATCGTTCATCTGGTTGCTTTATTATTGCTTTTTGGCCATTATTTAAATGGCTGCTGCACCATAACCTTCTCAGTCATTTGATCAATAGCAGTGGCTCTTCTCTCTTCTTGCCTGCCAAATCTATGAATTGTTATGATCCTATTGTTATTTTTTCCGATTATAAGCAATAACCTACTATTACTGGTGGCAGACTGCATTGGTAGCAGGAAATAAGATGCTATAATTATGTAAGCAAGTATGATAAGATGCACTCTTTCAACCAGACAAAACAAATCTGATTTTGTGTAATCTAACATAACCTTAAGCAGGAAGGATAGGTTTCAGTCAATTCTAATTCATATAAATATGTATAATTTTTAAATAAAATGAATGTCGGAGCCCATTTTTCTCTGAGCTAATTTATTTCTATTAAATTTCCACTCGAGTAATTGAAATTTATCAGAATTGGCACAGAAGTACTTTCCCTGTTTGTTAATCTTCCAATGGAAACACACATTTTATCAGCATTGCCACACAGCTCATAAAAGTAGTCAGGGTCTCTTCTTCAGCACACACCTTATTATGTTCCACCATCTTTAGGGCTGGAAAGGCAGGCATTTTTATGCTGAATGCACAAATAACATTACTTGTCCTAATAAAAAGTGAATCCACAGTAACTGGGGGCAGTGGGCATGAAAATTATGAAAAACATCTGGGCAATTAGGAACTCACAATAGCTTCCTATCATTCCTGAGATGCAAATAAAACACATTTTCTGAAATCTTACTTCTTTGGATACTTTTTTCCAGATTTTTAACCAATGTCAATTATTTTGCATCCAACTCAATGGTAATATTTTTGCGGTTGGCTTTATTTGCTCCCCTGAATCTCCTCCTATACTCCCATCATACTGATCTTTTCAGAATGGGCATATTGTGGTTTACTTGAAAACCCCTAACATTTTTGATTTAGGGAAGAATAATAAGAAGAGATTAGCCATTCATTAGACAGAATGTATACAACAAAATACAGAGGCATTGGTGCCTCTATTCCCAGTTGTGACCAGTGCCTGTGAAGGCTTTGCTTTGCAGGTGAAGTTTTTTCTATTACATCATAAACTCCAGCTCAACATGGTTATTAGTTTATTATTGGTATTGCGATTGAATATAGAACCAACCTACAAATAATACAATACACTAGGATTACCTATTTGATCCATAAATACATGTAGTTATTTAATAACATATTAAATGAACAAATATTTAGTAAATAACATTCAATTATTAAGCATGCAATGACCTAATAACAACAGCAACTGCGAATTAAATACACAATCCAAAACTCTTTGAAGTACTGCTCATTTAAGTGCAGTCATTTCCCAGCAGGAACCTGCCTTCCTTGTTCTGATTGTGCTCCGATCATAAGTGATAGGAGCAGAATTTAGGCCATTCGGCCCATCAATTCTACTCCGCCATTCAATTATGGCTGATCTATCACTCCCTCCTAACCCCATTCTCCTGCCTTCTCTCCATAACCTCTGACATCCGCACTAATCAAGAATCTATCAATCTCTGCCTTAAATATATCCACTCTCAGCCTCCACAGCCTTCTGAGGCTTGGGATGATCTTGGACTAATCCTGAAATCCAAGGCTGGATTGCTAATCCGGGATGTGTTAAGGAATGGCAATAGTTTACTGGACTGTGTGTAAGAAAATAATTTCACTGTGCCTTTGCACATGTGACGATAAAAGCACCTTTAATTCCTACTGTTTCCGAACACTTTCTTCAGCAAACTTGCTTGCAGAATCATGTTCATTTCAAATGAGAATTCAAAAGTAGATAAGTGTCAGGTAATATATATTTTTTGAATTAACAACTTGAATGTATTTAATTGTTAATTTAATGTAAATAAATGGGTGGCATGGTGGCGTAGCAATAGAGTTGCTGCCTTACAGCGCCAGAGACCCGGGTACGGAGTTTGTACGTTCTCCCTGTGACCGTATAAGTTTTCCCCGGTTTCCTCTCACACTCCAAAAATATACAGATTGAGATTGCAGGGTCATTGACAAAGATCTTTGCAACTTTCTTAGCCACAGATGAGGTCCCTGAAGACTGAAGAGTAGTCAATGCTGTTCCTTTGTTAAAGACAAAAGTTTAAGTAACGATAATCTAAGGAATACACAGTGCTGAAGTAACTCGGAGAGGTCAGGAGAACATCTCTGGAGGACATGTGTTGTCAATGTTTTGAGTCGGGACCATTCTTCAGTGACTGTAATAGAGGGGTGAAAGGTGGGGGCAGGACAAAGCCTTGTAAGTGATAGGAAATAACTGCAGATGCCAGTTTAAATCGAAGGTAGACACAAAATGCTGGAGTAACTAAGCGGGACTCGTCTGAAGAAACGTCACCTATTCCTTCTCTCCAAAGATGCTGCTTGTCCCGCTGAGTTACTCCAGCAATTTGTGTCTACCTTGTAAGTGATAGCTGGATACAGTTAAGGGACGGGGTGATTGGCAGATGGTTGGACAAAGGCTGGAGATGAAAAGACAGAATGTGTAAAATAAAGGGAAAAGGATAGCAGATGTGCAAAATGTGGAGCCAGAGGAAGGAATATAGGTGGAAGGTGAAAGGGAGAAATGTGTTCACATCCAGATGGGGCACAGGAAAGATGGAAATAAAAGGGAGAGGATTTTTAATCTAAGATTGGAGAATTCAACGTGCATACCATTGGATTGTAATGCGGAATATGGCCACATCAGGAGCAGCAAATATAATTATTCATACTGTTAGGTTGTAAGCTACCCAAGCAAAATCCCACCACTTTTCACCGTGAATCTCGTGCATCTTAATCTTTCTGGACAATATCCACAGCCCTACCCTCATCATTAACTTTGTCACCTCCTAAAACATCTTGATCAAATTAGTAAGATATGATCTGCTGCGTACAAAGCCAAGCTGACTTTCCCTAATTCATCCATTCTCTTCCATAGGGGCATAAATCCTATCCTGAAGAATCCTCTCCAATAGCTTCATTCAAAGCCCCTTCCGACTGCCATTAAGCATGGATGCATGACTTAGCAAACTGTAAAAGCAATTCTGAGCAGTGACGTTTGCAATTTTCACCAGAAGCTATCTCCAGGCACCAAGCTGCATCTGCAGATATGTACTGTACATCTTAAGGAGCAATGAGTAGAGAGGTCTCCTGTCATCTCCCTAGGCTCAGTCCAGGTTAAGTCATCGGGCAAGCACATTGTGATCCATAGAAGTAGTTCCTTTAACATATCAAAACATCCTAAGGTTGTTCACAGGAACATCATCAAACAACAAATACAAAGGTGAGATATATCAAGAGCTATTAGTGGTGTTGATCAAAGAGCTATGAAGTTCTGATAAACCAGCCATCGATTTATCCAGTCACAATGTTCAGTTATAGAGATAGAGAGGTACTTGTGGAAACAGGCCGTTTTGCTGACTGAATCCACGCTGATCATCACCCATTTACACCGATCCTACACTAAACTAATCCAACATTATTCTCTCCATATTGTTATCGATTCCCCCCAGATTCTACCACTCACCGACACACAATGGGCAATTTACAATGGCCAGTTAACCCACCAACCCACACATCTTTGGGATGCAGGGGGGAACCGGAGCACAGGGAGGAAACCCCACGCAGTCACAGGGAGAAAGTGCAAACTCCATACAGACATCTCCTAAAGTTAGGATTGAATCCAGGTCTCTGGCTGTAGCTCTACCAGCTGCACCATTGTACTGCCCCGAGAACAGTGAGGAGATAAAGTCAAGATGGGATCGTATCTGGTCAAGCTTTTTTTTTCCCTTGTATGATTTGATTTGCTTAACCATTGGGCAGTTACTAAAGGCAAACTTGACCGCACAGATATGTCTCTACACAGATGTCCTCCCTGATGCTGAATGATCCATATAAGGCCTATTATAATCGCCTTCCCTTTCCCACAAAACATTTCAATGGAGATAGATTGAGCTAGCTTCCCATGTACGCACACGCACTCTGACCCCTGATTGTATTTACCTTTCTCCCACACATTTTTGCTTGCAGTTAGATCTTTATTTAGTTAGCCCTTTAATTATCTCACTTCTTCACTGAACCAAGTAATTGTCACTAATTCTCATTGGAGTCATACAGCACCAAAACAGCCCTATAGCCCACTTGCCCATGCCGACCAAAATGCCCCAAGAATGCTATTCCCACCTGCCCGTGTTTGGCTCACGTCCCTCTAAACAGATCATATCCATGTACCTGTCCAAACGTTTTTTAAATGTTGTTATAATGCCTTCCTCAATTACTTCTTATGGCAGTCGTTCTATATACACACCTCCTTTTGTGTTAAAAAAAGTTGTCCCTCAGTTTGGTATTAAATCTCTCCGCTCTCACCTTAAACCTAGGTCCTTTGGTTATTGATTTCCCTACTCTGGGTAAAAGACTGTGCATTCACACAATCTATTCCCCTCATAATTTTATACACCTCCATAAGAATATCCCTCATCCTCCTGTGTTCCAAGGAACAAAATCCTAGCCTGCCCAACCTCTCTCCATAGTTCAGGCTTGAAGTCCTGGCAACATCCTCGTAAATCTTCTTTCCAGTTTAACAACATCCTTCCTATAGCAGGGAGACCAAAGCTGAAAACAATGCTCCAAATTCAGCCTAAAAAAAGTATTGTACAACTGTAACACAACATCCCAACTTCTATACTCACTAACTTTACTGATAAAAGCCAAAGCCTTTTTGATCATGCTATCTACCAATGATACCACTTTCAGGGACCATGCATCTACATTCCTCAACCCATCTGCTGTACAACACTCCCCAGGGCCCTGCCATTTATTCTGAGGGTCCAGCCCTGGTTTAACTTCCCAAAACACTTAACCTCACACTTATCTGCATTAAACTCCATTAACCATTCCTTAGCCCACTTGCCCAGCTGATCAAGGTCCTGCTGTGATTTTTGGTACCCATCTTCACCATCTATGATACCACCCACTTTAGTGGCATCTGCAAACGTACTAATTATGCCTTGTACATATTCATCCAAATCATTGATATAAACCACAAACAGTAATGGGCCCGGCACAGAATTCTGAGGCACACCACTAGTCACAGGCCTCCAGTCCAAAAAACAACCTTCCAACATCATCCACTGCTTCTTTTCCCGAAGCCAATTCTCAATCCAGTCGGCCAGCTCTCCCTGGATTCCATGGAATCTAACTTTCCAGAGCAGTGTACCACACGGAAACTTATCAAATGCCTTGCTGAAGTCTCTAATTATTTCTAGCTTTACCCTCGTCACTCTTTTAGGTTATTTCTTTAAAAATCTCAGATTCGTAACACGCGATCCCCCATGTAAAAAACATGTTTACTGTCTCTATCAGCCCCTGTCTATCCAAGTGCATTTATATCTTGTCCTTTAGAATCCTCTCCAGAATCTCACAGACTGATTTCTGTAAGTTTATGTAGTACACATGCACAATTCCAGAAATTTTACAAAGAATTAATCAATTGTAATTTTCTGTAGGTATTGTTTAAGTTTAGTTTTTAGTTTAGAGATACAGCGCGAAATCAGGCCCTTCGGCCCACCGGGTCAACGCCAACCAGCGATCCCCGCACATTAACACCATCCTACACACACACACACACACTAGGGACAATTTACATTTATACCAAGACAATTAACCTACAAACCTGCATGTCTTTGGAGAGTGGGAGGAAACCGAAGATCTTGGAGAAAACCCACGCAGGTCAAGGGGAGAACGTGCAAACTCCGTACTGACAGCAACCGTAGTTGGGATTGAAACCGGGTCTCTGGCGCTGTAAGGCAGCAACTCTCCCGCTGCGCCACCGTGCTGCCATATATATATATTGTATATTGAAGAGGCTAGAAAATTGTATGGAAGGGAGCGAGAGTGTGGAATTAAAGTAGGTAGTTGGTGAGGATAAGCACACACAAAGATTAGTGATAGCATTCTTTGATAGTGTAAGGTGATTCAACGATTTGATTGTTTTGATATCTGCTGGTCGGTAAATTGAATTTTGAAATTTACATCAAATTTACTTTTATACCCATTTTATTTTTTTGATCAATGTGTAATCTTGTGTAAATCAGGCTTTTGACTGTAAATGATAAATTCCCACATTTTTGCTGAGTTACCCCAGCATTTTGTGTTTATCTTATTGATTGATATTTCAATTGGATATTGATGAGAATGTGACATGGCATAGTTGGTATGCATGCGATTCTTTGAACTGTCTTGGATGAAAAAAAATGATTACCCGGCTGATTCTCTGGAACAATATTCCATTTTCCTATCCTGCAATTAGAATGATAATTTTTAGGAAGAGATCCGATAAACTGTTCCTGCCAGGGTCCAGATACACATTGATACACGGAATAATGATCTGAGTTGAATTGACAAAAGCCATATTGCCTTATTTTTTAAAATATAGGATTAATCTGTAATCGCGAGGAAGTTGATTTTGACAGCAGGAATGAATAATATAATATATTATTGGGCATTATAAAAGGAACTGTTGGCATTTGTGCATCTGTGTGTCATTATGGTTGACACAGGATCTACAAATAAATAATTGTATTAAATAAAACTGACTGGCAAGAAGTATTTGGATGTGTGCATGGCATGTGACTCTAATCTACATACAGTTTGGGCCAACCAAATTGGTAACTGTGCTGAGGAGGAGGATTTCCTGGAATGTATGCGGGATGGGTTTTTAAACCAATATGTAGAGGAACCCACTAGAGGGCAGGCTATCCTAGACTGGATATTGTGTAATGAGGAAGGATTAGTTAGCGATTTGTTGTGCAAAGCCCCTTGGGCAACAGTGACCATAGTATGGTGGAATTCTGCATTTTACTTTGGAGTCACGTGAGTGACTACGTGAAGAGCCCGCCAGCCCGCATGCGCATCATTTATCGTCTAACGCATGGCACAACGACTGGCTGGCAGGCGCGTTGCTCCTCCAGCGGTAAGTCAACCCTGCAGGTAAGTTGTGAACTTATTTTCAGGATGTTTTTTCCTTGCAGGAAGCTCTTTTACAGAGTTCCTGCTGGACACGTTCCGGGGGCGAAATCCCGGTTCCGCGGGAAAACCCGGCTCGGGGAAACACGACTACGGACACCGCGGGGAATCCCGGCTACAGGGACCGCGGGGAACACCGGCTGCGGAAACCACGTGGAAACCCGGCTCGGGGAAGCCCGGCTCGGGGAAGCCCGGCTGCGGGGACCGTGGGAAGACACAAGACCGCGGGGAACCCGGCTCGGGGAAACCCGGCTACGCGGACCGTGGGAAGACACGGCTACGGACCGCTGAAGTGCGGGTAGCCGGCGGCGACTTCAGACTCCGGAGTCTGAGAGGCTTGGACTGGGATGAGTCAGGCCAGGAGGGTTCCCCTCCGATATGGGTACGTCCTCGGACGTTTTTACCCAGATGGAGCATGGATAGCGACCGCAGGATGTTCATCCCACTGAGGTGATGCTCCATCCTGATATAGTCCATGAAGGGGCCATATCAGCGCAGGTCTCCTCGGGGGCCTGCGGCAGCTCCTGTTTCAGGGCTGCTACAAATCTCCCTCTCTGTGAACGGGAGTGCGAGGGGTCACTGACTCCAAACTCGGATGTATGTCCGGGGAACATACTGAAGTACATGCGTGAGGTTCCAAAAATTTCTGTCATGGCATCAAGGGTTGCGATATCCTCGCAAACGAAGGAGCTCCTGCTGGAAGAGTTGGCTTCCAGCCATTGGCAAAAAACCCGGAGGGGCCAGAGTTCCCCTCGCGAAGCAGCAGCTACCTCACGTCACATCATTACAGGAACAGGTGCCGGCTGTGAGATACCATGCACCTGTAAATTGATCCTGAAAGTGCCGGCAGTGAACAACGCTATCTGGGGTGATATTGGAGGCGGCATGAAAACCCAGGAAATGAAACTCCAACAAATTTTAAAGATTACTGGCCTGGTGTTGATGTGCAATGCACACTTCAAAATGAACTGCTTTCAGAAGAACGCCGTCAGACCTGCCTTAAATTCCAAAATTGCAGGCTCATGTAAGGCTAGCAAGGTCCAGCCGCCGACTCTTCTCTTCAGGGAAAACCTGTCCAAACTGGTAAGACCTGGATGAGGAAACAAAAGCTGTCGGACTAATCAAGGTACCAACGACGAGCAAAGCTTCATTGTGTCGGCGACAACACACCCCACCCCTCCATCGGCAGTAAGCGGTTCACTGAAGCTGGTGGCAGCTTGAAAGCTGGGCACAGGTCTTTCAGGCCAAGGCCTCAGGAAAAATATGGAATCCACGCACCCCACGCTCTCCAAATCAAGGACGGAAATAGAACCTGCATCAGGGGCCTTTGGGCTTACCATAAGACCACCGATAACCATGAAGGTAGGTGGGTCTGGTTCTTTCCGAAACATGGGGTATGTGGACCATTTACAAGTTGGTAATATTTACACTTGTTTTTTGTACAAATGATCTGTTTATAAACTAAAATGATAACATGAGATTAGTTTATACTGCACAGTATACAAGCGAGATAGGCGTGGAAATTAGCCAGAGTTCTCGAAATTATGGCCGGAGTTGCCTTTCAAGGCAGGCTCGCAATTGTGGCAGGTATGGCCTATTCATTGTCAAAGTGGAGGATGTCGGTTCATCCTTGGTTCAACTCGCATGTGCAGTATAGACATTTCAGAATAGGAAACTTTGTTACTGTCTAACAACTGATTTCCATAGGATCAGTTTCCATTCACAGGGATCACTGGAGATATTTGAAATTTAGCTGTTAATGATTACAGTTGAAGCGTTGCAAAATGGGCTAACTTCAACTCCCAGGTTATTTACCAAATTACTAAAATCAGTGCTTCGGCTGCTCAGAGCTCAAAAACACTTATTATGGCCTAGCTGGATGATATTCTAAACACTGTATTTTGCTAAATTAGCTGTATCAACCACAAAACTATATTTGAGAAATTGGGTTTCTCATCCATCCAGTTAAATTTAAGTTGATACCAACTAAAATTATTGATTATTGGGATTTACCTTTAACTCTATTAATTTGTCTGTGACTCTGCTGTGAGGCAAGAGATTGGAATTAATAGAAGCCTGTAACAACCTTGTTGTTATCAAGCAGCCTTCTATTCATCAAGTGTAATTGGCAATATAGTGGCTTTTCAGCTGTGCTATTTGGGCCTTTGCATTATCAGAACTTACAGCGTGCAAAGGAGTAAGCTCTCAAGTACCATGTAGGTCATTTGTTAACAGACCTATGCTATTACCAGCTGAAACTATCAAAGTCACTATGGTGGACGAACAGTATTCAGCATTGCTCCACTAACTTTTCGTCAGTAATCTTCAGTTATATTACAAACTGATGCTATTTCTCAAAGATGAAAAATTACTAATACCATCTCTAGTTACGGAGGCAGATGGGATTTGTATGAGTTACCAATTCTTCAGTTATATGGTTATATCATTCAGTTGGGAATGATAATAGAACCTTATATGGTTATTTCTAAACACAAAAATTGCTGGTTGCCCGTGACTCGGGCAACCATCCAATGCATGATACAGTCAATTCATTGACTCTGAAAAGACTGTTCCTGCGGCTCGGGTTGTCAGACCGAACCATGGACGTGCTCACTGCAGATTGCAAGGATAACGCCAGATAAGCAGTACATTTCCTCATCAAGAGATGGGAAGTATTTTTTTTAAATGCTAATATTACATATAATACGGCACGGATAACTGACGTCTTGGAGTTCATTTTCGAATGGGTCTTTGACAAAAATTAAGTTATAGTGCCATTAATTGTGCCAAACGTGCCTTCTCATCATATTTTCTGCAGGAAGTGGGACCCACTCTGTCGGGTCGCACCCTCTGATATCCAGATTCATGAAGGGTATCTTCAACTCAAAACCTCCCAGGCCCAGGTACGCAGAGATTGGGGATGTTAACATTGTGCTGACGCCGCTTCGCCGGTGGGCTCCAGCTACATCCTTGTCCTTGGTCAAACTCACTTACAAGTGGTTATGCTCATGGCGCTGGTTCAGCGCAACGGGTCCAGTCATTGCATAGGATGGTTACATCTGCAGGTAAAATAACATTTTATGTTTATGACTTAGTCAAGCAGAGCAGACCAGGGGCATCGGGTCTCAAACTAGATTTCTTGGGCATACCCCATGGATCTTCCATTGTGTGTGGTCACACATCTACTACAGTATGCCTTAGGGGCTCTGAACTAGCAATGTTGTTAGTTACATAAAACCTCATAAGAAGGTATCAGTCGGGACCATCTCCAGGTGGTTAAAACGGGTTCTGGTTTGTGCAGGAGTGAACACTGACATTTTCAAATCGCACTCCACCAGGGCTGCAACAACAGCAGCAGCAGGGTTATGGACATTCCGCTGGACCACACCCTAGCGGCTGCAGGATGGTCAAACGAACGATCTTTCCAAACATTTTATAACAAACCCATTGCCAGACTGGGGGTATTTGCCAACTCTATTTGCCAACTCTATTTTAGGTTTTGTTTTATAGTTCCCTCCCGGATTAGAGGGGTTACTATTGTTATTATTTGTTCATTAAAAAGCATCAGCATGTCTAAATCTATGTCATGTCTGATTGCATTATTAATGTTCACTCATCCTTGGTCAATTGATGCAGTGTGTAATGCATGGACTCGTGTTCACGGCATGAAATCACAGAGCTTTGAAATCTTCACGTAGTCACTCACGTGACTCCAAAGTAAAATAGTAAGATTAAACGAGAACTTACCAGTTTGAAGTTTGATCTTTATTTTATGAGGAGTTACGATGAGGGATTACGTGCCCTCTGCTCCCAACCCTCTCTCATAAAGGTCAGCTGGTAGTTCTAGTTTCTCGAATCTTACTATATTCAGTTCATCAACTGTTATCTGTGATTTCACACCGCTGCTTTGAAGATTGATATGCATGCGGGCTGGCGGGCTCTTCACGTAATCCCTCATCATAACTCCTCATAAAATAAAGATCAAACTTCAAACTGGTAAGTTCTCATTTAATCTTACTATTAGGATGGAGAGTGACAGGGTTAATTCAGGGACTAGGGTCCTGAACTTGAATAAAGGTGACTTTGAAGGTATGAGACGGGAATTGGCTTGGATAGTCTGGCAAATTTTACTTAAAGGGTTGACAGTGGAGATGCAATGGTAAAGATTTAAAGACCACATGGATGAACTCCAGAAATTATTCATCCCTGTCTGGCGGAAAAATAAAACTGGGATGGCGGCTCAACCGTGGCTGACGAGGGAAGTCAAGGATAGTGTTAAATCCAAGGAAGAGGCATATAAATTGGCCAGAAGATGCGGAAAACCAGATGACTGGGAGAAATTTGGAACTCAACAAAAGGGGTTAATTAAGAGGGGGGAAAAGAGCATGAAAGAAAGCTTACGGGGAATATAAAAACTGACTGGAAAAGTTTCTTTAGGTATGTAAAAAGGAAAAGATTAGTGAAGACGAAAGTAGGTCCCTTACAATCAGAAACAGGTGCATTTATAATGGGAAACAAGGAAATGGCAGAACAGTTAAATGAGTACTTTGGTTCTGTCTTCACTAAGGAAGACACAAACAATCTCCCGGAAATATTAGGGGACCGAGGATCTAGTGAGAGGGAGGAACTGAAGGGAATCCACATTAGTCAGAAAATGGTGTTAGGTAAACTGCTGGAACTGAAGACTGATACAGTAAATCCCCAGGTCTGATGGTCAAGAACAGGAAGGCAGATTATTATTTAAATGGTATCAGATTAGGAGAAGGGGATGCAATGAGCCCTGGGTGTGCTTGTATATCAGTCACTAAAAGTAAGCATGCAGTAACAGCAGGCAGTGAAGAAAGTTAATGGCATGTTGGCGTTCATTGCGAGAGGATTTGAGTTGAGGAGCAAGGAGTTCCAACTGCAATTGTACTGAGCCCTAGTGAGACCGCACCTGGAGTATTGTGTGGAATTTTAGGCTCCCAATTTGAGGAAGGACATTTTGCTATTGAGGGAGTGCAGTGTAGGTTCACCAGGTTTATTCCCGGGGTGGCAGGACTAACATATGATGAAAGAATGGGTTGACTGGGCTTGTATTCGCTGGAATTTAGAAGGATGAGAGGGAATCTTAAAGAAACAAATAAAACATTCTTAGAGGATTGGTAGATGCAGGACAAATGTTCCCGATGTTGGCGGAGTCCAGAACCAGGAGTCAGTTTAAGAATAAGGGGTAGGCTATTTAGGACTGAAATGAGGAAAAGCTTTTTCACCAGAGAGTTGTGAATCTGTGGAATTCTCTGCCACAGAAGGCAGTGGAGGCTAATACACTGGATGTTTTCAAGAGAGAGTTAGATAAGCTCTTAGGGCTAAAGGAATCAAGGGATATGGGGAAAAAAGCCGTAACGGGGTACTGATTATGGATGATCAGCCATGATCATATTAAATGGTGGTGCTGGCTCGAAGGGCCGAATGGCCTGCACCTATTTTCTATGTATCTATGTGTCTCCTGCT
This sequence comes from Malacoraja senta, assembly GCA_038087875.1. NCBI lineage: Eukaryota > Metazoa > Chordata > Chondrichthyes > Rajiformes > Rajidae > Malacoraja > Malacoraja senta. The sequence continues at coordinate 31,972,968 of CM075980.1, forward strand.
TAATGGAGAACGAAGAATAATTTATGATGTTGTTTTATTTGGCCAGTTTATTACAAGTTGCAGCTGGAGGCTTTGCCTCCCTGGCCCTTACTGTTCACCCATCCGTACTCTGAAAGAACTTAACTCTAAGGCCTTTGCCGATCCTGATGACGTGTTACAGGGAAGTTCCCTCAAGGAATGGCTTAGTTTCTTTAGAATTTAAATGTAATTATTTGAAATATTAACTGGACATAAACATCAACATAATTAAAAATAAATAAAATAATACAAGCTTCCAAAATCATTAACAGTACTGAGTTTATTTTTTATACTGTAAGCATTTTGCAAACTTAGATTCAAAATATTGAATGCACAAATAGTGAACAGATAAATAATCTTTTCTCTTAAATGTGCGTTAGTCATTACGAGAATAAATGCTGTTTATTTTACACTTTGTAATAATCGTTTTGAGTTTCTTCAACCCAATATAATTATTGTTAAGTTTCTGTAAAATAATGATAACATATGCCTGGGGGACATCTTTGTTATTCATAAGAATTTTTTTTAAACTTCATTTTAATATTATGGTTTGAGAGAATTTGCCATGTGAAGATTGGGTGCTATGTTTTCTACTTTGGAATAGTCGTTGCACTTCATAAATTAGCTGCAAAAAGTTTTTGGATAGTCCTGGAGCTTTGATAAACACCATATGAACGAGAGTCTTTATTTATGGTATCACAAAAGTTTTATATCACAGCCATTTAGAGTGCTGTTAATAGGATGAGCATTTTAATATGTAAAAATTAAGAACAAAATCAAATAAACCAGATGCTGGAAGGCACATTGCTACATACCTTTCCCTGGATTTGTAATTGCTGGCAGTTGTAGATATAATTAACACTTTAGTGATCATTTATAAAATGGTAAATGTATTTTGTGAGTGCATTGTTGGTGTTCACCATGCTGAACTCGAGGAAACTAGATGTCACTCCCATTGCAATTATGTGCAATTATGATTGCTCATAAGACTTACCATGGCCATATTGTTCATCTGCAGGTTTCCATTTGTTGTTCAGAGCCAACACGAATGACAGTACCAATTGGCTCATTATTTGATCATGCAGACCATGTTGCGATGACATTTCTATGAATCTGGAACCTGCAAAGTGTAAACCTCAAGAGTTCAAGAGTTTTATTGTCATGTGTCCCTGATAGGACAATGAAATTCTTGCTTTGCTTTAGCACACCAGAACATAGTAGGCACGAATACTGAACAGATCAGTGTGTCCATATACCATTGTATAAATATATACACACATGAATAATTAAACTGATAAAGTGCAAATAAACAGATTATTGGCTATTAATGTTCAGAGTTTTGTCCGAGCCGAGTTTAATAGCCTGATAGCTGTGGGGAAGTAGCTATTCCTGAACCTTGTTGTTGCAGTCTTCAGGCTCCTGTACCTTCTACCTGAAGGTAGTGGGGAGATGAGTGTGTGGCCAGGATGGTGTGGGTCCGTGATGATGCTGCCAGCCTTTTTGAGGCAGCGACTGTGATAGATCCCCTCGATGGAAGGGAGGTCAGAGCCGATGATGGACTGGGCAGTGTTTACTACTTTTTGTAGTCTTTTCCGCTCCAGGGCGCTCAAGGTTCCGAACCAAGCCACAATGCAACCAGTCAACATGCTCTCTACTGTGCACCTGTAGAAGTTAGAGAGAGTCCTCCTTGACCTACCGACTCTCCGTAATCTTCTCAGGAAGTAGAGGCGCTGATGTGCTTTCTTTATGATTGCATCAATGTTCTCGGACCAGGAAAGATCTTCAGAGATAGATCTTGGATAGATACAAAATGTTGGAGTAAATCTGCAGGTCAGGCAGCTGGAGTGTTGGACATTTCGGGTCGAGACCTTTCTTGACCCGTCTTTCACAACCGCTGTCTGTCCCGCTGAGTTAATCCAGCAGTTTGTGTCTATCTTCAGTTTAAACCAGCATCTGCAGTTCCTTCTGACACAAGCGCAAAACTGGATTGCCTTCTCGCCAATCTAACCTGGAGTGGCATCTGGAGCAGGCACAGTATTTTTTTTCTATTATGTATTTTATTCTTGGGACAGAAAAGACCGAAAGGCTTTGACAGGAGCTGCAAGGAAATTTGATGCAAGCATCCAGGGAATAGGTGCTGTCTCATATTGCACAATATCCCATTCCTACCTGCCAGCTAGCTATTACTTTCTGTCTATGATGCTAAAGTCGCATGCCACCAATGGTTTGCCATTGATTGCAGCTCCTGCCTACATGACATCTACCCTGGCTGTATTGTTGGGGTGATTGATGTCATATGGTAATTGCTTTCCATCCCTTGTTGTGGTGCATTGGGATTTATCTCCATGGTATATAGTTAATGAAAAAAACAGCCTAATTTCACGTAAAAATGATTCTATTTTAAATTGTGATAGAATGTGGCTTGATTGAAAGTTTACTCTGAGGCATTCTATCAGCATTCCTTTGAAAAATTAAAGCAAAGCTCCTCATCGTAGAACATGGATGAGCAGGCCGAGGTTAAGTGTAAGCTTTTGAGATAGTTCCTCAACTTTATTGAGTTGTCCCTTTCTGTATCTCAAGCTCAGCATTATTCAATTATGTGAACAGATCTCATTACTAAATAATGATTGCCAAATTAATTAACATTACATAAATCCATACAGTTCCAAAGCAAATTATTTAAGATAAATTGAGTTTTACTGTCATAATATGATTCAACTACAGTTAAGATTCTTTAAACTGCAGTTAGTCAAGTATGGATAATTTGATAATCCCCAAAACATTGCTGCTAAATGATTCCTGGCTCTAGTAGAAAATGAACAAATATATCTCTAAATTTAATTAGAAATATGATAGAGGTTGGATTTCCCATTGGATTTCCAATTGTAGATGCTATTTGTGAACTCAATATTAGTCACTGAATATAGTTACTTTATGATTCAATAAGATGATTTATTAATATGGGATAATTAATTAGTTTTACAGTAATATATGATAGGCCCTGTTTTTAGAACTCCACACAACACCTTTCATCCCAGAACCCTGTCAGTTTAGCGATAATCAGTAGGCAAATGACGATACCACTTATTTTACATATTAGCTGCATATTTCCTAAGATATCTAATGCAATAAAAGTGAGCATTACAATAAAATCAAGACTGCAAAGAATATATTTAAGAAATTAAATGAAAATTGAAAGATTTTTTATTTTGATCATGCAAATTTTCACATTTATATCTAGAAAAATGTTAAAAGATAGTTATTCTTATAATTCTATCGGTCTTGCATACCTATATTTTTAATGTAATTAATAAATAAAGAAGAATTTGAATATCGGATACAATCATAGTAATTTTAATCCCATTTCTGAAAAATATCCCCAAAATTAGTGCATTGTCACGATAAATGATTATTGTAGTGATGACATTAAAGAGGACTTCCTTGTCTCAGTGAGATTTTGCAAAATCTGAAGACTCCTGAAGGACTGTTAACATCTGGAATATGTTGGATATGAATTGTAGGGCAAATGTTTCAAAGTGAAATGTCAAAACTACTTATATTTCAATAGAATATGAATGACTGTTACTTTCCAAGGGTTGAGAGGTCTGGCTTGGGTCCATGCCCTACCACAGAGAAGATTCTAAGAAGGGTCCATATACCAGCTTAAAGGATTAAAACTTTAAAAATTTGATGGCTCAAAAAATTTACATGGCACGTTTTTAAAGTCATGCTATGTGTGTCCCTACCAACTGCGATGTTGCTTTCAATTTATTTAACTCCTCATTTCACTTGGGAAATTGTTGTAGTATAATATGTAATCTGAAAAAAAAGTGAATATGATATAGGGGCTTCTGATGGTAACTGTATCATAATGCTCTGCCACCAATGGTTATAAGTATTAGGTATAGAGTTGTAATGTATTGATTTCAGAGTGAGGAAGATCTTGCCAATTGTAAGTGACAAAAGCATATGGCATGTACAACTGTATTAAGATTGTGGCTGAGAATAGTCCAGATTTTTTCTCAGTTGTTGTCACAGCTACAACAGTGTATAAATGTCCATTTCCTCCAGTGCTCTTTTTGCTGTAATTTGAGATTACAGTACATGACCAGAAGTAGGCCATTCATCACTAAGTGCTTGTTTGGCCATCCTGTTAGCTGATGGTGATTATTATCTGAACTAATTTACCCTATTTTTCTTTACTAACCTAAAAAGCTGTTATTTAACAATAACAACTATCTCAGCCTTGAAAATATCAGATGAATATCATACCATGTTCTATATGTCTTTGTACAAAACAGAGTGTTTTAATACTGTATGCTGCATTATATTTACTTTTATTTAACATTATGCACAGATTATTATACATCAGATTGTATTTAATATTAATTTTAAATAATTCATTATTTTACCTCCTGGACGGTGAGAATGAAGAAGCCTGACTTTCACCCAGTTTGATGGGAAGGCAAGGATTTGGGAGGTAATGCAATTATGCTCGGATTTCACCCAGGTTATGCAGTGAAATTGGGCATGTGCTAGCTCTGGCACAAACATTCAGTTGAGTCCCCTTCAAATAAATGACCTATGGTGATTTGTACACAGAATCATGCACTAAAATACAGTTCCTGATAGGAGCTTAATGATAAGCTTCCCATCGCCATGCTGATCATTGGGCCGGATGTTAGACCGTAAAGGAATTCTCATCATGGCAGCCACAGGACAGCTGCATTGTTATCTCATGGATGTGAATGAAAATAGAGGAAAATAAAAAGTAGACATCTACCATATTTGTGCACCTGTTCTTGCTCCTCTTCCCTCCATAGCCTACTCAAATCCAATGCAGCAAGATGCCAATAGACGTTAGACAATAGGTGCAGGAGTAGGCCATTCAGCCCTTCAAGCCAGCACCGCCATTCAATGTGATCATGGCTGACCATCCCCAATCAATACCCCGTTCCTGCCTTCTCCCCATATCCCCTGACTCCGCTATTTTTAAGCCCGATCTAGCTCTCTCTTGAAAGCATCCAGAGAACCTGCCTCCACCGCCCTCTGAGGCAGAAAATTCCACAGACTCACCACTCTCTGTGAGAAAAAGTGTTTCCTTGTCTCCTTTCTAAATGGCTTACTCCTTATTCTTATTCTTAAACTGTGGCCTGTGCCCTGTGCTATTGTGTGCTATCTATCACCCAGAGATGGCAGCACCAATGAGCATACAATAAGTGTCTGTACTCGTTGGTGTAAGGACCAGTGATGAAGTTTCAAATGTCCTGTGCACTGAAAACTGAGGCTAACAGATGGCATGTGCAAGATATTAATGTCAGAGTGCCGTCTTCAATTTGCTTGTTATAGGCGATTTTAATGCAGCCAGTAGCTAATTGTGTTGTAAGTGCTGAGCAAAGATTATAGGTTGCACAAAAACCGTAAATTTATATGGACAAGGGAAAATATATGCGTTGTGTAAGTTGTGACATCATTAAGTGTGTGCTTCATGCTGGGGAACATCAGGACAAAGGGAAGTTGAGTTGTTCTATGAAGTCCCCAGTTCAACTTTTCCAATGTGTAAAATTTTATGCAGAAATTGCAAGCATAATCAGACCTTGGTAGAATATTTTTTTATACATTATTTGCATTAAAATGCAGGTACCACTGAGGTTTAGATTCTGAAGGGGGACAATACTTATACCCCTCACATCAGTGGCATATTCTACCAAGGTCCAATTCACCTGAATCCTGCGAAGAGGATCTAGAGATTTCATTTTCATCTTAGAACTACTGGTGTCTCAAAACTGTAGAAGGAAAAGGTGACAGACAGAAAAAAAGACTTGCTGGATGAACTCAGGGAGCCATGAGGTTGAAGATGGACACAAAGCTGGAGTAACTCAGTGGGTCAGACAGCATCTCTGGAGAAAAGGAATCGGTGATGTTTTGGGTTGAGACCCTTCTTCAGAGCTATGATGTTGAGTTCTTTATCTGCTGCCTTCACCAATATGCCTCTATCTTCAGCAAGGAATCATCACCCCACAATGATGACCCCTTTTCATGTCTCCAAAATTCCTCTTTCACTTTGAACACCCACTTCGTGCCTTTTACATATCTTACCTTTTCATGTTTATTTGCCAACGTGACATTGACTGGCTTGATTTCTCCATTCCTCTTTACCCATTCTACCTCAACCCTTATTGCTCACTTTGCAACAATCACAATATCGTTATCAAACCCACAAATAAGGCTGGTTGCCATTGAGGTCTGATGCAATGACCTCTATCTCAAACACCTCCTTATACTTTCCTCAGGACAATGTCCCCATTTATTAATACATGAACACTGGTCCAGAACCAGGGGCCACAGTTTAAGAATAAGGAGTAAGCCATTTAGAACGGAGATGAGGAAACACTTTTTCTCACAGAGAGTTGTTAGTCTGTAGAATTCTCTGCCTCAGACGGCGGTGGATGCCGGTTCTCTGGATACTTTCAAGAGAGAGCTAGATAGGGCTCTTAAAGATAGCGGAGTCAGGGGATATGGGGAGAAGGCAGGAGCAGGGTACTGATTAAGGATGATCAGCCATGATCACATTGAATGGCTCAAAGGGCTGAATGGCCTACTCCTGCACCTATTGTCTATTGTCTTCTGGATTGTTATAGATCTCATCACATCAGGAGATCTCCACTCCACAGCCTCAAGCCTTATAGTGCACCACCCTACATTAGCCGCTTCTATATCTTGCCTATGATCCACAAACATGACTTCCTTAGTAGACCCATTGTTTCTGCCAGCTCTTGCACTATCCAACTTGTCCCTTCACTTGTTATTGCCTCTTCATATCTTTTTCCTGTTTCGCCTTGTTAATCCCAGTGTGCCAGTCTCTTAGCCACTTGGTAGAACTCAGTCTTATCCTCAATAACTTATCTTTCGATGCTTCCCAGTTTCTAAAAATCAAAGATAGAAGAAGGGTCTCGACCTGAAACATCACCCATTCCTTCTATCCAGTGAAGCTGCCTGTCCTGCGGAGTTACTCCGGTATTTTGTGTCTATCTACATGGAACGGTTTTTATTCCAAAACTGTTCTGGCATACCTGCTCAAGTCCTTTTCTTCTACATCAACAACTTCATTGGTGCTGACTCCTGAACTTGTGGAACTCATCAATTTTATCACCTTTATCATTAACATTTACTCCGTCCTCAAATTAGCCGGGACTATCTCTGACACGTTTTCTGTATCTCTCTGTCTCTATTTCATTATAAAACCTACAGTCTCACAACCACCTCAACTATATTCCCACCCCGTCTCCTGTTAGGAAGCATCCCCTTCTCTAAATGTTTCCATCCCTGCCGCATCTGTTCTCAAGATGAGGCTTTCCATACTTAGACATGAAATTTCCTCTTTCTTCAGGAAATGTGGCTTCCTTTCTGCTTTAGTTGACAGTCCTCATCTGCATTTCTTCCATTTCCTGCTCTCATCACTCCTCTTCTGAGTCGGAAGCGAATTAGACTTCCTTAATCTCAGCTTTCAGTCCACTAGCCTCAGCATTCAGCGTATCACCACTTCACCATTTCCGCCAGATCCACCGGCGTCCCACCACTAGTTACATCGTTTCCTCTCCATCCTTTTCTGCTTTCTACAGGGACTGCTCCCTCTGGACTCCCTGGTCCATTCATCCTCCCCACCCACCCACCCCTTCCTATTTCCTGGCACTTTGCCGTGCAACTGTAGGGGTGCAACATTTATCCAAGCACCTCCTCCATCACCACTATGCAAGGACCTAAGCAGCCCCTAGGGCAAAGATTCACATGCACCACCTCCAACTGGTCAGTACTCACAATGTAGCCCTTTCTACATGTAAAAAACATGCATAGACTAGACAATCATTTTGTAGTGTACTTGCACTCTGTCTACAACAATTATCTTGTTGCACGTCATCTCTGCTCCCTTACCCATTCCCACAGATGCCTGCCTGTCCCCTGTCTTCTGTTGCCTCAGTGAGACCAAGTTGAAATACAGCACCCAATGGTGTGAACAATACATGTTCCAATTTCACGTAACTCATTCCATGGTCCTTTCCCACTCCCACCAGTTCATCCAGGGACCCTCTCCATTTGTTCACCTTTTGCATCCCTCCCCCCTACCCCACCCCATTCATTGCCTAGACGCATCACAATCCTTCATCTGGTTCATTCTGCCCACCATCCCTCTCATAACTGGTTCACCTACTTAACAGTCCCCTACAAAAACATGGGAACCTGGAAGTTGCCCTCTAAGCCACACACCATCCCGACTTGGAAACATAATTGCTCTTCCTTCATTGTCGCTGGGTCAGAAGCCCCACAGCATTGTACACCCAAACCTCAAAGACTGCAGAGGTTCAAGAAGGCAGCTCACTACCTACTCAAGTGCAATTAAGGATGGACAATTAATGCTGATTTGTGAACTCCACATGCTTTGAATGAATAAAAATATAGCTTTTCTCTGCACATATCTCAATTGAGAAAGGTTACAGCTTTCTTTCCTGAGTTCAATTTTGATTATCACTCCAACCTAACAACTACAACAGCTATTTTATCTTCCCTTGAGCAAGTTCCTAGCACTAGTTAACCACCCCCAACCTTGACCCCGTCTACCTATATCTCTCCTTCTGGCTTCACATCCTCCCCTTTCCTCCCCTTATCTGAAATACTTCTGACTCCTTTTCATCTCTAGCTTTTGCCCATCCATCTGCCTATCACCTCCTCCCCCCCCCCCCACCTCACTTGTATCCACCTATAACTTTCTACATTTTGCCCACCCCAGTTCTTATCTAGCCCCCCCCCCCCCCTTTTACAATCATTGAAGAAGGGTCTTGACCTGAAACATCACCCGTCCATCCTCACCAGAGACATTGCCTGACTGGCTGAATTCCTCCGGTTCTTTGTGTTTTACACAAGATTCCAGCATCTACAGTATATTGTGTCTCAAGCAAAATTGTTGTCTCTTCTTTTCCCTTTTACGATGAAGAATTGAACCCTTTCTTCCTTCTACCAGGTGCATTTTCATGTCCAATTTGGCAGCTGGCCCCCAATTTCTTCGCCATCAAAATGCCCATTGACCTAGAGTGCCCATCAGTTGTTCCCTATCCCACTTCATCTCCTTTTTTTCCATTAAACATCTTTCCCTTTCACCATCATCAATTACATTTCCTATTAAATTCCACGTGTTTAGCAGCATGTACGTTGTCAGGTTTATTGAGTAATCCTATGCTCTCAGTGCTGAATAGATAATCATAGATCATCATAGATAAGACATGGCTACACATCTAGTGCTGATTCTTTCATTGACTCCGTGGTCTAGTGATGCTGTGTCTAATATTGGGAGGACTCGATTTAATCTAATATTTAATAGAAATGTGTATATTTATTGGTGTACAAATTTGACTTCAAAGAACCTAATGGATAAAGATATTAGAGTTATTAAGATGTATATAGTTATCATATCTGTTTTTTTGCCCATCGCATTGCTAATAATAAAAAATCAACAATTTTAAATTAAACTCCATCCAAATACAGATCTTTTCATTACAGTCATATTTTTTAAGTGTTCTAAATTATACTTTCAAAAGATTTACATTCATACAAGCAAATATTATGACCTGATATCAATCAGGTTGTGAAAGGAATGAAGTGAAAGATAATATTAGTAAGCAAGATACATGTCTATGATGAACATACAAACCTTGAAGAACTCAGTCCTGCTGGAATAATCATGTTATTATTTTATTAACAATAAAACAAATGTTGATTGTCACAAAGCAAAGGCAAGACACTCACTCAGAGAAGAGAAGTCTGCTTCTAACTGGTTTGATGCAACCTCAATTTCTATGTTATATGAAGATTAATTGGGAAATTATGTGCAGTTTATATGTACTAAAGAGGTTATATGTATAATGATAATAATATAGGTTATACATCTGTATTGTGACATTATTGGTTGATTGCTTTATTGCTTGACATTGGTTATTAAACATTGACAACTTAGTGGATCATTGGAAGCTATTATTCCCCAATGTTTAGTCACAGGATGAATTTATTTTAAAATTAGTTAAATGTATTTTGTCACTTCAGCAGTAAGGAAAATGCTGTTGCCTTCTACGTGGAAGTGTGTTTTCCATGAAGCCTTACCATAGGGCATTATTTACCCGTGCCATGGTAGATAGAAAGGACAACAATTTGTATTACGACACAACAATTGGAAGACATGCCTATTAATAAATCACATCAAAGCTCATTCTCAACAAAACATTTAGTCTTCAGTAAGGAGAGGAGAGAGCTGAGCCTTGAAGTGTGACATGGATGAGCTACTTCTTTGCATCATTTATTTATTTTAATGAAAAACGCTGCATTTTCAAAAAACAATAAATTGAAGCCATGAGTATGAATTTATGAGTTTTTACATGCATCCAGTGTTGATGCTTAGAATTCTCTCGTTACCCATGCATATTTAATTTATTTAAGCTTGAATGCTTGTGATAATAATGCTGTCAGCGTTAAGCATGCACTCAGTGAGATTCAAGTGAGCACTGTGATGTCAATGAGCATGCAGGACATGTGATTGGGGAATTGTGCTTCGGTGTTCCTAGTTAGGAATCTTTCAGATTACTCAAACTTTTTGAAGGCAAATACAGTTCCAACTGTGTTTTTAATTTTAAACCAATTTTGCCTTGCAAAACCAATTGTATTTAATCATCTCAATGTTGCGTAACTGCCCCACAACTACTTCTGACTGGAAACCAGCAGCAGTTTTACAACATTTTATCCTGTTTTTCACAACTTTTTCAGAATTGACCCTATGGCTTGGTCCTATTCCATTTCTTGTGTCATAGACTCATACAGCATGGAAATAGGCCCTTCAGCCCAACCTGTCCTTGCCGACCAAACTGCACCATAGAAGCTTGTTCCATTTCTTCACATTTGGCCCGTATCCCTCTTTGTATCTATGCACCTCTCCAAGTTCCTTCTAAATGTGGTTATTGTATCTGCCTCAACTACTTCCTCTGGCACCCTGTGTGTAAAAATTCCTATTAACTCTTTCTCCTCTCACCATAAAAGTATGCCCTCTTCTTGATTCCCCTAAATTAGGAAAAGATTTTGTGCATTCACCCTATCTGTTACCGTAATGATTTAACGTTATGATATAAGATCATCCCTCAATCTCTTGAACTCCAAAGAATGAAGCCCTAGACACCCATTCTCAATCAAATCATGGGTACAGATGACAAACAGTAATGAGCCCTGCATCAATCCCTACAACACACCACTAGTCGCAACCACCTTCTGTTTCCTACCATGAGGCCAATTTTGTATCCAGTCGACTAGCTCTCCCTGGATCCCATGCTATCTAACCTTCCAGAGCCATGTGGAATGTATCAATGGCCTTGCTGATGTCCATATAAACTGGCTATGGCCTTGCCCTCAGTAACATTCTTGGTTTCTTCTTCAAAAAACTAATTCGTAGACACAAACACTCAAGCACCAAACTTGGGGATCCTTGTTCATCAGTCACTGAAAGTAAGCATGCAGCAGGTACAACAGGCAGTGAAGAAAGCGAATGGCATATTGGCCTTCATAACAAGAGGAGTTGAGTATAGGAGCAAAGAGGTCCATTAGCCTCGGGAAAATCATCAATTGGACCCTTTCGCGGGCCGCATCCAATCCGCAGGCGCCGCATCCGTCCCGGGGGAGGGTCAGAGCCGCCCTCCTCAAAGATGGCGGCGCTGCTGGCAGGAACCCAGCGGTAAATGGACGGGACTGGACCTTCGAGAAGAGGGAGGTGGGCAGGGAGGGGATGGGGGAAAGGGAGAGAGGGGTGGAGAGGGAATGGGGAAAGAGGGGGGGAGAGGTGGAGGAGAGAAGAGAAGTGGAAGGGGGAGGACTTGTTACAGTGTTAAATAAAGAACCGTTTCATTTGAAAAACAAAAGCATTCAAGACTGTGAGTGAGGTTTTAGCCTAATGAATCAACTCAAACAAGCAGAGAAACTGTTTAGGTGAATGTCATTTGGATATGCCAATGAGAAATAAAAGCTACCAATTGGATGGAAGTTCTATTAGTATTGATAGTGTTTACAAAGAATGGGTAAATGCCAAAGACAGGAGAGAGATAAATAAATGAGTGACTATGTATTTTAATCTGTTGTTATTCTGTGCCGTTTTATGTTAAATATTGTTTACTTTGTAGACCTACATAAACTGTGCGATGTGTAAATATCTTCACATTAAGCATCCATATAGCCTAGTTTGTCAACTATCCTTGCGTTTGATGAGTTTTGATTTCCACATTTTCTGCAAATTTAATTTAAAAAAACCTATGAATTGATGGGTTATTGTTATTACTTTATTTCGGCATTATATCACATAAAAATAACAAATCCTCAGTGATATTTTATTTAATGGAACAACAAACTGAACAAAGTAGTTCAAGTTTCAAAGTATAGGATAAAATCTTAACTGAATACATAACTTCATATATTGCATTCATATTTCTACAATATGATATTCGTATTATATTAAAACATGGCAATCAAGTTTTTTTTAGCCATGAGAGAGAGGCTATGGTAAAAATATCATGAAACAATTTCAGGTTTATATTTGCACAATAATTCAGTGCGCACACACATTTGGAACAGCAAAAAAAATCGCACAATACAAGATTTCTGCACACACGAACCACTAAACATTAGTGGGAACATTGGCCCCAGCCATGCCTGCCTCTTTCTCGGGTATGTTGAACAATCATTATTCCAGGCGCACACTGGCCCTATCCCCGAACTCTCTGTGACATTGACAACTGCATTGGTGCTGCCTCCTGCACCCATGCAGAACTCATGGACTTCATTAACTTCACCACTAATTTCCATCTTGCACTCAAATTCGCTTGGACCATCTCCGACACCTCCTTCCCCTTTCTTAATCTCACCAACTCCATCACAGGAGATAGACTATCGACTGACGCCTATTACAAACTTTTGTGTTCGTCTTCTAAGTCTGCACAAGTACTTGCGAGTCTTCAAGGTACAACAGAAATCTTTATTACATTACTTCAATGCTGGCAGCAAGACAACTCTAAAATGGCTGCAACTCACTGTTCACAGACAGGATAACTATGTACAAGACATCTCTCTTTGTCCTGTGCAGCACCACCTACTGCACAGGAGGAGCAACGGGTCCTCCCACCACACACAGTCCACCAAACATCACATTTCCCCTTTCCAGTTTGGACGTCCCCATTTGGCTGAACCTCCCTTCACCTTTTTTTTCCAGCTTTTTTGCGTTTCACAACTGTTGCTAAAGGCTCAGAATCAACAGTGTTTTCCTCAGTGTTCTCTTTTGAAGAGATATCAGTATTTGCTTTATCTGTATGCTGTTCTTGGCTGTAGTTTTTCTCGGCGGTCGTCAGCGTTTTGGAAGCGAACGTGATTGGTTCTTACTTGCCGTTCGACGCCATTTGTGAGATTACAGCTCCATGACCATCCGGCGATGCATCGGCGGTCATTGAGATCAGCTTTGATGGGTCATAGTGGACCAAACCCGTCTTCTGGGCGAGCATCTCCTTCAACCTGGTGAATGCATGGTCACACTCTTTGGACCAGTGCCATTCAATGTCCTGTTTTCGCACTTGCTGACCATGTTGCAATCCGTGGTCGATGACAATGCCATAGTTGATCCATCGTAGATCAAGGCGTTCATGTCAAGCTTGAAAGCATGGATCCAGTCGATGGCACACAGGGATGTACCTTCTTTACCAACGATGATCAGCGGCAACATCTGTGTCATACCATTACAGGAAACGGCGACAGTGCATTTGCCTTTCGTGGGAATGGGCTGTCGTCCGTATCCGAAAAGACAGATGTTGACCGGTTTCAGTTTCGGCGATCCGATCCTCTCCCAGATGTCCTGACCTACTAGCGATACAGCCGCACCAGTGTCCACCTGGAACTGTAGATCGACGTTCAAGACCCGCAGCGAAATCCCCGTTTTGTCGGTGAACACACCGAGCACTTCAATAGCAATGGTCTCCGCGATTTGGTCGACTGCGTTTTGCGCTTTCTTGTCCTTTCTCCGCTGTCCTACGGATTGACACACTGCCTGGAGATGACCTTTTCGCTAACAGGCATAACAAACGGACTTGATATACGGGCACTCACAGTGATGATGAGCAGTCGACCCGCACTGGTAGCAGGGTTTCGATCCTCCCCCCACAGGGGGACGGCTCTTCTAAAACTGTCCCACCTTCTCCGGATTTGCTCTGGGTCGATCAACTGGTTTCTGGCGTTGCGGACGAGTCTGACGAACTGTATGCATCTCCTGAGGGAACTTTGACGCTGTTTCGCCAGCCATTTTGTGCAGTTCTCTACTCAGTAGCTCGGCCATCTTAGCACACTGCAGCACATTCTTCAATGAGGCATCCGATTCCTTGAGAATCGCCTGCTGGATGAATGCGTGCCTGCAGCCCATGATCAGTCTATCCCACTACACATGGTCTTGGCACTTTTCGCAGCATTGAGTTTTGAAATCACATGCTTTTGCCTTGGTGCGAAGTTCGGCAAGAAATTCGGTAATCGATTGCCCTTCCTGTTGCACTGACCTGTAGAAATCAAGGCAAGCTGCGAGGAAATTTCGACTTTCTTCTAAATGCAGCTGCAAGGCCGTTGTGATTTCAGCATATGAGGCTTCAGTTACTTCTTCTGTAAGTAAATTTTGAAGCAGTGCTAATGTTTCTTGAGACATCGACGAACACAAGAGAGCCTTCTTCCTCTGGTCAGTCATGATTGCCATACTTGCAAAATAAAACTCGGCTCGCATTAAATACAACGACCACCTTTCTCGCTCGGGATCAAAACGATCGAATTGCTGAGATGTGTTAGAGTTCACTACAGCACTCAAAAAAAAATATATTAAAAACAAATTTAAAAAATGGGCTCTTATCTGGGTCTTTGGACGCAATCCGAGGAATCCCACTTCTGACACCAATTTCGTGTTTGTCTTCTTAAGGGGCTGTCCCACTGTATGAGCTAATTCAAGAGCTCTCCCGAGTTTAAAAAAAAAATCAAACTCGTGGTAAGCACGTAGAATGTACGTAGCGCGTACGTTGGAGCTCGGGGACGTCTCTTAGCGGCTTGTAACGCTAACGGCAGGTACTCGGGAAACGCGGTAAGCTCGGGAAGACGCGTGAAGATTTTTCAACATGTTGAAAAATGTCCACGAGAGCCCCGAGTACCTATGAGCGGCTATTACCGTAATTCTCTGAGTTCGAATTAGGGGAAACTCGGGAGAACTCTTGAATTAGCTCGTACAGCGGGACAGCCCCATAAGTCTGCACAAGTACTTGAGAGCCTTCAAGGTACAACAGAAATCATTATTACATTACTTCAATGCTGGCAGCAAGACCACTCTAAAATGGCTGCCACTCACTGTTCACAGATAGGATAACCATGTACAAGACATCTCCCTTTGTCCTGTGCAGCACCACCTACTGCACAGGAGGAGCAACGGCTCCTCCCACCCCACACAGTCCACCAAACATCACACAAACTAACTGACTCAAATAATTATCTCGACTATACTTCTTCCTACCCTGCTTCCTCTATCCCTTACTCCGAATTCCTCTGACGTCCAAGACCTACCTGATCTCCTGAGTTGCTCTGATCTGTAGTTGTTAAATGATTGTCTCAATAAGGCGATTAAAGTTGCAAATATATATGTGTCAGTACCAAGTACACCTCCAGAGTGGATAAAGTTACATTGAATCATACAGTGAACCACATTAGAAATAGCCGTTGCCAAAATTTATGTTCCTTTCTTTCCTTATCGAAATCTATTTGCAAAATTCATCTCTTCTACCCAATGTGCTTATCTTGGCAGTCCGTCTAATGTATTTTTAAGAATTATTCCTGGGATATAGGCATCATTAGCAAGGCCAACGTTTAAATTGATCATCAAATTAAACTTTGAGAGGATATGATATGTCAGCACTTCCTGTGGTATGAAGGTGTTTACATTATTCTGTCAGGTTGGAATGCAGATTATATTTCCACATCAGCATGGTGACGCAGTGAAACCTGCTGTCAGTGCAGTTCCCTAATGCTTCTTGTTCATGTTCTTCTGAGAATTGGTGGTTGTAGGGTTGGAGATTACAAGAGGTCTATTTTCATGTTGTTATTTCCTCCTCATTTCAGTCGCACATCAAATTAAAAGTCACAGGCGTGAGAGAAATGGCTGCTGTGGACAGAGGTGGCTGATGTAACCACCTCAGGTTTCATTGCAGAGAGAAATGGCTGCTGTGGACAGAGGTGGCTGATGTAACCACCTCAGGTTTCATTGCAGAGATGTGGAGTGAATGTTTTTTTTTCTCAGAGTTTCTGTAAAACAAATCCATATTAGATTTACATGCAGCGAACGTTTCGAACTTGAAGATGAGGATAAATGTCTTAGGTTTACTTAATAACAGACACATTTTTTAAACTTTCGATTTATTTTCCATTGCTTTCAAAAAACAGTAAATCCGAACTGCAGTTTTCCTGGTATTGCTTTAAATCCCTGAATAAGTAACTGATCGCTGTAGTGGGAATTACATTTACAAAGTTAATTGCATAAAAATATATATGAAACATACTGAATAGCAGTCTGTTGGACTAGTGTGATTGGCATGGAATTTGACTGATTTGTGATTTATTCCCCCTTCTATTCTCATTTATATTCGCTTTTGGAGACTTCATAATTACCTTGTTTCTTGCACAACAACATATTCTTTTCTTGCCCATCCATTGGAATTATAAAATCTACATTGTGTACATTGTTATGTCCATTGTTATTTCTCCCTTCCCCTTCTACCTGAGCACTGCTACAATAATAAACAAAACCACCCAAGAACCCGAAAGCACTCGCTGTGTTAGAACAGCTTTGCTGGGCTTCATGAATGGCCCATGATTTGGCCAGCAAGGAACAGCTCTGACCCACAATCAGCTGCACTTCCTATTCTCCCTATCCCCCACCAGGGCTTTCCTGAGGCTCACTACTGGTGAAGCAAGCGGCTCAAAGTAGATCTTGATCTTGCTCAAGACCAGTCAGTCAGCTATTTGCACAAAATGATTGAAATGAGGCTTGATGTCCAATTTCATCTGACCCTTGATCTCTCATTCTGGCTTATGCTAGCTGTGCTATTCATGGCTGCAAAGACATCACACCAATTTTCTGCCACAAATTATAGTGCTTACACGATATGGCATCAAGGTACAAAATTGCATGATGTCAGATGTTTCTGTATTGTCAGATCAACTATCAACTCTGCTTCAAACAAGAGAGAAAAGAAAAAGTAGAGAGGGATGGGGAAAAGTGGATGAGGGGAAGATCCATGATAGGATGGATGTGAGACAGGTTTGAAGCGTTGGACGTGGAGAGGAGAAATAGGTGTAAGTACAATGTGGCTTAGGGGAAGGAAAATGGGGGGGGGGAGAGAGAGAAAGGGGGGGGGAGAGAGAGCGAGAGGGGGCATGAAAGAGGAGGGCGGAGGGTTGTTTAGGGTCACCTAAAATTGGAGAATTCAATTCCCACACCATCGGGCGCTTGGTCGCGCTAATGTAAAGGAGGCCGTATCGGCAACACTGGATGCAGTAGATGAGGTTAGAGGATGTGCACGTGTACCTCTGTCTTACCCGGGACGACTGCTGGGGTCCCTGGATGGAAGTGGGAGCGGAGGTATAAGATCGGGTGTTTCATCTCCTGCAGTTGAAGGAGAAACTACTCGGGAAGGGAGTGGTTTGGATCGGAAGGGATGAGAGAACCAAGGAGTTGCGGAAGGAGTGGTCTCTGTGGAAGGCGGAAAGGGGTGGAAATGGGAAGATGTGACAAGTGGGGGGATCACATCGGAGGTTAATTGGCCTCTGTAAATTGCCCCTAGTATGTAGGGAGTGGATATGAAAGTGGGACAACATAGAACTAGTGTGAACAGGTCAGTGTGGGCTCAGTGGGTAGATGGGCCTGTTTCTCTGCTGCATCTTTCAATCAATAAATGTTGGCCAGGATAGCGAATGTACTGCCGGCATTTCTTTGAAAATTTGTCAGGCCTTTCACAGATCCATGATTAAATAGTTGGAGATCATTTTAACATTTTATTTGAAAGATAGATGTTCTAATAATACAACCCATCCTCCCCTGTCCTATTGAATTGTTACACTCAAATTAAATGGTAAAGTGATTGTATCCAGAGCTCCCACAGAGCCAGAAAGTTACATAGATTTAGATCATTATGGAAAGCAGATACTACTGAGTGAAATTCCATTAGTGAACTATCTGTGCAGAAATTGTTTGGTTTAATGCTACTGTCAAGGTACATCTGAAATTCACTACACCCATTTAGTTAACAAAACATTGCTCACACCTTTGGCAAAATAAAGAACTGGAAATGATTTGATAACATTGATTAACCAACTGAAATACTCCCAGGAAAAGCTACAAATTATTGAGTAGGAGTTGTCACCACAACATTTCTGTTTGTTTTATGTATGATTTGTATAATGCACAGCAGAGACCAGAGATTTTTCAATCCGGATTCATACCCCTCTTTCTCCTG
Organism: Malacoraja senta; assembly: GCA_038087875.1. Taxonomy (NCBI): domain Eukaryota; kingdom Metazoa; phylum Chordata; class Chondrichthyes; order Rajiformes; family Rajidae; genus Malacoraja; species Malacoraja senta. Next base: position 31,991,579 of record CM075980.1, read on the forward strand.
AGGTTTTCTTCCACACTGAGAAGAATCCATGTTCCAGTCCCACCCAGAGACTTGAGCAAAAACAATTCCCAGTTAACTGCCCCAATGAACTACTGAGGGAGTGTTGCAAGGGAGGGCTGGATTTTCAGAAACACGCCTTTGCTCTCTCCAGTGGACATTTAACATCTCACAGCCCTAGTTTGAAGAAAACCATTCATCTCTCAACCAATAACACAGGAATGATGACGGTTAATAAAAATGATCCCCTTTGTGGGATCTTGCTGTGAGAAATTGGCTGTTGTTATTTTTACAGTACAGCAATGACTAAACTTCCAAAGTAGTTGAATGCTGCCATATGTGCTTACAATGATTTGAAATGTTCCCTTGCAAATCTTTTTCACATTTTAATTTATCTGCACACTTTTTGTATAGATTGAGGAAAATTTTGAGTTAAATAGTTGTTTGATTAGGCTAATGGAGAATGTACATTATTAGCAAATATTTTGATTTGTCTTCCATTAATGTAATAGATAAAACATTGCTGTGGGGAAAGAGCATTGTCATGCTGTATGCTTGAATGATCCAATCAGGCATGGATTTTTTCTCTGGAACACGAAAGGTTGCTGGAAGATCTGATAGAAGTGTATAAAATTTTGAGAGGCAAAGGTAGGGTAGACAGTCAGAATTTATTTCCCAAGATGCATAATATCAAATACCAGAGGGCATAGCTTTAAGGTGAGAGGGTCAAAGTTTAAAAGAGATGTGCAGGCCAAGTTTTATTTACAAAGACGGTGGTGTGTACCTGGAATGCACTACAGGGGAAGGTGGTGGTGGCAGATACAATAGTGGCATTTAAGATACTTTTGGATGAGCACATGGATACGCATGGAATGGAGGAATATGGATTATGTGCCAGTAGTTAAGGGTTTGTCTTGACATCATGTTCGGCACAGACATTGATTAATTTAGGAATTTGAATGTTTTCCCTCAGTGCTCTGCTGAATAGCCTGAAAGAAGTTTACTGCTTTGCATAAAGGTATATATTTTTAAAAATTGGATGAGTTTGATGAAAATGGAAGTTGGTTCTTGTTAATTGCTGGAAGGTGGTTTGTATTTTTATTTGATCCAATTTCAAAGTAAAATAACCTGGAATTGAATATTGAGGAGGTAAGATGGTTAACACCCAAGTTAAAATGGTTGTGACATTTCTTTGATGTTGACAAAAACTCTTGAATGCATCCTGAGAGTGCAAATAATGCATTGATGGTAACAAACTGATCATTATTAGATAAACAGAATGATTTCATTCTTCTGTTTTTGACTTCTCCCCTGCTGTCTCTATGTCCCCATGGAATCATCATTTTATAATTGGCTGGTGGAATGAATACTCTTCCGGCTCTTGTCAGTTTAAAAACAACATTTGGCAGAGGTCTGTCAGGAGATTCCCTTGACTTGAACTTAGTGGAAATTCGCAAAAGTAATTAAATTTTCTGTAAGAATTCTTTAAGAGTGCAGGATGTTGCATTCATGCAGTTGTCAATGTACCAGGAGCAGAGTTGTTGGAGACATAGCCTTCAACAAGACAGCTATGGCTTGGGCCCATGTCAGTTCCCGTAGTTTCATCTTTGATCAAAAGAAAGTGAGTGGAATTGAAGAATTTGTTCACAATAAGATCCCTTGAATAACCCATTTTCCTTCTTTCCCAGTTCTTTACATCTTTGATCTAAAACATAAACTTTTCTCTTTCCACAGATATTGCCTGAGTGTTTACCGCATTTTCTGTTATTTCAGGTTTCCAGAGATTGCAGTTTTTTAAATGTTTATTTGGATACACAGATTTTACTAGTTATTTGATGCAGTCCATTGAGCAGGAGAGTCGGAGGGAGATTCAGCATAGAAAGAATCCCTTTGGCCCACAGACTTCACACTAGCAATCAGGTGCCCTTTTACACGAATCTATCCTAATCTGTTATATCCTCCCCATGTTCCCATCCACTCTCCACGAACTCTACCACTTATCTACACACAAGGAGTATTTACAGTGAACAGTTAATCTCTCAACCCACACTTTTATGGGATGTGTGAGGAAACCAGAGCACTCGTGGTCATGGAGAGATCTTGCAAACTCCATACCGGCAACACTGGAAATAAAGATTGAACCCAGGTTGCTGGAGTTTTGAGGCAGTAGCTCTACCAGCTTGCTACTGTGTTGCCCACAGTGTGCCAGGATACAGCTGTAGTTGGAGAGATGTGCATTTGAAGAATTTTTCCAATCATCGCTTGCAGCCACATATACTTCAGGAAGTCCAAGCTAACTTTAAGTGATGCTATTTACTGGTGATACTGAGGGCCCTTAAGTGTGCCACTGCTCCAAAGAAAGTATCGATTAGGGTAGGTTAATGTCCCCAAAATATATCAAAGGCAGTGTAAGCAACTGAATAATTGGAGACAGAGACAAAACCAGAAACTAAATGTGAGGAGGTAATCAAATTTGGGGGCAAAAAGGATGAATAAAGCTGGCCAAGTCCAATTCTCCTTCCAACATGTGATGCTGCCGTGTTGGTTTCAATTATTTCATTGATACTGTTTGAACTGGTTCCCTGCGGATTCATTTCCCTTATGCCTGGTAGCAGGTGAGAAATAACAGCCCTGTTAAAAGTCAAACTTCACCCTTACTCTCTTGGTTTGTGAATACATTTAAGCCTCAAGTTTAGTGCTTTCTAATTAGTAATGTTATTCAAATTACGACCATAAATCCAAACTTCTGGCTGGGCAGTGCTCTTCTTAGTGCAAAAACTAGGTGTGATGGTCAAGCATTTTAAATAATTCTTGCTTCAAAAGTAAATTAATTCAAAAGAATGAGTCTGTTGAATTTGTTAACTTTTCTTAGGTATTTATTACTATTGAGAAAAAACAGGAAATTTGTACAATGTGTGAAAGGATACATTTATATTGATTAATTAATGTATCGCTTATTAATGGAATTGTGCCCTGTTGTGAATAATTCAAACAAAATATAATTGTATTCCCCGACAGTGTTCTCTCCATGAAAAAGCCTGTTGCAAACTAAGGCTAAACTGTCACACTGTTTTACTGCAAAATATTATTGTTTTGTATAAAAAGCTCAACATGTTGACATTATCATTACTGTTATTCTACTTTGTACATACGAGTAATATTTGTGGGGTGATATAGAGCCCATTTTGAATGATCTATTCATTGTCTTCATGCCTTTCTCAGTATGTACCAATGTTGAAAGTGTTTAATTCTGTCTAACTGCGTTTGTATTGTTTTCATCACATTCAAAACCAATAGATGTCTTGCTACTTTTACATGTTCCGCCATGATTTTGCTAAATGAATGCTTCAACTTCAAAAGACATTCATTTGCTCTCTGATTAGAAATAATGGATCAGTCAGAAAGGGATAATGGCTTTACAAATTAATAATGATTCAAGATGGACAAATTTTACCAGGACAAAATGAAACTGCTGTTGAAGGAAATCCTATTGTATGATAATAATACAGGAAACACTACCTCATACTCTCAAGAGAATAGAACAATGACATATTCATGTTTTCTGCAAAATTTAAATGGTTGCAAAGAATACAGTCAGTGGATGTGCTTTCCAAATTGATTTGACTTTTTACAAAAAATCTCTTGTGTCTATCAATTCTGCAATAGCTATTGATGCTCTCTGTTTCATATAACTATTGAGCTGCAAGTTAGTTTTCACGTTTCCAATTTCTATTAATAGTTGCACCTTGGTGTTTTCAGTTTGGTTACTTAAAAATATTGTAATTTAATGATTCGTAGCTTTCCCCCAGTTTCTGTTTTCTCCTAAATCTCTATACATTTCAAGAACTGTCATGACACCTCTTCAACTATATCACCCATGTATCACAAAAGTAGGATCCCCCTTTAAGTTAAAAAAGTGGAGATAAAAATGATGGATTGGCTGTTAATCCAATAAGTCATCTATCTATGTGTCAGTTTTAAAATCAACAATAAATGGTTTTAATTGAGTGCCTAATGTGGAGTTAGTTCATTGATTACCGCGCTTGATAAAAGAATCATGAGGTGGTAGTAAGTGTGATTGCACCCTGCAAGAATTATATGTTGGGGGTGGAAGCAGGCCAATCGGAGGTAAAAATTACTAAACTTCTGAACAGTCCTAGGTTATAGGTGATCAACGTATTGTCCAGAGTAGGGTCAGGGAGGTGGCTGGCCAATCTGCTCCTGGAAGGCAGGTAGGGAAAGTGGTTGATAGCCTCAGTAGGCAAGTAGAAGAGGTGCACAATTCAACTGCTTTTGGGAGGGAACAGAGTCAGAGTGCAGCTTGCTTTCAGTTTGCGTAACTTTATTTTTACCCTAGAGGCTGGGTTTACAAGCTTTGTGGATCAAAATAAGCCAATAATGAGTTAAAGGCATTTAAAGCACCGCATGTTGATCTGGAGGGACAAGAATGTTTCTCTGGTGAAATATGAGGTGCTGTCTGAGGTGCCCAATTTGCGTTAGGCCTCACTCTGACCGTGGAGGAGGCCCAGGACAGGAAGGTCAGTATGGGAATGGGAAGGGAAGTTAAAATGTTTAGCAACTGGGAGATCAGATAGGTTTAGGCGGACTGAGCAGAGGTGTTCAGCGAAATGATTGCTGAGCCTGCACTTGGTCTCGCCAATATATAGGAGTCTACATATGGAACTTTGGATACAGTAGATGACGTTGGAGGAGGTGCAAGTGAACCTCTGCCTCACCTGAAAGGACTGTCAGGGTCTTTGGTCGGAGACAAGGGAGGAGGTAAAGGGACAGGTGTTGCAGGGGAAAGTACCGGGGGAAGGGGTGGATTGGGTGGGAAGGGAAGAGTTAACCAGGGAGTATCACAATCAATACACAGCCAACCTGTCGATGAAACAGGCTGCTTTGTGGGGATCATTTTGAAAATAGGTCCTAGAGTTAAATTCGGTAGGACTTTAAGCCTATAGTTTGGGATCCCATTTGCATGTGCATGCTGACTCTTCCTGTCCATAGGCAAATGTTGGTACCATTATTTACAAAATTCTAGCTACCTCTTATGGCCTCTTATGATTAATGTTAACATAAACAGAGAACAGTCCTATTCTTTAAGAACAATTTTCTAGCGGCTGTACCCTCTTTAAACTGTGCATGCAAAATGGGTAGAAGCTACTAAGAGGAAATAATCATGGACCATCACACGGACTTGTATATTTACCTGTGTTAAAGAAGGAACTGCAGATGCTGGAAAATCGAAGGTACACAAAAATGCTGGAGAAACTCAGCGGGTGCAGCAGCATCTATGGAGCGAAGGAAATAGGCAACGTTTCGGGCCGAAACCCTTCTTCACACAAAAATGCTGGAGAAACTCAGCGGGTGCGGCAGCATCTATGGAGCGAAGGAAATAGGCAACGTTTCGGGCCGAAACCCTTCTTCCTTGCGAAGAAGGGTTTCGGCCCGAAACGTTGCCTATTTCCTTCGCTCCATAGATGCTGCTGCACCCGCTGAGTTTCTCCAGCATTTTTGTGTGCCTTGTATATTTACCTTTTGCGTATAGGAACTGGAAGTAAAGACCAGAATCAGTACATTGCACCTGCATGAGCCTTTAATTTAGTGGTTCATCCTTTGAACCTTCACAAAGGTAAACTATACAGAAAATGAAGAGACGAGAAATTTCAGTCCGAAGAAGGGTCCCAACCTGAAATGTTGTCTGTCCATTATCATGATCTGCTCAATTCCTCTAGCACTTTGTTTTTTTCATTAGTCATTAAACAGGCAGCTGGTATTGTCTAAAATGTGCGTTTTTGTAGTTGGACTTGGAGTTAACAAGCTTTGTTATTGATTCATGCAAATCAGAAATTGTTTTGTTCCAGGCAATTCATATTTTCCTATGTGTTACTCACAAATCCATTATTTGTGTTTGTGGAAAAAGAGGAAACATGCGACATTTGTAATGTATCTACCACTCTTCATACTGTAAGAGATTGTCATTATTCTTTTATATGAAGTATTTGTCTTGATGGTTGTATTGAATTTCTAGCATTTCTACCAATGCCATTCCTCAAAAACTAATCTCAGATGGGCTGAAGCTAAATGAGTTTAATGCCTGCTCTAGTTTTTCCTGAAATTATTATAATTTATAAGCAGTGTTTGGAGACTAATTTTTGTGCTTTTTGTACTCGGGCTTTACTGATTTGTTGCCTTTGTATGATTCTATCAGAGCAAAGAAAAAGAACAAGCCTCTAAATCTGAAGATACATAATAGTGTTGGCAGCTGTGAGAACATCCCAGCTCAACGTTCTCCTCTTCTCTCAGAACGTTCTTTGCGCTCCTTTTTTGTTGGACATCCATCTTTTCTTCCTTCCACACCTCCGGTTCACACGGAAGCCAATTTCTCATCAAGTAAGTAACAGACGTTTTGAAGTGGTTGTGGACCAACGTGAAGTATATAATAGATCAAAATCTATCTGCTTCATTTTTAAATAACATCATCCTACCATTTTATACTCCTTAAGCCACTTTATTTTTAATCCCATCAGTAATTTAATGTTATGTTGAATTTGCTTCAGTTCCATGAAAATCCACATCATTAGCTGTGAAAGAGCATTATTGACTGAGTCATGGATCATTTGGAGAAGCTTTATTCAATAATACTGCATCGGTCCGTTAGGCCTCAGCTTGTGCTGAAAAATCACAGTGAAGTTACATTCAAGATCTGCTTGGGCATTCGTGAGAAAGCTAATGGTACTTAGTGTATCTTAAGAAGCAGATCTTGGTTTTAAGGATCTTGAGGTTTTATTGATCTTTACAAAGCTTGATTTCAAAGTGATATTGTCAGTAAGGGTCCTAATTACAATAAAGTTCTAAAGCCTTCCAGGAAATACAGTAATTAAAAGGAGAGTTATAAGATTTGTTTGAAGTTAAAAAAAAAAGTTTTTCCAAATCTTCAGCTCTGGAGCCCTCATTTGTGAAAATAATGGTCAAAGGCTGTCACATTTATGCAGCAGTCAGACTTTTAGCAAATCATTGATTGGAATGAGCTACAACTATATATTCTTCGGTGATTTTGTGGCAACGTTCCAGGGGATGTTAAATATGTAACACACAAAATAACTTTCCTTCGTGATATGAAGCTTCCAACTGTGTACAGGGGGGCTTTCTTTGGCCAATGCTGCTGCTGTGGACAAATGGGACAGACATTAGGACATATTCCAATTATTGGACATAACTGAAATTTGTAAAATATTCCTAATTATAGGATGTTTATTTGAAACCATTATCTACACTGAAGATAACTGTGCTAACTCATTCAGTATTTCCTCATAGCTGGGACTTTGACTTTGGGCAACATCTTTCTAAATCTTCTCTCTACTCTCACAGGCATAATTATATCTTTCCTGTAATGAGGTGACCAGAATTGCGTGCAGTTCTCTGCTCCAATGCTCCCTAGCTTAGCCAATAATAGATAGGATCATGTATGCCTTTATGACCATTTTATTAATGGTCCAACTATCTTTAAGGGATCTTTACATTGTTCCTCCAAGCCATTCACTATCCTCTGATATATTGTACACGTTCTTGCCTTGTGATACCTCTCCAAATTATCTCGCAGTTCATTGATAGATGGATTTAATGATACCATTTTCCCACAAAAATAATCAAACCATCTACATTTTTCCATGTCAACTGCATGGCCAATTTTTGTAACGTCTGGCAAACCCCCTTCGCATACCTACCCCCCCCCCCCCCCCCCCCCGCATATTTAATCCTGACGTGAATATAAATCCCAAAAAGCAAGCAGTAGAGCACTGAAATCCAGGGAATCCTGTTGGTAACAGCTTTCCAGTGGCCAGTGATTAGTAAGGGGGTCAAAGGTTACAGGGAGAAGGCAGGAGGATGAGGTTGAGAGGAAAATATAGAGCCACGATTGAATGGCGGAATAGCCTCATGGGCTGAATGGACCAATTCTACTCCTATGTCTTGTGGTCTTATGGCCAAGCTACTTTGCAATCAATACCTTTTACATTCTACCACTGAGCCAATTTTCAATTCAAAGTGCCACCTCCCAGATTTTGAATGAATCCTGAACTTGTATTAAGATGACATTAATTGCATACAAAAATGCTTTTATAAAATTATCTACAAATTGTAGAGATAATATTCCCTTGATATTCTTGATAATATTCCCTATTTAGATTCATATCTTTGTTAATATAGTGGGAAAATGTATTTGATATTATCAGGTTCATTACAAATCACAACAGATATTAGGCTAAAAATAAAAGTCTGAATGAATGAATACGTTTATTGGCCAAGTATTCACATGCAAGGAATTTGGCCAAGTATTCACATACAAGGAGGGTTCCGACCCAAAACGTCACCTATTCCTTTTCTCCAGAGATGCTCCCTGACCCGCTGAGTTACTCCAGTATTTTGTGTCTATCTTCAGGCTAGAAACAAACCTTTTGGGGGTGGGATTTGCTTAATCAAGTGGGGAATGGGTGACAGTTATGGAAGAGAACCCTTTCAGCATAATATCTCTCCTCCATACTTATCTTCCCCCCCCCCCCCCCCCCCTTCAGTTATTTTTGTGGAATGGAATTACTGGGTCAGCCCATAACCCCCTTAATTTTATTTAACATACATATGGCATGAAATATGTATACTTGCACCACATGTTTGTTTTAAGTATGTGCAGTGTATTTGAGATTGTTGTTGAATTCATTGCATTAGTTGGATGACTTCTTTCCTCCACAAAGCAGGCCTTGTGAACCTGGCATACCTAGATGGTTTCCCATCCAAGAATTGACTAAGCGAGTCAGTTTAACAGGGCACTCTTAGGAAGCCACAAGTATACTGGTCCATGTTCCCAACAAGTATTTTGCACACCATATTGTAACGGCATTCAAACTTGGAGAAATTGATTTCACAGTTTTTATAAATGGCGTACAAATGTCAGCAAAGCCTCAACTTTGTTTTAGAATCATAGAAAATAGGCACAGGAGTAGGCCATTTAGCCCTTCGAGCCAGCAACGCCATTCAATATGATCATGGCTGATCATCCAAAATCAGTATCCCGTTCCTGCTTTCTCCCCATAGCCCCAAGAGCTATATCTAACTCTCTCTTGAATACTCTTGTTTCAGTTGCTTTGTTCTGTTTCCTTGGCTTAAACTTGATTATGCCTTCCTTTGATGTTGTGGCAAGATTTTAATTTTAATCAAATATATATTATTCCCTCTATGGAATAGTTCCTGAACAAGTGCAAGTACCCACCCCAAGTGACCTTACCCTTCTGTGAATTTAGGAGGAGCTGAGGTGGCTAGATGGAAGTCAATTCCACATTGAATACCATGAATAAGTGGTTTCAAGTGACATTCATTTTCATTGGGATCTCTGTGATTATTGGAGAGACCCCCATGCAACTAGTATAGTAGGGAAAGAATGCACCATACAGTTTTCATAACAGCATGTATCAGTCAACGTTAACCACTTTTATACATTAGAGCGTTGTACAGCACAAAAAAAAGCTAAACCAACCACAACACTGATTCCATTTGCCCGCATTAGGTCTGTATCCTTCTATGCCTTCCCTATTAAAGTGCCTGCCTAAATGTCTCTTGAATGTGATGATTTTATCGAACTCCATTACCTCCTCTGGCAGCAAGTTCAAATACTCTCTGTGTGAAAATAAACTTCCTATCAAATCCCCTGTTAAACTCCTCCTCACCTTAAACATATACCCTCTTATTGTTGACAGCTCTAGCATGGGGATACTCTATCTCTGCCACATATAATTTTAGATCTGTCTATCAGATCACGCTTCAACCTCCTTCAATCTAAGTAAAACAGCCAATCCAATCTCTGCCCATTACTAAAATCCTCCGATCCAGGCAACATCCTGGAGAACCTCCTGCACACTCTCTCCAGCACATCGCCATCCTTCCAATAGCCTAGCAACCAGAACTGCACACAATACCCCAGTGTATTATAAATTTGCAATGTAGCATTCCAAACTTTATATTCTGTGCCTCCATTCTTGTTGTACGTTCCAAAAATGAAATCCGTGAATAACATGCGGCAACATAAGGGTCTCGACCCGGAAAGTCACCAATTCCTTTCCTCTAGAGATGCAGCCTGACCCGCTAAGTTACTCCAGCTTTTTGTGTCTATCTTTGGTATAAACTGGCATCTGCAGTTTCTTGTTATTACATTCGGTTTAAACCAGCATCTGCAGTTCCTTCCTAAGCAAAGGTTTTGCTTGGAACGCTGAGCTAAAAGTGTGGGCGATTGCCTGCCGTTTTTCTGAAGAGCACAAGGATTTCATAAATCCCCATTGCATATCCATACGTGCTACTGAGTGAATCAACAGCTGTAATTATATCCAGGTATTTCAGCAATATACAACATAAAATCCTCATCATATCACCATGACAAATTTAAATTTGCATGTTTTATGTAGCGGATTGTCCTTGGGTGGAGAAATGAGGTGTGAGCAGAATTTTTGTTTCTTGTTCATTCTCCCCATAAGAAGGATATTGCCTCAATATTACTTTTCCAAGATGTCATGTTCCTGCTTTGTTTCATCAAGCAATGTGTTGAAATGAGTTTACTTTGCAAATCGGACTCTGAAATGATCATACAAAGGGACTGCAAAAGGCAAAGGTTAGTGAACATTAAACATTAATTGGTCTGGATGGATCATGACACATCATAGACTCAAAACCAGACCAATATGTTCTAATTGATCTGTTGCTACTTATCTTGGCAACGTGATTCATCTTGTGGCATCTGTCTCTACTGCATGATATACAGGCTGAGCAATTAATCTTCAGCCAGATGAAGACTGTTTTTAGCTTTGTGTGCACTGTATGAACCATGGGCACAGGATATGTACACAGTGAAGATGCATAGGCATTGCATTATAAATTATAAGTCATAAGAGCAGAATTAAGCCATTCGGTCCATCGAGTCTACTCCATCATTCAATCATGGCTGATCTATCTTTCTCTCTCAACCCCATTCTTCCACCTTCTCCCTTACCCTTTGACAACCTTACTAATCAAGGACATGTCATCCTCTGCTTTGAAAATGCCTAGTGACTCATAGTGACCCACAGCCTCCACAGCCATCTGTGGCAATGAATTCCACAGATTCACCACACTCTGGCACAAGAAATTCCTCCTCATCTCCTTTATAAAGGTACGTCCTTTCATTCTGAGGTGTGCCCTCAGGTCCCAGACTCTTCTACTAGTGGGAATGTTCTCTCCGCATCCACTCTATCCAGGCCTTTCACTATTCGGTAAGTTTCAATGAGATCGTCCCTCATTCTTCTAAACTCCAGTGAGTACAAACCCAGAGCCATCAAACCCTCATCATACATTAAGCCAATCATCCCTAGGATCATTCTCATAAACCACCTCTCGATTCTCCAATGCCAGCACACCCCTCCTCAGATATGAGGCCCAAAACTGCTCACAATACTCCAAATACAGTCTGACCAGTGCCTTATAAAGTCTCAGTATCACATCCCCAATCAATCAATCAAAGACTTTATTGTCATTCAGAAATACACCAATAAATGCAAGTCTGAACGAAATTTCGTTGCATCTGGCTCACCGTGCAACATAAAATGACAAAAGGATAAAATAGATACTAGTGGCGGCACATTATATGGAATTCAAGAGTCTGATGGCTCGGGGGGAAGAAGCTGTTGCAAAACCTGGCCGTTCTGCTCCTTATACTACGATACCTTTTGCCCGAGGGCAGCAGAGTGAACAGTCCATGATGGAGATGTGTGGGGTCTTTTATAATGCTGTTGGCCTTGGACAAACAACGTTTGCACGCAATGTCCCCGATTGAAGGAAGAGAAGTCCCGATGATTTTTTCAGCCGTCCTCACCACTCTCTGCACGGACTTCCAGTCGGAGGCTTTACAGTCCCCAAACCAGACAGAGATGCAGCTGGTCAAAATGCTCTCTATGGTGCCCCTGTAGAAAGTGGTGAGGACGGGATGGGGGAGGTGAGCTCTTCTCATCCGGCGCAGAAAGTGCAACCTGCGCTCTCTTAACTAATGATCTGATGTTTTGTGACCAGGTCAGACTGTTCGTGATCTGCATTCCCAGGAACTTAGTGCTACTGACCAACTCCACATCGATGTCATTAATGTGTAGTGGTGTGTGACTCTGCCGGTTTTTCCTGGTCAACGATGACCTCCTTTTATGCGCACAATCCTGCTTAGACCTCTTGAAATGAATGTTAACATTGCATTTGCCTTCCATCCTATCGATTCAACCTGGTATATTAACCTTTTGGGAATCCTGCACCAGCACTCCCAAGTCCCGTTGCACCACTGATTTCTGAATCCTCTCCCCATTTGGAAAGTAGTCTATGCCTTTACTCCTACTAGCAAAGCGCATGACCACACACGTTGCTGTTCCATCTGCCACTTGTTTGTCCACTCTCCCAACCTGTTCTTCTGCAGACACCTTGCTTCTTCTACACTACCTGTCGCTCCATCTATCTTCATATAATCTGCACACTTGGCCACAAAGCCATCAATTCCACCATCCAAATCATTGATATTCAATTTGAAGACTAGCTGATCCAACACAGACCCCTGTGGAACACCACTAGTCACCGGCAGTCAACTAGAAAAATCTCCCTTTATTCCCACTCTTTGCCTTCTGTTATTCAACCAATCTTCTATCCATGTTAGTATTTTCCCTCTAATACCTTGTTTTACCAGCCTCATGTGCAGCACCTTATCGAACGCTGCCTGAAAATTCAAGAAGGGACATTTTCCTCTGCCTATTCTGTATAATGCAGCCTGCATGACAGTTTCATGCTGATTATATATAAATATAATGACTGGGTCATCCAGCCCATGGTTCATTATGGATCAATATCAATCTCGGTCAAACTTGCCAACAAAGTGAGACTGTTGTAATATGGTGAATTGACCGCTATCTCGCAGAAGTCAAATATCAGCTGTTAGACATGTCCTCATTCCTCTCTCCAGACCTTGACTCTACAATGCAACATCAGGTTGTTTCTCCCAGACTGTCACAAATGCATTTCCTCAAGGGATCTCCCCTCCACAGCTCCAGTCCTGCACTAGCCTCTTCTACTTTTTGCCCAAGATGCACAAGCAGAATTGTCTGGGTAATCTATCGTTTCTGACTCCCCTGATGGGTTAAAATGCGGCATCCTTTTAGCTAAGAAAAATATTCTTGCTTTAAAGATGGTTTTTACACTTTGAGATATCTCATCTACCTCCAAAACTTTTACATCAAAAATCACCAAATCCAAATAAACGCCGGCAACTCTTCTTATGGCACTGCACGCTCAGCCAAGGATGGTACAGCACAAAAATGTTTTATTAATTACAGCTAATTTAGACATTTCCAGCAGCAAAATATTAATTGTGTTCTAGAGAGGAGACGGCTGCATAATTATTAAAGACTATGTCTTTACAAAGGCCGGAATCAAACTCAATCATTATGGAAACAATTTAAATGAACGACAATTTATATGCAATATTTTCCTCACATGTTGCTACATTATTTCCATGAGAAGCAGTTACTTAAACTACCCCAATAAAACATTCTAACAAGTACTTTGACAAAGGTAGTGCAGTTACTGTCATTTACTTGAACTTAAAACATTTGGTAAAATATGGTCTACTGGGCCTATACAATACAGTAAGATACAAAGTGCTGGAGGAACTCAGTGAGTCAGGCAGCATCTGTGGAGGGAATGGACAGGCGACCTTTCGGGTCAGGATCCTTCTTCAGACTGATTGTAGTAGGGGGAAGCACGCTCGTATGCTGAGGTGGGGGTGGGACAAAGCCTGGCAAATGAAAGGATAATTTAATATTCACACCGTTGTGTTGTTAGCTGCCCATGTGGAAGATGAGGTGCTGTTCCTCCAATTTGTGTGTGGCCTCACTCTGTCAATGGAGGAGGCAGTTTCTATCACTCAATACATAGAAACATATGAGTAATGGAGAATAAATGCTTTTCTGAGGCAGAACAAAATGGAATGGAATCTCCAAGTGCTGCTAATGGACCTTTGATTTCATGTTTGAATATTTTGGGTTTGCGTATAGGTTGTATACTTTTATCACTTGCATTTGTACAAATAGTGAGCAAAGTGGTTGAAGAGGGCCAAGGACAGAGATAAGGCAATAGAATTCAATGCAAATGTGTGAACTGATGTTGTGAAATAAAGGACACAACGAGGAAATATAATCAAAACAATACAAACGCAAAATACGTCAGATGCAGGAAATCCAAAATAATAAAGACAAAAAACAGTAGTAAATTACAGCCAGACAGCTTCTGTGGAGTGCTAAACACAGTTAATGTCTAAAGTTCATTCCGCACAAAACACAACGTGCAATTAGTGGCAATGTCCACTCTGATGTCCCAAATGAATTTGTGATTTTTTTTTTTGAAGTAGCACCGTGGCATTTAGCACACTCTCAAAGGGGTTGTGTGGAGCACACATATACTACACCAATGAACTAGCTTCTGGCTACTGTGTTGGAAGATTGGTGCGTGTTAGGTCCCAATAGATTTTCTTTTGAAAAAGGCTGCAGTCAATGTAGGGAGCTCCAGTGAAGTAGCTAACGTTTGAATAATGATGCCATCTATATGTAATTCAGTGTGAGTGTGAGATACCATGTGTGAATCATCTGTGTGACAGTGCAGATTGTTTCATTGACATTTATTGCCTGAACCTTGTGGGACAAAACATCTAGTTCTCTTTGAGAATTAACAAACGCTTTAATTTTCTCGGGGCTCCAGTATTTGCTGGCAGTCAAAATAATGTGCATTACATGACATCACAAGCCTCCCTGGACAAAACTGCTAAGGTGAATCATGCCTGGAAGAGCATTGTTCATTAATTAAGTTGGAAATGATCACTTGCACAATCAATGGGGAAAAACAGCTCATAATTTCAATAGTTCCAATTTCCAGGCAAACATGTTATAAGTAAGAACACGGGAAATGGGGAAGAAGGTTGTGAAAGACGGTTGATGATGCAAGGTCAAAGGAATGGCAATAGGATGATTATAACTCAGACAAACAGGTTTGGTGGAAGCATAATTAGAAAATTGAAGTTCCTAACAATTGCTTTCTGATAAATTGCCTTTGGTTATGATTTGCAATGAATGTTGAATGTTGAATCTGAAGCCTTGAGAAGTGTATACACATCTAAATATATTTTGATGATTTTCAAGAGCATCAGGGGTATATATCTTATAGATACATAGATACATAGAAAATAGGTGCAGGAGTAGGCCATTCGGCCCTTCGAGCCTGCACCGCCATTCAATATGATCATGGCTGATCATCCAACTCAGTATCCCGTACCTGCCTTCTCTCCATACCCCCTGATCCCTTTAGCCACAAGGGCCACATCTAACTCCCTCTTAAATATAGCCAATGAACTGGCCTCAACTACCCTCTGTGGCAGAGAGTTCCAGAGATTCACCACTCTCTGTGTGAAAAAGTTTTTTCTCATCTCGGTCTTAAAGGATTTCCCCCTTATCCTTAAGCTGTGACCCCTTGTCCTGGACTTCCCCAACATCGGGAACAATCTTCCTGCATCTAGCCTGTCCAACCCCATAAGAATTTTGTAAGTTTCTTCACATGGGGTATACTGACAAGCATTAATGGAATGAAATTGGAGAAGCTGGGATTGTTCTCCTTAGACCAGGGAAGGTTAAATGAAAAATCAGTAGATACATAGAAAATAGGAGCAGGAGGAGGCCATTTGGCCCTTCGGGCCAGCACCACCATTCATTGTGATCATGGCTGATCGTCCTTTAATATTATCCTGGTTTTTGATTGATTAAATAGAGAAAAGTTTAAGGCAGTGTGCAAAATAATTAGGGCAGAAGTGAGGAGTTTTCTTACACAGACGGTTGTTGAGATTCAATAACGACCATCTCAAAGGGTGGTGGAATCTGATTCCATTAGTAATATTAAAAACTAATTGGACATATATGTGAAAACGATTACTATCTAGATTATGGAAAAAAACATGGATCTGAGAAACGACAGGCATTTCAATACATCCCTAAAGAATCCCAACAGAATGATGAATGAAATTTGATAGTAAGATTAAATGAGAACTTACCAGTTTGAAGTTTGATCTTTATTTTATGAGGCATTACGGTGAGCGATTACGTGAAGAAGTCCCGCCAGGGCGCATGCGCGTCAATCTTCAAAGCAGCAGCGTAAAAACACAGTAACTATAGCCAAAGTAATATAGTAAGACTGAGAAGACTAGAACTACCAGATGAACTTTGCGATTATGAGGGCCGGGAGCGGAGGGCACGCAATCGCTCACCGTAACTCCTCATAAAATAAAGATCAAACTTCAAACTGGTAAGTTCTCATTTAATCTTACTATTTACTTCAGAGTCACGTAAGTGATTCCGTGAAGATTTCAAAGCACTGTGATTTTATGCCGTAGAAACAGATCCATACGACACACTGCTTCAGTTGACAGAGTATAAACAAATAATGTATTCAACATAGCTTGAGTTATAATAATAATTAATTTAATAACAAACAGAAAATAACGACCCCTCTCTCCCAGGGGAAATTATAAAACAGAACCCAAAATGGTGTGCCCAAACCTTGCGGTTGTGAGAACAGGTTTGTTGTAAAACCGTTGAAAAGTTCCTTCGTTGGACCATCCTGCGGCCCCGAGAATTTGCTGTACAGGGACGTCCAGTGCCCTCGCTGCGGATGTTGATGCCGCCCTGGTGGAGTGAGATTTAAACACATCAGTGTCCACTCCAGCACAATCCAAAACCTGTTTCAGCCACCTAGAAATGGTCTGTACCGACACTTTTTAATGTTTTTTTGTGGCTGATGAGCATCGTTGTTTCGGAGCCTCTAAGGCTCTTGGTGACCTCAATATACTGATGTAAGTGCGTAACCACACATAGTTGCAGGTCAATGGGGTATGCCATAAAACTGACTTTGATCCCGGACGTCCCAGGCCTGCTTTGTTTGATTAGATCATAAACATAAAATGTGATATTATTTACAGAAGAAACCATGCTGTCCAGTCTTAGCTTTTGTAATGTCTGGACCCGTTGCGCTGTAACGAGCGCCATCAACATGACCACTTTAAGTGTTAGTTTTTGGAAAGACAGAGATGTAATTGGAGCCCATTGACGAAGTAGTGTGAGAACTATGCTCACATCCCATATTTCCGTATATCTTGGTCTAGGAGGGTTCTTGTTAAAAATACCCTTCATAAATCGAGACACCAATGGATGAGATCCGACAGAATGTTGTCCCGATCTCTGCCCTAAATAGGAGGACAATGCACTCCTAGCACTATTAATGGCACAGTAACCTAATTGCTCGTCAAAATGTAATGTGGCAAGGAACTCCAATACATTAGATATTCAGCGAGACTCCTGACGGGCACCCGAAAAAGGGACCACATCACCCCGATCCTGGCCTCTCTCCACTGGCTCCCTGTGCAGTTCCGTATACATTTCAAGATCCTCCTCTATGTCTACAAAGCCCTCTACTATCCCTCCAGGCTGCCGTAATCACATCCATGGTACGACCTGATAGTCCAAGCCCCTGGAACGGTCTTGTCAGAATCTGCAAACCAACAAATTAATACGATCATGTAAAGGGTGACTTTCTCCCGTCACAGGGTGAACCAATAAGTTGCTTCATTTGGGGATAACCATAAATGGCTGAGTCATTAGTCTCAGAACCAGTGGGAACCATGGTTGTGTGGGCCAGTCGGGGACTACCAAAACGCCTGAAGCGGAGTCCTGCTCAATTTTATTGAGACATCGACTGATGAGGCAGAATGGGGGAAAAGCGTAGAAAAACATACCTCCCCAGTGTAGCGAGAATGCATCCACCGCTACTGCCCCTGGATCCGGTTCCCAAGAGACATATTTTGGTACCTGGTGATTCAGCCTGGATCCAAATAGATCAAATTGGGTCACAACTCTTTAAAAAATATTTGGATTCAGCATCCATTCCGTGTTGTCATTAAATTTCCTTGACCTCGTATCTGCCACCAAGTTGTCTTTACCTGGTAAATATATAGCTGAGACCCAGATGTATCTTGCGATGCACCAATGCCAAATGAGGTTAGCCAGACTATCACATGATAATGACTTAATTCCACCCATGTGATTGATATATGCCACTGCCGTAGTGTTATCAATCTGGAGCTGAACATGTAAATCATGCATTGTTGAACAGTATGCTTTTAGACCATAGAATGCTCCCAACATTTCTAAATAGTTGATTCCATGTAACTGGAGGATTACTGCCTCCTGCGCATTCCATCTGCCTCCACAGCTAGAGTTGGTATCAGTGGCTCCCCATCCGAAAGTACTCACATCAGTTTGCAAAACAACCGAGGGTTGATTAATCAGAATGTTACTAGAACAACGTGAGACATTTGTAATCCACCACTGTAACTCAGTGATAGCTTCAACTGGCAACTGCATTGGTCTATAGAAATGACCTGCATGTTCTTTGAGTGCTTGTTCCTTGGCTCGTTGCAAATTTTGATAATGTAAAGGCCCAAATTGTACTCCAGGTATGGCCGCCACTAGTTTACCAATAACACTAGCCACTCTTCGGATGGAGGGTTGCTGTTCATCAACCAGATTGCTACAAGCTTCTATTAATTCTAACCTTTTGGCTCTAGGCAGTGTTACTGACATGTTAATTGAATCTATGGTGAACCCCAATAATCAATGTTAGTTGATGGTTTCAACTTGGATTTGGTTGGTTGGATGAGGAACCCCAACCTCTCGAACATCTGTCTGGTGACTGACACAGAAGATTCCGCTTCTTCCTGTGTGTTACCTATAATCAAAACATCATCCAAGTATGCCATTACAATGTGATTTTGTGCCCGGAGTAGTCCCAATACTGGTTTCAACAGTTTTGTAAATAACCTAGGGGCTGATGTTAACCCATTAGGTAAAGCTTTAAACTGCCACAGTTGTCTCATCCAATTAAATTTCAAATATCTACGGTATTTGTAATGCAATGGTACTGAATAATATGCATCTTTCAGATCTATACTTGCCATATAACATCCTTTAGAAACCAATTGTTTGCAGTAATGAATGTTTCCATTTTAAAATGTTTATACTGGACATAGGAATTCAGTTGGGTTAGATCAAGAATGACCCGACACCCACCATCCTTCTTTTGCCTGGGAAATATATTCGACACAAACTGCTGAGGCTCATGTACTGTTTTTTCAATTACCCCTTTGGTGAATAACGTTTCAATTTCATTATTAACTTGTAAAGTTTCTGGTTTTGAAAATACCAATTTCCAGCATGGTGTATGTTGAATGGGTGGATTTAAATCTAAAATAAACTCAATTCAGAACCCCTGAATGCTGTCCAGTATAAATAGATCTGATGTTATGCAGCACCATTCATAGTAAAACAATTCCAATCTGCCACCCACTGGTGACTGGTGTATAGAGGATATGTCCTGGACAAGTCCAGCTGCTCGTACCTCCATGGTTGCTGGATACCTTTGCCTCCGTATTTTTGGTGGAGTAAACGCTGGTGCCCACGGCCAATAACGTACTGATGGGGATCCATGGCTTGTCCCTTGCCCTGCTCCTGTGTCTGTGACCCGTTTGAATGGGTATGACCGATGAAGTTGCATCCTGCTGATTGGATGTGCTTTTATAAGGCCGACCGTCTTAGCCTCATCTGTCAAGTCCTTGACCTGTTTTGCCAGATCTTCTCCAAACAGGTAGTTTGGCAGCTGTACATTGGACGATTTACATAATGCTGCAAATTTTGGATTTAATGTCGGTTTAATGGCATTTTTCCTTAAGCAATTCATTTCAAAATGGGCGTTACACAGCAGGGCCAACGTATCCTGGTGTGTGTCTGATAACGGTGTGCCTTCCACTGACTGCCCAAATGACGTTATGCCTGACCCAATAAGCCTTAGGACCTTTTGCAGCCTGATTTCTTGAGATCGCATAGTTACCCCCATTTGGCCCCAAATGGCCTGGTTCACGGTGGGCACTTTTATCGATGCACAATTTACAGGTGTTTCATATTTTTCGATGGTTTCCTCCATCATTGAGTCTTGGAGCTGGTGAGAGGCCATATAGTTGATGTTATTGGCCAGATTTTCTTCCATGGCTTCACCAGTGCCTGCCGGTATGGCGAATTTACAAGCCACATCCAGCACACCTGGAGCGATGCTCTTGTGCTTTGGGGTATGCTCTTCGGCTATACTCCCAACTTCAGGGTCAGTCTCATACTGCCCTGGCTCTCCCTCTTCATATATGAGGGAGGAATCATGCAGCCCTTCACAAGGCACTGCTGGTATGGACCCCAATGCAACCCCATGGATAACTTGTTCTTCCTGTTGGATACAGGTCAGTCCTGTATTTCCCTCTATTGGAGGTTGCTGCCGTGGTCTGATGGGGTGACCCTTGAGTAAATAACTCACTCTGAAAAACGTCATGCTGGAGCATCCCTGGTACCATGTTCTGTATAATATCCAGCCGTCCGCAGACATCTTTCATTGTAGGAGGAGTGTCCTCTTGGCCCGACTCATCTGAGTCCACGGCCTTTACAGATTTCCTTTTCGCCTTCCTCCCGACTGGAGTGGCAATGGTGCTCTGTATTGGCACCGAGGTTGCTGCCGCTGGCTGATCTGCTGGCAGCTTCGGAAGTGAACCAAGCGCCCGGCCGCTGACTGTACTCCCGTGGTCTGACTCGGAGATTTTCCGGGCGGCGCATCTCACTCTCCCTCTCATTGTCATTTTCACACAGAGTTCTGTAGTTTCACTTACAGAGCTCTAACCACTCGCAGTAAAGTTTTTAAAACTTACCTGCGAGTTTTTAATTTTCCGCTGGTGGAGCTGCGCTCTCCAGCCCGTTTCTGCGCCATGCGTCTGACGTAATGACGCGCATGCGCCATGGCGGGACTTCTTCACAGAATCACTCACGTGACTCCGAAGTAAAATGTTTCTAAAAAAGCATTCTGAGTCCAGGTACCTGCAATGCAGTTCCAGACCAATAGCAGGAATAATTTGCTGTTGTTCAGTTCTGGTCAAGTTTCCTGGGCGTGAAACATGAACTGATGCTGTCTGGCCTGCTGAGAGTTTGTAGCATTTTCTGTTTTTATTGCAGATTTCTAGCATATGTAGGCTTGGGTTTTCATACAGTTTCTGATCGTGTTGAACAAAGTTGTTGAAATGTGCTGGTTGTTTAAAAGACAGGAATGTGATGATAACACTGTCAGTATATCGACTCAGATTCTTTGTTTCATCCATTTTAATCTGCCAGTAAAATAAACTTGGGTGGATTGATAAAGTAGATGCTTTCCTGGTTGATTTGTCTATCTTGTTTATAAGATGGTAATGAAGACAAATTCAAACAGCTGCTGTGCAAAAGCATAATGATTTCATCGGTCTAACAGACCCTGACAACATTACCTAACTGCTGGACTCTCTCAGTAGTCTTGATCCAATTTGAACCATCATTTACCAGATGTGTTTATTGATGCATGTTGTATCATTTGAGACCCAATGTTTCTAACTTTGATCAAGACTATTGCTATCTTTTAAATGTGAATCCCTGCTGGAGTCTTTTTCCATTGTCATATCCATTAAACCACTGACTGGATATTTTAAGCTGCACAACAAATAACTTTCTTCCCCATGTTCAATTAGGACAATTTGCATTAGAATTAGAAATTGAAAAAAAGAACATGATGTAAAACTGGTAAACAGCAAAGTGATTATTTTTTTTAATGGAATTTCCTATTAGAACAGGAAGCATTTTTCTGATTGTTATCTGACCATCTTGATCTCACCATCTCCATCACAGGAGATAGACTATCGACTGACGTCTATTATAAACCTACTGACTCCCATAACTATCTAGACTACACTTCTTCCCACCATGCTTCCTGCAAAGATACTATCCCCCTACTCCCAATTCCTCCAACTACACCGTATCTGCGCCCAAGATGAGGTTTTCTATACCAGGACATCCGAGATGTCCTCATTCTTTAGGGAATGGGGGTTCCCCTCTTCCATCATAGATGAGACCCGCACGTGTCTCCTCGGTATCCCCTTGCTTCCCCTCCCCCTAGTCGCAACAGTGACAGAGTCCCCCTAGTTTTTATCTCTCACCCCATTAGCCATCACATACAACACATAATTCTCCGACATATTTGTCACCTCCAAGGGATCCCACCTCTAGTCATATCTTCCCCTCCACCTCTTTTCACCTTCCGCAGAGACCGTTCCCTCTGCAACTCCCTTGATAATTCATCCCTTCCGACCCAAACCACCCTCTCCCCAGGTACCTTCCCCTGCAAACGTTGGAGATGCAACACCTGTCCCTATACCTCCTCCCTCAACTCTATCCAGGGACCCTAACAGTCCTTCACTTGCACCTCCTCCAACCTCATTTACTGTACCCATTGTTCAAGGTGTGGACTCTTATACATCGGCGAGGCCAAACTTAGACTGGCCGATTGTTTCGCTGAACACCTTCGCTCAGTCCGCCTGAACCTACCTGACGTCCTGGTTGTCAAACACTTTAATTCCCCTTCCCATTCCCACACTGACCTTTCTACCTGGGCCTCCTCCATTGTCAGAGTGAGGCCAAATGCAAATTGGAGGAATAGCACCTCATATTTCGCTTGGGCAGCTTACAACCCAGCGGTATGAATATTGATTTCTCTAACTTCAAGTAACACTTGCATCCCCTCTCTCTCCATAGTTTGTACCAGCTTCAAAGTTGTCTTGTTATGTCTCATTGTCTGTAACCCGTTTTCACCTAGCCCACAGCTAACAATGGACTTTCCTTTATCATCCTTACTTTTTTGCATATCTTCCATTCATTTTGTTCTATATCTCTCTATATCATCATCTGTAACTGTCGTTTTCCTTTCCCCTAACTCTCAGTCTGAAGAAGGGTTTCGACCTGAAATGTCACCTATTCCTTTTCTCCAGAGATGCTGTCTGACCCGTTGAGTTACTCCGGCTTTGTGTGATTATTTTGTGCTGTCTGACCTGTGTTTCTCCATGCATTTTCTGTTTTCCTTTTGCATTGGGAATTTCAGCAAGAAACTGGATATATTTTGCAAGCAGGCAGCAGGATATATAATTCTCTAAATATTTATCCTGACTGCTGCCACAGTGAAGATGTCACAACATGAAGGTTGTTTTAATCTGCTGAGATTTCTTGAAACTTTCTCTGCACAACAGTAACAGTAAGAACACAGTGTTTTATAGGGTAGGTGCATTGATATGGAAGGAATTGGAATCAAGGAAGCCACCTTCACTGAAATGTTTATGGACCGTACCTTGTTTAGAGCATATGATAGGAGGCAAGTTACAGGCAACACTGAGAAAGTGGAACAATTGTTTTTCACGATGACTACTGTAAGGTTAGGAAGAAAGAAACTGACAAATCTTGGAATATTGATTCCATATTTTACAGAAATGGAGGTCCAATCTCTCCGAAGATGCTGCACCACACTTTCTGATAACTTAACATGACTGCAGTGAAATTATTCTCTTATTTATTTATGTCTTGTTGGGTGTTTTGAAAGTTTGATAGTAATCGTGAAATGTGAATGGAAAGTGTGTAAAGCTACATAAGAATGTTTTGAAGGAAAAAGGTGCCTTGAAATTTCAGAAGAGATTGCATCACCACCAAGCAATCCTGCACAGACTCATCCATTATTTCATTATGTTTCCTCAGTCTTATATTTTAGCTCCTTAATATAAAACAGATGTAGATGTATAACATTAGTTGCAGAATATCAGATTTATGCTGATATATTTTCAATTTAATAATTCTCCCCATACTGTTTCTTCCCTCTGGGGGCTGGAGAGAAAGTTGGAGACTTTACGTTGATTAGAATGCTTTCCTGGTTATTGTCCATTTGCTGACCATACTAGAAAATGTGGGAATGATGGAAATTTAAAGTTGCATCATTTGGGTCCTTAAATCTTTTAACAAGCCAATCGATTTTAATTTCAAATAATCTCTATTAATTTCTGCTCTCTGACCGACTTAAGCAAAAGCAGGAGCGTAATGAGTTTTATTTGGACATAGAATCTAGCTCTGAGATACCAAGATGAAAGCTTAGCAATAATATGCACAGTAGAGCTATCAAAAAGGTTTTTCAAACATAAGGACCATGTTTTTGTTACTGCTACTCTATCTATCTCCTTTCCTCTCACTCCTTTCTTTTTACCTCTTATCCCTTTTCTCTCTCCTCTCTCCTATTCCAGCCTCCCCCTTGCCCCTATGCACTCCTTCCTCTTTCTTCTTACCACCCTTCTCCTGCAGTAGCAGCTTGAGCAGTGTCATGTGGGCAGAGTTTGTCCAACCTCACCATGAAGAAATTCTCTTTGCAGTTAATGGAATTTCATCTTGCGAGAAGAAATCTCACCTCATCTCAGTCTTAATAGTAAGATTAAACGAGAACTTACCAGTTTGAAGTTTGATCTTTATTTTATGAGGAGTTACGTTGGTGATTACGTGAAGAACCCCGTCAGGGCGCATGCGCGTCAATCTTCAAAGCAGCGGTATGAAATCACAGACAACACCATAATTGAAGTAACATATTAAGATGATCAACATGAGAACTACCATTATGACCTTTTTTTTATGAGAGAGGGTTGGGCGTGGCGGGCACGTAATCACCAACGTAACTCCTCATAAAATAAAGATCAAACTTCAAACTGGTAAGTTCTCGTTTAATCTTACTATTTTACTTCGGAGTCACGTGAGTGACTACGTGAAGATTTTAAAGCTCTGTGATTTTTATGCCGCAGATCAAAATCCCGGCTTCTCACTGCATCGATTGACTCTGAGTATCATCAATAATGCTGTAAACATGACATTGCATAACATGCCAAAACAAAACAGTTTTATTTTTGGTCATAAAACAACCAATAAACCCTCTTAATGTAGGGGCAACAAACGAAACAGAATGAAACAGTATTGAAAACAGACTAAACAATAGCAACAGCACTCAATATTGAGTTGGCAATCAGCCCTCCATCGGCAATCGGCCGATGGTAGTATTGCTGAAACACAAGTTCATTTTTCCAACCTGCGGCTTTTAATATATGGTCGATGGGAACGTCCATCGCCCTGACCGCGGATGTTGCTACTGCACTGGTGGAATGAGATGTAAACACATAAATGTTAATTCCTGCCTGAACCAACTCTTGCTTTAACCACCTTGAGATAGTCTGAACTGCCACTCTTTTATGTTGGCTCCTTGTAACTGACAAATAATCCTGTTTCTTCTTGTCTTAAAACCCTTGTGGCTTCAATGTAATGTAACAAATGTGTCCTTACACATAAACATGGAGCTGTAGGATATGCTGAGAACACAATCTTAAATCCTGTCACACCTGGCCTGCTTTGTTTGAGCAGGTCAGAAATATAAAACAGAACATTCTCTGTAGTCACTTCCATTCTCTCGAACTGAAGTTTTTGCAAAGTCTGCACTCTCTGTACTGACACCAATGCCATTAGCATAGCCAATTCAGCAAAGTTATAGACGTGACAGGGACCCAATGACGAAGCATGTTAAGAACAATGCTTACATCGTAGATTACCATATACCTAGGCTTAGGCGTTTTGGAATTAAAGATTCCTTTCATCAACCTAGATATGAGAGGGTGAGATCCTATACTTTGTGTCCGTGTACCTATTACAAGATATGCCGACAAAGCACTTCTAGCTGTGTTGATAGCACTATACCTATGACCCTCATCATAATATAGTGTAGATAAAACTCTAACACATTTTCAATAATTACAATATCATATTGCATATTCTTTTGAACACAATATTGTTCCCATTTTTATTTATTTATTTATTATTTTTTAACATAAGTCATATACTGCTTTTGAGTACTCTTTCTCCAGGCTGCAGTGAGTATATCCACCGTTGACGAGCATGCGCCCTGACGGGGTTCTTCACGTAGTCACTCACGTGACTCCGAAGTAAAACTGCATATCCCTCCTTCTTCTAAACTCTCGTGAATATGTCTAATTATTCCTATCTCTATACTTCATCCTGCATTCCAGGTACATACATGGTGAACCTTCAAGATGATACCTCTTGAGCAAGAACATCTTTTCTCAAATAAGGGGACTAAAACTGTACAAAATATTGAAGATGTGCTCTGACCAAGACTCTGTATGAATGTACTGGAGGTAAATATCCCTATTCTTCCATGCAAATCCTCTCCCTACAAAGGCCAGCATTCTATTTGCACTCTTAATCGTTATCTGCACCATGTTAACAGCATGTTCATCTTTAATTTGCAGATGACACAAAGCTGGGTGGCAGTGTGTCATGAAAGGAGGATACTATGAGGATGCAGGGTGATTTGCACAGGTTGGGTGAGTGGGCAGATGCATCGCAGATGCAGTTTAAATGGCAGGATAATTGTGAGGTTATCCTCGGTGGCAAATTATTATCTGAATGGTATCTATTTGGGAAAAGGGGAAGTACAACGTGATCTGGGGGTCCTTGTTCATCAGTCACTGAAAGTAGGCATGCAGGTACAGCAGACAGTGAAGAAAGCTAATGGCATGTTGGCCTTCATAACAAGAGGAGTTGAGTATTGGAGCAAAGAGGTCCTTCTGCAGTTGTACGGGGCCCTAGAGAGACCACACCTGGAATATTGTGTGCAGTCTTGGCCTCCAAATTTGAGGAAGGACATTCTTGCTATTGAGGGAGTGCAGCGTAGGTTCACCAGGTTAATTCCCTGGATGGCGGGACTGTTATATGATGATAGAATGGCTCGATTGGGCTTGTATGCACTGGAATTTAGAAGGATGAGAGGGGATCTTATTGAAACATATAAGATTATTAACGGATTGGACATGCTAGAGGCAGAAAACATGTTCCCAATGTTGGAGGAGTCCAGAACCAGGGGCCACAGTTTAATAATAAAGGGTAGTCCATTTAGAACAGAGATGAGGAAAAACCTTTTCAACCAGAGAGTTGTGAATCTGTGTAATTCTCTGCCTCAGATGGTAGTTGAGGCCAATTCTCTGGATGCTTTCAAGAGCGATTTAGATAGGGCTCTTAAAAATAGCGGAGTCAAGGGTTATGGGGAGAAGTCAGGAACGTGGTACTGATTGTGGATGATCAGCCATGATTACAGTGAATGGCGGTGCTGGCTCAAAGGGCTGAATGGCCTATTCCTGCACTTATTGTCTATTGTCTATTGTAAATGTTTAATGGAGTGCTCCTTTGCTGTCAAAACGAATTGTTTAAAAGTGAAGAACCGGACCTTGCTTTCAGGTGATTCTTGGGTTAGCCTGTGGGTAAACAGTCCAAATGCATCTCAATCACTCAAGGGTTTATTGAAACGTCATCATGCTTTATTTAATATATTTAAGCAAGCAAGCA
The DNA here is from genome assembly GCA_038087875.1 of Malacoraja senta. Classification (NCBI taxonomy): domain Eukaryota; kingdom Metazoa; phylum Chordata; class Chondrichthyes; order Rajiformes; family Rajidae; genus Malacoraja; species Malacoraja senta. Next base: position 32,019,037 of record CM075980.1, read on the forward strand.
TTATTCCAAATAATATATTCAGACAAATTATTTGGAAAGCCAGCATAGGAGGGAATTTTATGCTATTTTGTGCTATACCCGTATCGGACGTTACTCATATAGGCACAGACACAAATTAAAACAGCTCCTAGATTGGTTTTGAGTCTATTGAACAAGTTGGTTTATTGAAGGCCATAACAGTGCACACTGTGAAACACTCTGAGAGAACCCAAAGTCCTTCAGAGATTCACAGTATCTACAGCATTTTATATTTTCATGACACGATGTTTACTTGTGGATTTGAAATAAATCATCCTTGATAAATGTCGCTGTACACTTTTATCTTTGTCTTTCCCCAGAGTTAACTTTAACCTTACTTTTTCTGTTTTGAAAATCTCTCTCTCTCATATATCTAACAAATTAATCCCATAGATGTCAATGTCTCTGCAAGGACATTTGATGAGGTTGATTTTTTTAAAAGGCCATTCGTTAACTTCTGGGAAACTTGCATGCTAAATACAGTGACAAAGAGCAGCTGTAATCTCAAGGTTGTAGCGATAAGAAACTAGACAGAACTACAAACAACTATTCCTCCACAACTGATAAGGAAGCCTGCTTTTAGAAATACAAACATAGAAATTAGGTGGAGGAGGAGGCCATTCGGCCCTTCAAGCCAGCACCGCCATTCATTGCGATCATGGCTGATCGTCCCCAATCAATAACCCGTGCCTGCCTTCTCCCCATATCCCTTGATTCCACTATCTAACTCTCTCATAAATCCATCCAGTGATTTGGCCTCCACTGCCCTCTGTGGCAGGGAATTCCACAAATTCACAACTCTCTGGGTGAAAAGGTTTTTTCTCACCTCAGTCTTAAATGACCTCCCCTTTATTCTTTTATTTTTTTATTTTTATTTTTTATTTTTTATTTATTAGAAGTACATTACATTACAACCACATACATTAGTACTCATCACTTATGTCTTCTTACAATTAATGTACTCCATTTGTTTTTTACACTAGTAAAAGGAAAGGATAAGATTGAAAGAAAGAAGAAAGTGAAGGAAAAAGTGAGAGTGTAGAAAATGTGACAACAAAAAAGGACGAAGACCCTATAAGAACAAAATTAAAAACAAAAGAAAAATAGTTAAGAAATAGACCATAGAAAAGAAGGAGAAAGAGAAAGAGGAAAAAGAGAGAAACAAATATTTTTTATGAGCATTACGCAAATGGGACATACCAACTCTTCAACTATCATCCCCCCTTACCTGACCTCAATTTTTTTTAAGGTACCTTTGCACCCTATATTTGTAATAATTCTATAAATGCAGACCACGTCAGGTGGAAGTGATCTGGTTTACCTGCTAGGAGGAGTCTTATCTCTTCTAGGTGTAATGTTTCGAACATATTTGAAATCCACATGTTTATAGTTGGTATTGGAGCCTTTTTCCAAAATTTTAGAATTAGCTTTTTTCCAGTTATTAACCCATAGTCTATTAGTTTCCTTTGAAACACATTTAGTTCTGGACCATCTTCCGTTATTCCGAAGATAATCCATTCTGCTTTGGGTATCAGTCTTATTTTAAATAATTTTGTAAAGAATTCGAAAATTTCATTCCAAAATTTTTGAATTTTTGTACAGAAAACGAATGAGTGCGCTATAGTAGCTTCTTGGGATTGACATTTATCACAAATAGATGATACATTTGGGAAAATGTTATGAATTTTAGTTTTCGAATAATATAATCTATGTAAAATTTTAAATTGTATTAAAGTGTCTTACATTAATCGAACATTTATGCACGTTTAATATGTGTTCATTCCAACTTTCCTTTGAAATTTTAATAGCTAACTCTTGTTCCCAGTCTCTTCTGATACCCTCCGTAGATGGTATTTGTACATTTAAGATAATATTATACAAATATGATATTAAGTTTGCTGATTCAGCTTTTATCTGCATTGCCTCATCCAATACATCTGCTGGGTTATTCTAATGATCTTTTGTATATTTTTTCAAATAGTCGCATATTTGAAAATATTTAACATATTGATTATTTCCGAGTTTATATTTTATTTGTAATTGTTGAAATGAAAGTAATTTTCCAGTTTCATACAAGTCACCGAGCGTTTTAATTCCTAGTCTATCCCAATGTGTAAAAGCTTTATCTATAATAGAGGGATTAAACGATGGGTTATTAACCATGGGTAATAAAAGTGATAAATTTCTTAATTTTAAATTTCGTTTTATTTGTTTCCAAATTCGGATTGGGTTCTTATTATAATTTATATTATTCAGTTTCATTGGAGAGAGGAGGATCGCTCCAATGTTTCCAGAGGAGCAATCCTCTTTCTCCATTACAATCCAGTCCACTTGCTGGGCGGAGTTATCCATCAGTTGAATCATATTTTTAATATTTACTGACCAATAATAACACATAAAATTAGGTAGTGCTAAACCCCCTAATACTTTAGGTTTATTCAGATGAGTTTTTTGTATTCTATGTGATTTATAGTCCCATATAAAATGAGTGATATCTGAGTCGAGTTTTTTTTTAAACTTCTTTGGTAAGTATATAGGAATCGATTGAAATAGGTATAAAATTTGTGGTAGAAAGATCATTTTTATTGCATTTATTCAGCCTATTAAAGACATCGGGAGCGTTTTCCAGAATTTAATTACTGTGTTTAATTTATTAAGTAGGGGATCAAAATTTGCCTTAAACATACCTTGATATGTTCTAGTAATTTCGATTCCTAAGTATTTAAATTTTTCTGTAGGGAATTTTAAAAGATGTGTTGAATCTTTCGGTTTTATTGACATAATTTCACTTTTATTCCAATTTGTTCTATATCCAGAAAAAGATCCAAAGTCTTCAATTAAATTTAATATATTTGGTATAGTGATTTGAGGTTTTGTAATGTACAGTAATATATCATCCGCGTATAAAGATATTTTATTATATGAATCTTTAGTATTATATCCATGGATATCAGGGTGTATTCTAATTTTTTCTGCTAGCGGTTCAATAATGAGAGCAAACAACTGTGGTGATAATGAGCATCCTTGTCTATTTCCCCTTGATAGTTGGAATTTAAATATTTGGGAATCGAAATTACCAGAACATATCAAGGTATGTTCAGGGCAAATTTTGACCCCCTACTTAATAAACTGAATACATTAATTAAATTCTGGAAAACGCTCCCGATGTCGTTAATAGGCCGAATAAACGCAATAAAAATGATCTTTTTACCACAAATTTTATACCTATTTCAATCAATTCCTATATACTTACCTAAGAAGTTTTTTAAAAAACTCGACTCAGATATCACTAATTTTATATGGGACTATAAATCACATAGAATACAAAAAACCCATCTGAATAAACCTAAAGTATTGGGGGGTCTAGCACTACCTAATTTTATGTATTATTATTGGTCAGTAAATATTAAAAACATGATTCAACTGATGGATAACTCCGCCCAGCAAGTAGACTGGATTGTAATGGAGAAAGAGGATTGCTCCTCTAGAAACATTGGAGCGATCCTCCTCTCTCCAATGAAACTGAATAACATAAACTATAATAAGAACCCAATTATTCATAGTACAATCCGTATTTGGAAACAAATAAAACAAAATTTAAAATTAAGAAACTTATCACTTTTATTACCTATAGTCAATAACCCTTCGTTTAGTCCTTCTATTATAGATAAAGCTTATACACAATGGGATAGACTAGGAATTAAAACGCTTGGTGACTTGTATGAAACTGGAAAATTACTTTCATTTCAACAATTACAAATAAAATATAAACTCGGAAATAATCAATATTTTAAATACTTTCAAATATGCGACTATTTGAAAAAATATACAAAAGATCATTATAATAATCCAATAGATGTATTGGACGAGGCAATGCAGATAAAAGCGGAATCAGCAAACTTAATATCATATTTGTATAATATTATTTTAAATGTACAAATACCACCTACGGAGGGTATCAGAAGAGACTGGGAACAAGAGTTAGCTATTAAAATTTCAAAGGAAAGTTGGAATGAATACTTATTAAACGTGCATAAATGCTCAATTAATGTAAGACACACTTTAATACAATTTAAAATTTTACATAGATTATATTATTCGAAAACTAAAATTCATAAAATTTTCCCAAACGTATCATCTATTTGTGATAAATGTCAATCCCAAGAAGCAACTATAGCGCACTCATTTGTCTTCTGTACAAAAATTCAAAAATTTTGGAATGACATTTTTGAAATCTTTACAAAGTTATTTAAAACAAGACTGATACCCAAAGCAGAATGGATTATCTTCGGAATAACGGAAGATGATCCAGAACTAAATGTGTTTCAAAAGAAATTAATGGACTATGGGTTAATAACTGGAAAAAAGCTAATTCTAAAATTTTGGAAGAAGGCTCCAATACCAACTATAAATATGTGGATTTCAAATATGTTTGAAACATTACACCTAGAAGAGATAAGACTCCTCCTAGCAGGTAAACCAGATCACTTCCACCTGACGTGGTCTGCATTTATAGAATTATTACAAACATAGGGTGCAAAAGTACTTTAAAAAAATAAAACATTGAGGTCAGGTAAGGGGGGATGATAGTTGAAGAGTTGGTATGTCCTATTTACGTGATGCTCAAAAAAAAACATTTGTTTCTCTTTTTTTCTCTTTCTCTTTTCTTTTCTTAGGGCCTATTTCTTAACTCTTTTTCTTTTTGTTTTTAATTTCGCTCTTATAGGGTCTTCGTCCTTTTTTGTTGTTACATTTTCTACACTTTTCTACACTTGCACTTTTTCCTTCACTTTCTTCTTTCTTTCAATCTTTTCTTTTTCTAGTGTAAAAAAAATAAATAAAGGGAGTACATTAATTGTAAGAAGATATAAATGACGAGTATTAATGTATGTGGTTGTAATGTAATGTACTTCTAATAAATAAAAATTAAAAAAAAAAAAAAAAAGATAGTTGGAATTTCGAGGATAATATGTTATTAGTTAGTATTCTAGCTGTAGGTTTGTTATATAGTAACTTGATCCATAGAACAAAATTCTCTCCCAGTTGGAATTTTTGTAATACTTTATCCATATAATTCCATTCTACTTGGTCAAATGCTTTTTCAGCATCCAGCGAAATAATTCTAAGACTGTGGCCCGTGGTTCTGGACTCGCCCAACATTGGGAACATTTTTCCTGCATCTAGCTTGTCCAGTCCTTTTATAATTTTATATGTTTCTATAAGATCTCCCATCATCCTTCTAAACTCCAGTGAATACAAGCCGAGTCTTTTCAATCTTTCCTCATATGACAGTCCCGCCATCACAGGGATCAATCTCGTGAACCTTCGCTGCACTGTCTCAATCACAAGGATGTCCTTCCTCAAATTAGGAGACCAAAACTGTACGCAATACTCCAGATGTGGTCTTACCAGAGCCCTATACAACTGCAGAAGAACCTCTCTACTACTATGCTGAAATCCTCTTGTTATGAAGGCCAACATTCCATTAGCTTTCTTCACTGCCTGCTGTACCTGCACACCAACTTTCAGCGACCGGTGTACAAGGACACCCAGGTCTCGCTGTACCTCAACCATTACCTAACCTAACCCTATTGAGATAATAATCTGCCCCCTTGTTTTTGCCACCAAAGTGGATAAACTCACATTTATCTATATTATACTGCATCTGCCACACATCTGCCCACTCACTCAACCTGTCCAGGTCACCCAGCAACCTCCTAACATCCTCTTCACAGTTCACCTGCCACCCAGCTTTGTGTCATCCGCAAACTTGCTAGTGTTGCTAGTGTTGCTCCTAATTCCCTCTTCCAAATCATTAATATATATGGTAAACAGTTGCGGCCCCAACACCGAGCCTTGTGGCACTCCACTCGCCACTGCCTTCCATTCTGAAAAGGACCCGTTCACTCCTACTCTTTGCTTCCTGTCTGCCAACCAATGTTCTATCCAGAGATAGAGAACATATCCAGAGAACAGATATTTCAGCAGAGTGTATTAGTTTCAGCTATTTTTTAGCTATTTACAACCCTAATGCCTATTTTAAGTAGGTTGGCTGTACTGTGAAGGCTAAATACATTGACACATCTATGTATTAGTGTCCTAACATTCTATGTTAGTCATTTTTCCCATCATGCCTCCCCAGTGTGAGCTCCAGGGTTAAACAGGTTATAACAATATAAAGGACCTGTCCCACTGCAGCTACCTAATTTGCGAGTTTAGAAGAGTACTCTCGACACAAACTCGCAGCATGGTCGACACGTGGTCCTAGGAGGTCACTGGAACTCTCCTTCATGCTCGAGGGACGTTCCCGCATACACGCGGCCTCAGTTTGGTCGAGGAAAAATTTTCCGCGAGGAAAAATTGGTCGGTATGGTTCTTTTGAACTCATAGTGCAGTGGATTGGGGTCGCTAGGCAGTCGACGTAGCCGTAAATTGCGTACAGTTTTGGTCTCCTAATCTGAGGAAAGACATTCTTGCCATAGAGGGAGTACAGAGAAGGTTCACCAGACTGATTCCTGGGATGGCAGGACTTTCATATGAAGAAAGACTGGATAGACTCGGCTTGTACACGCTAGAATTTAGAAGATTGAGGGGGGATCTTATAGAAACTTACAAAATTCTTAAGGGGTTGGACAGGCTAGATGCAGGAAGATTATTCCCAGTGTTGGGGAAGTCCAGAACTAGGGGTCACAGTTTAAGGATAAGAGGGAAGTCTTTTAGGACCGAGATGAGAAAATCATTTTTTCCACAGAGAGTGGTGACTCTGTGGAATTCTCTGCCACAGAAGGTAGTTGAGGCCAGTTCATTGGCTATATTTAAGAGGGAGTTAGATGTGGCCCTTGTGGCTAAAGGGATCAGGGGGTATGGAGAGAAGGCAGGGATGGGATACTGAGTTGGATGATCAGCCATGATCATATCGAATGGCGGTGCAGGCTCGAAGGGCTGAATGGCCTACTCCTGCACCTATTTTCTATGTTTCTATGACAGTCGCTGAAAAGTCGCATTAGTGGGACAGGCCCTTTATGTTAAACCTATTATAACCTTCCATATAATTTTCAAAATTTCCAACAACGGCCAAAATAATGGAATTGTATTTTGAGTTTTATTTTGCCGCTGTGTTCTGACTAGTTTAGTAATTAAATACATTGTTCTTCCATCTTAGAGCCATTCTAAGCTCTTTAAGGTTCTATCCTTTGAATGAGATCTTAAGTTCAGGATCTGTTTTCCCAGTCAAGTGAATGGTAAAGTTTCTTTGGTACATTTAGAAAAGAACTTGGACTTTCCTGCTTCTAAGTAATTTACTCTCATTCAGTATTACCATTAAAATACAGGTAACTGCCCATTCATTTCCTTGTATTTTCTGAAAAACAGTTGACATTTTGGTTGCAATTTTGTGTGAAGTTTTGTGAGATCTTTCTGAGACATTACAAGGCCGAAAATAACTCAAAAGTCTTTCCCATCTCAAACATCAACGTGTTGTTTGGTCCTAATGTTGGAAAAAGGTATGTTTACTTAAACACAACTATTTTATGGAGCAATGACCACTATGGATGGAGCATAATTGTGGTATGGTGGAATACTGCAGACTAAAGTAGGTGAGAACATCACATTGTATAGCTGAAGCCCAATGAAAAAGGCAAAAACATCAAAGACTGTTATATCAATCTATTTATTTTAACAAAGACAAAGTTAAAATATAATTAGCTGTTCCATTAGAGCTGAAAAATACTTAAATTAACTTGTTTATGCAATGTACCATGCCAGGAGCAGAAGATTGAATGGTTGATTATGAAGCATCAAAATGAGGAAACATTGCAACAACTCCACCCATGAAATTCATTGGCATTGTTGCATTACAATTAGGGCTGCTGCCTCATAGCTCCATAGAACCCAGTTCTAACATTGGATGCTGTCTGTGTGCTGTTTGCACACTCTCCCTGTCACTGCTTTGGTTTCCTCTGGTTTCCTCCCACATTCCAAAATGCTGTAAATTGCCACATTGTAAGTGTAAGTAAGTGGTAGGAGAATCAAAGTGAGATTAATTAGTATTTGAAAGGTTACTGGGAAGTAATAAGAGGAGGAATAAAATAACTCTACAAGAAGCCAGTATGGCCTGCCTTCCTGCCTTCCTTCTGTGTCTTAATAAAATCAAAATAATTAGTAGTCTCTGAATCGTTTTGGAATGGTTTGAGCTTGCAAATAGCTCTAATTCTCTGCAAGTTTATTCATTCATAGTGGACCCTGAAGAAACAATAACTACACTGGCTGGTGGTTGGACAACAGGATGTTTTAACATGGAGAGCTAAATATCCATTTCCTTACAGATGAACTTCATGGGAAGCACTCAATTTCCCTGTGGTTTTCGTTTAATAGCATGTTTTCAATAATTAACTAATAATGTTAATTGTTCAAGGAACCACGGACAATTAGATTGGTCTTGATTGTTCCTGATGTTATTATAAAATTAGGCTTGACCTGATGTTTTCTTGATTTTGATGCTCTAGACATTGGTGGGGATAAAGCCAATGGATCATCTGCACCACCTGTCCAAAAATCAAAGGTGGGAACTCATCCACTTCCTGGTTATTAGGTTTGGGATATAATCTGTCAGTGATGAGTGTTGAGGGACCCATGTCTCTGCACACTCACTCACAGTCTGTGAGAGGGTATTGCACATTCAGGAATGTAGCCTTACTATTCAGTGTATAATTAAAATGATTTATTGTCCTGTTAGAATAGGACCATTTACACCTAATCCAAGATATTATGCCAGATGGTGAAATGGTTAGACTGTGGTTCTGTTGAGAATTGCCAGCTATCTGTAGAGTGTGTGTTAGCGGGTTCCAGAGTTATACATTTGTGAAACTGTATATTTATTTCATGGTACATTTGTGCTCAATTAATCTTCTTCTTCTCCTTGCGTATGGCGTGCACAGCCTAAAGTTGTAGGTCAACTTGTTCTATTTGATCTTGTTTGTGCACGTCGGGTTGATTGCATTAGTTGAAACAGGGTGGACCACGTTAAGGTTCCAATCTCCCACCCCATTAATCTACAGTATATACTATTAAAAGTTTCGACTTGGTTTTCTGTCTGTCTGTCTGTCTGTGATCTCAGGGGCTACCCCAAAATGGTACACAGTAGAGCGAAATCTTTTGCAGAATCTTACTTGGCTTTTTCCCTTGGTCGTTCGTATCAAGTTCCTTCACATTTGATGTTATATTTCACTTTATTGATATTTAAAGCTTTAAAAAGGCCAACTTTAACAAGATTTTTACTGTTAAAATCCTTCCTGCCAGCTTCCAACAAACTTTGATACAAAGTTGCAATACAGCTGTGTATTGCAACTTCCACCAACTTTTCACCTGAATGGGACATCACAGTCCTCCACCTGACATTTGCAACAATGTTGCCATCATACAACACTTGTTCCAGCTCCTGGCAGGAGAGGAGGGGGAGGGTGAAGTGGTATTGCAATTGGGGAAGTGCAATTGCAATCTTTTTTTAAGTCCAGTGCTGGGGGAGGCAGGGAGTGCCGGAATCTTACGTTCGGCAACAGGTTGAGTTGGGGGACCACGCCTCCCATGGGGGCTACGGGTTAGTGGTGCCATATTGCGTTGTGGAAAAGGTTGCGTTGGGGGACCAGGCCTCCCGTGTGATAGGGACCGAATGGGTCCCAGTTGGTCTGGTTAACAACAAAAGAATGCATTTTAAATTTATTTATTATTTGTAAAAAAATCGTAATTGATTACAATTATTGGGTGGCACAGTGGCGCAACCGTAGAGCTGCAGCCTTACAGTGCCAGAGACCCAGGTTCGATTCTAACTACGGGTGCTGTCTGTATGGAGTTTGTACAATTTCCCTGTGACTGCTGGATTTTCTCCAGGCTGCTCTGGTTGCATTCCACATTCCAAAGACATGCAGGTTTGAAGATTAAGTGGCTTCTGTAAATTGTAATAGTGTGTAGGATAGAACGAGTGTGTGGGTGATTGCTGGTCAGCAAGGACTCAGTGGGCTGATGGGCCTGTTTTTATACTGTGTCTCTAACCAAAATTAACTCAGTTTCAACTATTTGAAAATGCACTTGTTCAACAAGGCATTTAACAACAACAATACAAATGAAACCAGTACCTAGATAGGAAGAGAGGAACAAACACAGTTGGATGGTTTAATAAAGCATGATCTAACTATTGACTCCTCTTCTTTAGCTTTTCTAAACTGTGCCAAGATAAAGCGATGAATGTCTTGGATATGATTTGGTTTATTTTGTATAATGCATATGACGAAGTGTGATTGTGCTTTAGGCTTCTTAATTTCACCTCGCCTATCTTTACTTCTCACGGCATGGAAAACCGCAAAAATATAGTGTTACCCAAATGGATAGATTGACCACTGGAGTCCATTTCTTGCCAGTTTACATCTGTAAAACTAATAAGCTGCATCCTAATTTCAGGAAGGTGCTGCATTCCTAATCATGGCCTGGCCGCCGGTCTCAATTTTCTCCTATTATATGTTCAACTATAACGTGGGGACTTACTCTTAGTGATTAATTTAAATCACAACAAGCGACTAATTGCCAGCATCAACGGGTCTGCAGGATAGTTTGTAGCCTCCTTGGTGCCAGAATCCCAGTTGTCTCGGAGCTGCTGCAGAACATTGTCAAGGGGGAAGCTGGGCAACCAGAAGCTGTTGCGCACGTAAGCACAAATGACATCAGTAGGAAAGGGATGTGGTGCTGTGGAATTACGGGCCTGTTTCCACGCTGTGTCTCTAAACTAAACTAAACTAATGGGCCTGTCCCACTGACGTGAGTTTTTCGGCGACTACCGGCACCCATCATAGGTCGTTACAGGTCGCCGAAAATTTTGAACATGTTGAAAATCCAGAGGCGACCAGAAAGACGCTACGACTCTTTGGGCGACTGAGGAGACGATTCACGACCATACAGGCGACACCCTGGCGACATGTCGCGGGGTGAAGCCTGTTTGGTCGTGAGTTGTCGCCCAAAGAGTCGTACCTTGTTCTGGTCGCCACTGGATTTTCAACATGTTGAAAAGTTTCCTGCAATGACCTATGATGGGTGCCGGCAAGTCGCCGAAAAAGTTGCGTAAGTGGGACAGGCCCATAAGGCAAAAGGTTAAAATGCAGGGCCTAAAGGTTGGTAATCACTAGATTATACTGCTGCCATGTGCAAGTGAGGGTAGCAATAGGAAGATAGGACAGATGAATGCGTGGCTAAGAAGTTGGTGCAGGGGGCAGGGATTCAGGTGTTTGGACCATTGAGATCTCTTCTGGGGGACAGGTGACCTGTACAAGAGGGACGGGTTGCACCTGAACTGGAGGGGCCCTAACATCTTTACAGGGAGGTTTGCTCGTGCTACTTGAGAAGGTTTAAACTAGAATGGCAGGGGGGTGGGAATCTGAGCAGCAGATGAGAAGCAGGCGGTTATGATAAGTAAGTATCAAAGGGAGACAAGACAGGGAGAAGTTCAAAAATATGGGGATAATGAAGGAACTAATGCAAAAAGTATTGTGTGTAAAGCTGATGAACAGAGCCTGGATCAGTGCTTGGAATTATGATGTTGTGGCCATTACGGAGACTTGGTTGCAAGATGGATATGACTGGCAGCTCAACGTGCCTGGGTTTTGATGTTTCAAGCGATATAGAGAGGGGGGTTAAATGAGGTGCAGGAGTTGCTTTGCTAATCAGGGACAATGACACAGTGGCACTCAGAGAGGACATACTGGAGGGGACATCTACTTATGGGTTGAGCTCGAAAATAAGAAAGTAAGAATTATTATTATTATTATTATTATTATCAAATTGTTGAAAACATTAGAGACGTAGTGGTGCTGGTTTCCGACGGGTACGGTGACGTACGCACCACACATCTCTGTCCTCCATGCAGCTGGCAAGCTCCTCTTACTTTAATGGGATTATATTATAGGTCACACAATAGCCAGTGGAAGACAGATTACAGGAGGATGTAAGCACCACAGGGTTGTTGTCGAGGGTGATTTTAACTTCCCCAACATAGATACATAGATACATAGAAAATAGGTGCAGGAGTAGGCCATTCGGCCCTTCGAGCCTGCACCACCATTCAATATGATCATGGCTGATCATCCAACTCAGTATCCCGTACCTGCCTTCTGAGCCCTTTAGCCACAAGGGCCACATCTAACTCCCTCTTAAATATAGCCAATGAACTGGCCTCAACTACCCTCTGTGGCAGAGAGTTCCAGAGATTCACCACTCTCTGTGTGAAAAGGTTTTTTCTCATCTCGGTCTTAAAGGATTTCCCCCTTATCCTTAAGCTGTGACCCCTTGTCCTGGACTTCCCCAACATCGGGAACAATCTTCCTGCATCTAGCCTGTCCAACCCCATAAGAATTTTGTACGTTTCTATAAGATCCCCTCTCAATCTCCTAAATTCTAGCGAGTATAAGCCAAGTCTATCCAGTCTTTCTTCATATGAAAGTCCTGACATCCCAGGAATCAGTCTGGTGAACCTTCTCTGCACTCCCTCTATGGCTATAATGTCCTTCCTCAGATTTGGAACATTGATTAGGATTTACTCAGAGCAAGAGAATTAGACGGGGTAGAATTTGTTCGGTGCATCCAAGAACGTTTCCTTAAACAATATGTGGTAGTCAGACTGGAAAAAGGGACCAAACTGGACCTTGTATTGTGAAACGAGCCTGGCCGGGTGACTAGTGTTGTGGTGAAAGAAGAATTTGGGGCGAGTGATCAGAACTCCATCAGTTTTAAGATTGTTTTGAATAGGGACAGGTCTGGATCTTGGTGGAAGGTACTTAATTGGGGAAAAGCAGGTCGCAATGTTATTAGACAAGAGCTAAGGAGGGTAGATTGGGTTCATTTATTATTGGGAAATCCACAGAGGACATTGGGGAGATGTTTAAACTGTTTACACTGAGGGTGGTGGATGTGTGAGAAGCTGCTGGGGGAAGTGGCAGAGAAAGGCACAATAAATATGTTTAAAATAAATTTGGACCGTTACAAGGATAGGAAAGGTTTAGAGGGATATAGGCCAAATGCAGGTAAATAGAATTAGTTCGTAGGCAACTTGATGAGTTGGGTCAAAGGGCCTGTTTCTGTGCTGTTTCATTCTTTGACTATAAAGTTAAAGGAGAAAATGTTCAAACTATCAGTCAGACAGCACCTATGGGAAGGGTAACATTCAAGAAGTTAACATTTCAAGCTGAAGACTGTTCGTCAAACCCTTCAACAGTTCTGTAGAAAGGTCTCTGACCAGAAACATTGACTCTGTTTCTCTTTGCTCGGGTGCTGCTTCATCTTGTGAATCTCCAGCATTTGCTCTTTTTATTTCAAATAACTACCATCTATAGATTTCGATTTTTGTTATTCCTAAAGTACGTTGAAATGTCCAGAGATCATGAAAGATGATTTACAAGTCTATGCTTTCCTTTCATATCCACCTCATCTGTGTGTGTGTGCATAACTTATTTGCAGAATGGTCAGAGCCGGTGTTAAGATGTTTTTTAGAGATAATCTTGGTGTTTGTTTTTGTGGTTTAATATTTAATTTCTGACTGCATGATTTTACCATTTTTCATTCCATGAGAACTCTAAAAAGAATTCTTTGGTCAAGGAATCATGGTTATTGCCCTTAATCAGCCTTTAAATCTTGTATTTAATTATTTTAAATTGTATATTACCATGGCATTGGCAATAATAGAAACAATAGACTTTTCCAAGAATAATGAAATATTAGTGTACTTTATCCATTGAAAAAGATTGGTTGTAACTGTTGCTTAAATAAATGCTCTGCAAAGATAAATAGATTAATTTTGAAATTATTGAGACACTATGAGTGTATTATGCAAGCAGTGTATTATAAAACTGAGATTAAATTAAGATTGATTTATTTGTTTAAATTAGCTCACAGCAGACATCTTTATTGGTGATGCTTTTCTGAATGTTTCAGCTTCAGTGTCTCTCTAAATTCTTCGGTGTGAAATGTTATAAAAAGCTATCTGATATATCTTTCCCTCCATGTAAAAGTATTCTTTTACTAATTTGGCATTATTCTTTTTTCGGACATGAAAATGTCACAGTAGGTGACAACCTTCAAGCAGCATGGAAACGATTGAGTGCTTGAGGTTACGTTTCATCTCACTTCACTTCTTCACGTAGCAGCTCGAGGTTGTTTCTTGCTCCCTCGTCATTCATGCGCTGTTTCACGTTTTGGAGTTTGCTCATATTCTTCCAGCTCACTGAATAAGTGTCCAAAGCTTCAGGGAAGGAGGAGCATTTTGATTGCCCATTCATGTGGATGTAGCAACATCCTGTATATTTTATGATCGAGAAATACTAAATGGAAGAACATATTGGATAAGGGATATGTTGGAAATATTTACAGTGCCCTCCATAATGTTTGGAACAAAGACCCATCATTTATTTATTTGCCTCTGTACTCCACAATTTGAGATTTGTAATAGAAAAAATCACAAAAATCAGTGGTTAAAGTGCACATTGTCAGATTTTAATAAAGGCCATTTTTATACATTTTGGTCTCACCATTACGGAGGCAATTAAACACACCTGAGCAATTACAAACACCTGTGAAGCCATGTGTCACAAACATTATGGCCCTGAAATGGGGGGACTATGTATAAACACAGCTGTTATTTCTACATCAATCAATCAATTTTATTTGTATAGCACATTTAAAACGACTCACGTTGACCAAAGTGCTGTACATCAGTGCAGATACTAATGTGCTACATACAATGGTACACAGACCTAACAATACATACATAAACTGTTTACAGCGCCCCCTCAGAGGGCCTCAAAAATGCTAGGGAGTAGAAATAGGTTTTGAGCCTCGATTTGAGGAGTCGATGGGGGGGGCAGTTCTGATGAGGAGAGGGATGCTATTCCACAGTCTAGGTGCTGCAACCACAAAAGCGCGGTCACCCCTGAGCTTAAACCTAGACTGCAGGATAGTCAGTAGCCCCAAGTCGGCCGACCTGAGGGACCTGGAGGTAGTATGGTGGGTTAGAATATTTTTGATATTGGAGGGGGCAAGCCCGTTAAGGGCTTTGTATACGAATAAGAGGAGCTTGAAGTTGATTCTGTACCATACTGGGAGCCAGTGGAGAGAGGCCAGAATCGGGGTGATGTGGTCCCTCTTACGGGTACCCGTCAGAAGTCTCTCTGCGGCGTTTTGAACCAATTGCAGGCGGGACAGGGATGATTGGCTGATGCCAGTGAAAAGGGAGTTGCAGTAATCAAGGCGGGAGGAGATAAATGCGTGGATGATTTTTTCAAGGTCGTCGAATTGGAGGAATGGTTTGATTTTAGCTATGGTACGAAGCTGGAAGAAACTAGCTTTTACCATAGAGTTGACTTGCTTGTCAAACTTTAATGCGGAGTCAAATATCATGCCAAGGTTTTTGAAGTGCGGTTTGACTAAGGAGGTTAGGCTTCCAAGGCTGCCTGTTATGGTTTTTATTGGAGTTGGAGGGGCCGAGTAGGATGACCTCAGACTTGCTCTCGTTTAGTTGGAGGAAGTTCTGCGCCATCCAACATTTTATGTCCTCGAGGCAGTGCATGAGGCTGATTAAATTCGACCGGTTGTTGGGTTTCAGGGGGAGATAGAGCTGTGTGTCATCTGCATAACAGAGGAAAGAAATGCCGTGCCTTTGAATGACTTGGCCGAGGGGGAGCATGTACAGAGAGAAGAGAATAGGGACAAGGATGGAGCCTTGTGGCATCCCGCAGCAAAGGCTAGCTGGGGAAGAGAAAGAGTTGCCTATGTTGGTAGAGAAACTCCTATTTTTGAGATAGGAAACGAACCAGCTCAGGGCAGTGCCATCAATACCAACCCCGTACCGGATGGTGTGGTCCACTGTATCAAACAGTCGCCGGAGTCAATGGCGAGAAGCAGATCATTGTGTACCTTCAACAAGGCAGACTCTGTGCTGTGGTGGGCACTGAAACCTGATTGGAAACTTTCCAGGATGGTATTCTGGTGTAGGTAAGGCATTAGTTGATTTAGAATTACCTTTTCAAGGACTTTTGAAAGGAAAGGCAGTTTGGAAATAGGTCTGTAGTTACTAGGCAAGGTGGGGTCTAGGTTAGGTTTTTCAGGAGGGGCTGGACCACCGCATGCTTAAAACAGGTAGGAACAGCGCCAGTGGCCAGAGAACTGTTGATGATAGAGAGGATGCTGGGACCGGCTATTGCAATGACATCCTTCAGAAGGGCAGTGGGGACAACGTCAAGGGGGCAGGTTGCAGGTTTCATAGTGGAGACGAGCTTTACAAGGGAGGATAGAGTAACGGGTTGGAAACAGTCTAATTTAGAAGAACAGACCAATGAGACAGCTAGGTCACGGGTGGGAGGGGAAATATTCGTTTTAATTTTATCAACTTTGCTGGTGAAAAATGTAGAGAATTCTTCGCACTTGGCAGGGGACCCAGCTAAGCTGGTACTGGGGGCGGGACATATGACAGAGGTAATAGTACTAAATAGGACCTTGGATTATGAGCGGTTTTTGAAATAAGGTTGGAAAAGTATTGTGTTCTCGCAGACTTTACTGCTTCCTGCTATTTGAGAAGATTGTTTCTCAGAAGTTCAAAGGAAATTTGAAGCATCAGATTTATACTTCCGTTCTGATTTTCTGCACTCTCTTCTTAGGGCTCTGGTGGTGTCATTGAGCCACGGCCAACCTTTAGGCTTGGGCTTTTTCATTTTAAGAGGAGCAACAGAATCCCGGATGGAAGAGCAAGTGGTATTGAATAGAAGAATGAGATCGTCAGTGCTGAGATGGGGGGGAGAAGCCTCGACGGTACAGATGTCAGGAGCAGCTATGAGAGCCTCAGAGAACTTACTGGCAATCGATGAGTTTAAGTAGCGGGAGTAACAAACAGGGAGATGAGATTTGTATGGAGAGAAAGACAGAGATGCATCAAATATAATTGCACTATGATCTGACAGACAAGCATCAATAATTTCTATATTACAAATTGGGAGACTTGACGATAGCACCAGGTTGAGTGTATGGCCAAGCTTGTGAGTGGGTCCAGTGGTAAGTAGAGTCAGATTGAAGGACTCAACCAGGTTCATAAATTCACTCACAAGAGGCTTAGTAGGACAGCAGACATGAATGTTAAAATCACCAAGAATCAAGACCCGCTTGAATTTGGGCAAAAAGCTAGAGATTAGATCAGCAAATTGGGTGATAAAGTCCTTATGCATTTTTGGTGGGCAATACACAAGAACAATTAAGAGGGGATAGACTAGACCAACCATAATTAGTTGATGTTCGAAGCTGGAGAAATGATCAGCGTTCAGGAGGCGGCAGTTGAAATGTTTCGTAAACACAGTGGCTAGGACCCCACCGCATCCGGAGAGCCTGGGAGAGCTGAAAAAGTTACAGTTATCAGGACAGAGTTCCACGAGTGGAGCAAATTCACCAGGATTAAGCCAGGTTTCTGTGACCAGTAAAAAGTCCAATCCACGGGCGGTGAAGAAGTCGTTGAGAATGAAGGTTTTGTTCGATAAGGATCTTGTGTTGATCAGGGCCACTTTAGCAGGGACAGCAGGTAAGTTGTGGTCTGTTAGCAGCTCCCACGCCAGCGGGCAGAGGTTCAGAGAGACCACGCCGCTGCGTTTCACAGATGGTCTGGCTGGGAGCCCGCGGCCTGACAGACCGGGGACCGGAATGATCGAACGGAGATGGATGGAGCGGTAGGGCCGACCAGGTCCGACTTCGCAGTGCTGGGCGAGGTAGGCTGATGTTGGGTGAGCGCGGGTGAGATTCTTCAGCTTTTCCAGGGTGCCTGCGCATTTACTCCGCCTCTTGGCTCAGTACTTGCGGCGATGACTGTAAGGCCGGGCCCGCACACCAACCGGGGGTTGAGCAAGGAGTGATCTTTGGAGGAAGTTTTGTCCGGGGCCTCGAATGAAGAAATTGACGACAGAGGCTCGGATGTTCAGGAGAGTCTGGCGTTCGTAGGCTAAGATTGCCTGGGGATCATGTGGATGTCCAGACAAGCAACGATGGGCAGCCAGACACAATGGCGCGGCCTTACATGGTGAAACAAAAATGTATAAAAATGGCCTTTAATAAAATCTGACAATGTGCCCTTAAACCACATGTGATTTTTTTCTATTACAAACCTCAAATGTACTGAGGCAAATAAATAAATGATGCGTCTTTGTCCCAAACATTATGGAGGGCACTGTAGCTGTGCAGTGTGTTTTAGATATCCAGCCTTGTTCCCAATAGGTGAGGGTTTTTTTTGTATCTAGTATTTGACTGCATTGAATCTCCAGGCCTAACATGCATGCAGTTTGTTGGAAATGAGTGTACTATTGCTCGGGAAAGGTGAAAGTTTACACTAAAACATTTGAGCAAGTTTTTACCTCTAGGCTTTCATATCATACTAGACCAAGGCGGACCCATCGGGTCCCGTCCCCTCAACGCGCGGTTGTGGGAGGGGGGGGGGCACCTTTGGCGTCACACACACACTAACTATCCCACACACACGCTAACCCCCACCCTTGATATCTATATAACTACTACTCAAATCTTGAGCACTTCCTGTTTGCACTGCATATTGATTTTAGAAAAAACGCTACCACTTACAGCTGTGATTTTTGGTCATCTTACTCAGAGTCCCCCTCCGCTGCACAGGACAAGAGGATTTTTCCCATCGATGAAAGATAAAGGACTTATTAATGTTTAAATAATGTTGAGATTCTCTCTCCTGTCAATCACGCCATGAAGGCCACGCCGCTTTCGGTGTGAGGGAGGAGGGACTATAAAACCCGGACGTGTGGACGTGCCTCAGTCTCTGCAAGATGGGGGAGCGAGAGGTCACGACTCTCAGTCTGAGCTGTGAATAACACTGAACACTGAACACATGTCTAATAAACTGTGAGTGTGGTTTTACTGACCTGTGAGTGCCCATAATGTGGTTTGAAAAGGAAAATGCGGTTGGTTTGAAAAAGGAAAGCAAATATGGTGGTGGTTGGTTTGAAAAAGCAAAGCAAATGTGGTGGTGGTTGGTTTGAAAAAGCAAAGCAAATGTGGTGGTGGTTGTTTGAAAAATCAAAGCAAATGTGGTGGTGGTTGGTTTCAAACTTCAAAGCAAATGTGGTGGTGGTTGGTTTGAAAAAGCAAAGCAAATGTGGTGGTGGTTGGTTTGAAAAGGCAAAGCAAATGTGGTGATGGTTTGTTTGAGAAAGCTAAGCAAATGCGGTGGTGGTTGTTTTGAAAAAGCATATAATTAAAAGTTTAAACTTGACCACTTCCTGTTTGCACTGTATATTAATTTTAGAAAAAACGCTACCACTTATGGCAGTGATTTTTGGCCATCTTACTCAGTCCCCCTCCGCTCCTCAGGTGCAGAGAATTTTTCCCATCGATGAAAAATAAAAGTGTTATTAGTGTTTAAAAAATGTTTAGATTCTCTCTCCTGTCAATCATGCCATGAAGGCCACGCCCCTTCTTGTGGGAGGGGGAGGGACTATAAAACCCAGAAGTGTGTACATGGCTCAGTCACTGCAAGACGGGGGAGAGAGAGGTCATGACTCTCTGTCTGAGCTGTGAACCAACTGAACACACTGAATGTCTACTGAATTGTGAGTGTGGTTTTTATGTGGTTTTAATGTTGTTTTTATGTGGTGTTTTATGTGGTTCTATGGTGGTTTTACCCTGCTTGAAATGGTATGAAACTGCATTTGAATTTGGTGGCCTTGCACCCTGCTTGAAATGGTATGAAACTGCACTTGAATTTGGTGGCCTTGCACCCTGCTTGAAATGGTATGAAACTGCATTTGAATTTGGTGGCCTTGCACCATGTTTGAAAAGGTATGAAACTGCATTTGAATTTGGTGGCCTTGAACCATGCTTGAAATGGTATGAAACTGTGTCACCAGGGGCGTCGCATTGAAGGCAGCCTCTGCCTACAGCCTGTTTGTTTTTCAATATTTTTTTTAATTTTTAGTCAGTTTTAAAGTTTGTTTTGGGGATGCTTTAGCTTTTTTGTGTGGGGGAGGGGGTAGGGTAAGGGGGAAACTGTTTCTCAGTCACTTCCTGGCGGCGACGCGACTAATCTCCGAGTCGTGTCCTCGCCCCCTCCTCGCGGCCTACCAACTGGATTGGAGCGGCTTTTCCTGCCGGGGATTGGACCAAAGCTCCAGCAGCTGCGGCGCAGCGCTGGATTCACCGCGGAGCGGGCGGATGCCTGCCTGGGATTGCCGTTGAAGCTCTGTAGTGTTGGACCGCTGCTCCAACATCACGGAGCTGTGGTTTGAAGAGCTTCCAACACGGCCGGCGCTGAACAACATCGCGGAGTCCTGGGGCCCTTTGCGGACTCTGGTAGGAGGTGCACGACTTGGATGTCCAAGCCGCTGAGGATGTCCTCCAGTCCCCCAACGTCGGACTTCCATCACCCCGGCGAGCGGGCCTGAACATCGGGCCGCCCGTAGCAGAGACAGCAGGGGGGGGGGTGTTCAGGAGCCCCCCGACCATGGGAGGACAACAGAGGAGGAATTTTGGCGCCTTTCCTCACAGTGGGAAACTTTGATCCCACTGTGTGGGGATGTTTGTGTTAAGACTGTGTTATGTGCTCTTTATTACTCGTATGGCTGAATGGCGACCACACATTTCACTGCACCAATTGGTACATGTGACAAATAAATATATCTTGTATCTTCTATCTTGTATTTGAATTTGGAACCTTGCACCCTGCTTGAAGTGGTAGAAACTGCACTTCAATTTGGTGGCCTTGCACCCTGCTTGAAATGGTATGAAACTGCACTTCAATTTGGTGACCATGCACCCTGCTTGAAATGGTATCTAACTGTACTTCAATTTGGTGGCGTTGCACCCTGCTTGAAATGGTATGAAAGTGCACTTGAATTTGGTGGCCTTGCACCCTGCTTGATATGGTTTGAAACTGCACTTGAATTTGGTGGCCATGCACCCTGCTTGAAATGGTATGAAACTGCACTTGAATTTGGTGGCCTTGCACCTTGCTTGAAATGGTATGAAGCTGCACTTGAATTTGGTGGCCTTGCACCCTGCTTGAAATGGTATGAAACTGTATTTGAATTTGGTAGCCTTGCACCCTGCTTGAAATGGTATGAAACTGCATTTGGATTTGGTGGCCGTGCACCCTGCTTGAAATGGTATGAAACTGCATTTGAATTTGGTGGCCTTGCACCCTGCTTGAAATGGTATGAAACTGCATTTGACTTTGGTGGCCTTGCACCCTGCTTGAAATGGTATGAAACTGCACTTGAATTTGGAGGCCTTGCACCCAGCTTGAAGTGGTTGGAAACTGCACTTGAATTTGGTGGCCTTGCACCCTGCTTGAAATGGTAGGAAACTGCATTTGAATTTGGTGGCCTTGCACCCTGCTTGAAATGGAATTTCAAGGAATAGTCGTGAGTCAACTGCCAGCCCACCAGCCGTGAGTGAGTGAGCTGACAGTACGCCAGGCTTGAGTGACTGATCTGCCAGCCCAAGAATCCATTCGGCCCACAATGTCCATACTAGCCCTCTGGAAACCAGTCCCTTCAGCCCACAACACCCATACTAGCGCTCCAGAAAGCCCCCCCACTGGCCACCAATATTGGAATTGGTGGAGAGGTGGAATAGTGCGTTGGGGGACCAGCCCCGTGCGAACATGGGACCCAACGGGTCCCACTTGGTCTAGTTATATTAATATTATTCATTCGCTCCTTTTACCCCATCCCCCACCCTTTGGTATTGTACTTTGTACAGCATGGCATTCTAATGTAGAATGCCATTCAGTGTTGATTCCCAGATTCAAATCCTCTGCTTCTTGTTGTATTATCAATAGAGAATACCAGACATTTTGCAGGCCCTTCCCCAGGAGCCTTCAGATGCTTTTAATCTCCGAGCCAGAGTTCAGCAGATGTAGTGAAGGGTTATTGGAGATGAAAACACCAAATGGACTCTGTTACTTAAATATCTTAACTTTACATTCCAAATAAGATGCCCTTAAATATAAACTTTACATTTAAACTTTGAATAAGCGGCACCAATTAAAACAGAGTGTTTTGACCAGGAAGCGAGCGGGCAAGATTATCTCTGACCCCTCTCACCCTGCCCACAAACACTTTGAATCACTTCCGTCTGGAAGGCGACACCCTGACTGTCAAAGCTGCCACAGCCAGACATAAAAACAGTTTTTATCCAAGAGTGTTCAAGAAGGAACTGCAGATGCTGTAAAATCGAAGGTAGACAAAAATGCTGCAGAAACTCAGCGGGTGCGGCAGCATCTATGGAGCGAAGGAAATAGGTAATGTTTCGGGCCGAAACCCTTCTTTTATCCACGAGTAGTTGCTCTACTCAACAGCCAAAAATCTGTAGCCTCCCTTTGATCTGGTATTTTGTTGGTTCACATGCTTGATCAATGGTGTTTTATCATTAATGTTTTATTATTATTAATGTTTAGTGTTTTCTGAGTCATTCGTAACTGTTACTGTATGTCATGTTGTTACTTGTGGGCGGAGCACCAAGGCAAATTCCTTGTATGTGAATACTTGGCCAATAAACTTACTTACTTACTTATTTAAGGAGGATGGGTAAATAGCAGAATAGCTCCTAGATATTTCAGTAACTATTGTTATTTTACATTAATGTAATTGAGTAACATGAACTGATGGCTTTATGCTATTGAGTCAATAGTGTTTTATTGTCATACGCACTGGGACGGAACAATCAAATTATCACTTGCAGCAGCAGCAGCACAACTGGTTTATAAACACAGTACTCAATAGATAATATAATAAACAAACTAAAAAAAAACAAGTTCAATAAATAACAATCCCAATATAGTGCAAAAACAAAACAAAGCCCCAAGTCTCCAGTGCAACCCAGGCAATTTGGAGTTTTGTTGGAGTTCGTAGTGTTCAATAGCCTGATGTTTGTTGGGAAGAAGCTGTCCCTGATCCTAGACATTAGAGTTTTCAGACTCCTATACCTTCCCGATGGCAGGAGTAATATAAGCACGAGGCCAGGGTGGTGTAGGCCCTTGATGATGCTGCCTTTTTGAGATAGCGCCTCTTATAGACCCTTTGAAGGTGGCGAGGTCAGTATCTGTGATGGAACGGGGAGTATTCACCACTTTTTGCAACGGTCTTCATTCGTGAGCATACGGGTTACGGGTATGATGCAACCATTCAATGTGCTCTCCTAGGAACTTGAAGTTGTTAATTCTCGCCACCACCGACCTGTTGGAAGAAGACAAGTTTGTGGATCCTCAACATTCCTCTTCAAAGATCGAAAGTCAGTTCCTTAGTTTTACTGATGTTGAGAGCAAGGTTGTTGATCTGGCACCATTCGGTCAGACGATCGATCTCCCTCCCATACTCTGACTCATCATTATCCATCATTCGTCCAATGCTGGTGTTGTCAGCAAATTTCAAGATGGAGTTGGAATCATGACTGGCTCCACAGTAATGGGTATACATAGAGTAGAGCAGGGGCTGAGTGCACAGTCTTGAGGTGCTCCTGTGCTGATGGTTATCAAGGAGGAAATGTTGTTCAGATCGATTGTATTCCAGTGATGAAGAAATTGAGGGTCCAGTTACAAAGGCATGCACAGAGACCCATTTCCCTCAGCTTGGCAACAAGTTTGGACGGGATGATGATGGTGATTGCCGAGGTGTAGTCTATGGAACAACAGCTTGACGTATGTGTGTTCATTGTCCAAGTAGTCCGAGTTCTTGCTGAGGTAGCTGATATGCGCCATAACCAACCTCTCAAAGCCCTTCATCCCCACGGACATTATTGTTGCGGGACAATAGTCAGTAAAACATGTCACCTTACTCTTCTTGGGCACCAGTATTATTGATGCCATTTTAAAGCAGGTAGGAACTTCAGACCTCAGTAATGAGATGTTGAAGATGTCCGCAAAAATCCCAGTCTGTTGACCCACATTGGTTTTGAGAAAACGACCGGGTATGCCATGAGGTGTAGATGCTTTCCGAGAGTTCACCATCCTGAAAGATCTTCTCACTTGGCCATTGGTGACTGAGATTGCAATACCATCAGGAGTTATGGGGGATCCAGGGAGGCACATCGATGTCTCCCTTTTGAAGCGAACATGGTATGTATGGAGCTCGTCCGGGAGTGATGTCACGCTGTTGTTTGAGGTGTCACTTGGTTTCGCCTTGTAGGACGTGATGGTGTAGAAACCCTGCCGTTGCTGCCGAACATCCGTCTCATCCTCCAGTTTAGGGCGAAAGTCTCTCTTAATTTTTTGATGACCTTGTCGAGGTTATATCTGAACTTCTTATATGACTATGTCTCCAGACTTGAATGCCAGAGATCTGACCCGCCGAAGATTGTGGATCTCCTGGTTTATCCAAGGCTTGCGGTTACAGAATGCGTGCTGGTGTAGCATGGGAATGATCTCTTCAAAGTGGCCTTATTGAAGTCCCCGACTGTGATAGGAAAGGGTCAGGATGTGCTGTCCGGTGTTTGTTGACCACGTCATGTAGCTCCTCCAGTGCTAGATGGACGTCTGCCTCCAGTGGCATGTACATCACAATCATAATGATGGTGATGAATTCCCTCGGGAGGTAGAAGGGACGGCACTTCACCGCCAAGTGTTTCAGCTGCGAATAGCAGGAGTTGGACAGGATAGCCACGTCTGAGCACCATGAAGAGTTTACCATGAGGCAGATGCCACTGCCTAGTGGATTCATACAAGTTGATGCCTGCCAAGTTCCTGGCATAGCAGTACGCACAGGAACTATTTGTATAATGCTATAATTATTCTGTTAGTGCTTCCATTCCTGGGAATGGATTTCAAGCACTAAGCAAAGGACTGGTCCACTTAAAGTATCAGAATTTAGGGATGACCTGAAGACCTGGAGCATGCCTGCACAATGCACGTATTATTGAAAGCAACATCCGCAACTTAAAATGTACATTATCAGTTCTGCATATGATTCCAGTTTTGAATTAGATCCACTGTATCTGAGAATCGTTGGTTAAATGAGACAATTGTATTCAACATACAATAAGTATTATTTATTTTTGTGTTTAATGTGCATAATGTTTAATGCAGGATTTTTGTTTAATGTTCCTTTATTGGATGGGCTGCATAAGTATCAAATTACAAATAATTAGACAGCTAAACCATTCACCAAATGCAGTCATTAATAAGATGAAAGTGTTCAGTGCCTGTGCTTTTTGGACCACCTGCAGTCTCCATTGTCTTTTGTTCTATCCTATACTAATTTTCACAAAGGCTGCTACTTCCACATTTATTCCAAAGAAAATATGATTATCTTTCAACAGTTTATGGCCCCACTCACCTCTGACTTCTTAAGCAAAGCTCCTGTATCTTCACATCAGCTTGTTTTGGATCTAGCCAATTGACCAGAACCACTACCGGTTAGTTTTGACGTATGAATGTCTTATTATTTCATTGATTCTTCATCACAATATTATTTACTGGCATAACTTGCAATATTATTTAGCTTTGCATTTATACTCCATCCTAAACTACTGCAGAATAGATTGGCTTTTTGGGCCATTTAAGAGTCAACCATAACATTGTGATCCTGGAGTCGCATAGGCTGAACCAGGTAAGGATGGCAGCTTTCCTCGATGAGGTATAAAAGAGAACCAAGTGGGTTTGTAGGAATGTTCAATAGTTTCATGGTCATCATTACTCAGTAGCTTTTATTTACAAAAATATTCTTGACTACTAAAGGGCCTGTCCCACTTTCACGACCTAATTCACGACCTCTGCCAAGTTTGCCCTTGACTCATACTTGCAGCATGGTCGTCACAAGGTCGTAGGAGGTCGTAGGTAGGTTATGATGCCAGTTGTAGGTACTCGTGACTTCAAGCAGGTCGGGGCGTTTTTCAAGCTGGATGAAAAATGTCCACGAGTAAAAAAGGTCGTGAATTAGGTCGTGAAAGTGGGACAGGCCCTTAACTGGATTTAAACTCCATTGCTGATGGGGGAACTCGTGTTTCTGGGTTGTCATCATCCAACAACTCCTGACACATACATACAACAGTGGTGCTTCTGTAATTTCACATACATCAAGAAGCCATCAACAAACAGATCTTTCCCTCGCCTTTCAGCATTCTCCATGCGTTCACTCCATGACTTCTTGCTTCATTTCCCCTCTCCACTAACACATGCACAGCTTCTCGTGGAAGACATTGTAACATCTGCCCTTTTACCTCTTCCCTTCCCCCTATCCAGGGACCTAAATGTTCCATTCAGTGAATCAGCAATTCATTTGCCCTTCTTCCATCGTGGTATATAGCATTTGGCGCTCACAATGGAGTGTCAGTCAGTCCACAAGAATCACCTTAATTTGTAATCCCATCCTGACTCTGACCTCTCTATCATTGGGCTCTTACACTGTTCCAACAAAGTCCAATGTACACTTGAGGGGGCAACATTTGCAGCTTCTATTTATGCATCCTTGAACCCTTGGGGTTCAATAATGGATTTAATTTAACAATTTCAGGTGGCCAACCTTTTCAGTTTTTGCTAAAACTAGCCAGTTTTGATGTCGGAGCAGAATATACTGCGAATGCTTGTTGGATTGTCTGGCATCTGTGGGGAAACAGATTAGCCATTTAGGGTCGATAACTTCTCATGGTGGGGGCACAGGCATTCGCTGAGCTAAGATATTAATTATTTTTTCTCAATCTGGAGCTTTCTCCTGGCCTGGTTACCATTTCCTGTTTTATTTAAGGTTTCCAGCACCTGCAGATTTTTTTGCTTTTCGATCTGTGGCCTGTTTTGATTTAACACAATTCTTCTGTTTCCACATACGACAGCCAATCTGCTGGGTGTTTCCAGCATTCTTATTATGATTTATGAATTATGAATTATGATTTCCACCAACCATATCCTGTAGCTCCCAGTACCAGCGGTTTAGTTTAGTTAAGTTTAGTTTAGAGATACAACATGGAAACAGGCTCTTCAGCCCATCGAATCCTCGCCGACCAGCGATCCCTGCACGCTAATTCTATCCTACACACACAAGGAACAATATACATTTACACCAAGCCAATTAACCTACAAACCTGTACTTCTTTGGAGTGTGGGAGGAAACCGAAAATCTCGGAGAAAACCCATGCAGGCCACAGGGAGAACGTACAAACCCCCTACAGACAGCACCCATAGTCAGGATCGATCCCGGGTCTCTGGCATTGTAAAGCAGCAACTCTACCGCTGCACCACCGTGCCGCCCATCGCCGTTTATTCTTTTATTTTCCTCTCTCCTTTGATGTCTCTCTATTTACACATTCTATGGACAGATTAGCTACAACTAATGAACACCAATCTGTGTTATCCATTCTGTCGGGCTCCACCCTAACACATGCATTGCTTCTCCTCTGCAAATATAAACATGCCTGTTTTCTAAAGGTCTCTAGTTATAATAATCAGCCTGAAAACATAACTATGCATCTCTCTACATGGATGCTGGCTGACTTGTTGAGTTTTTAGGCATTTACTGTTTTAATTCAAGGTTTTATCTTGTTGTTAATGGCATATAAAGCTAAATTTGTAATGAGCCTGTGGCTATCAGGAATAAATAAAACAGTTGGTGCTGTGGCTATATGTCAGGGTATACTGGAAGTAGACGGCCTAATTTCCCCTTATATCTTACTGCTACCTTTTGTGACATCAAACCCAATTCTTGCAGTCAAGCTGATCATTAAAATATGAGAAATCTAAACTGTGTTGTATTCCTCATGAGTAGTCAATGCATGTACACAGATAGGTGTTCTTTAATATATTTATCTCCTAGTTTACAAGTTCTTATAATCAACCAATTTACATTCAAGTGTCCACCTTATACCCTTGTCATTAGAAATCGCATGTTCTTTGCATATCAATGTCAAGTTCAACATCAATTTGTTTCCAAATTCTGTCAATGTTATGCCCACCTTAGGTTTGATGGTCTACAGAAAAGATTGAGGTTAATTGAAATTGCCTACCCATTATACCTGAGAATAATTACAAAATGTAAACATGCAATTGAAAAATAGTGGAGCATAAAATGCTCTTGAATCGATAAGAACGGTTCAGCAATAAAATATTAAAAATACTAAATGATTACATTTTAAAGCTCATTTTGTTATTCCAGTAAGAGCCCTATATCGTTTTCAGATCAGCAGTCATGTTCCTTATTTATTTGATGAATTGAATTCATCGTTGAGAAATGTTTTTTTTATTAGTTGTCATTTCAAACTAAAAGAAGCCAAGCATGATAAATGCAATTTCTGAAGGAAATTACAAGAATATAATAAATATAGCATAAAACTTACTGAACCTTGATTACTCCCAATGAGAGTTTGTTTTGCTTATCTATGCCCTGAGAGCTTGCACAGGTTGTGCTAGAAAGATTCTGATTTTATTTCCAGAACCCGCTATTTGCTACGACACTACAGAATTGTATATTAATCGCGGTGCAATTTGTCACTATGGTGTGAGAGGCACTATGTGCTGTGTGTTATGAGTTGTCTCATTAAATGAATGATAAATAATGTGCAGCTCAATTGTCCTATCACTTGATTCAGTTTATTGCCTGTACTTTATTCAAGATATGTTGAGAAGCAGATTGTGAATGTGCAGATGAGCAAATTTGAATTACAGTGTTGAAATTTAAAAAAAAAACCTACAGATGCAAACTGCCAGACCCGCTGAGTCTTCCCAGCATTTTCAGTTTTAATTTTAAATTGCAGTGTACATTGCTTCTTACAATGGCAAGAAATAATTCCTTTAATTCGCTTTTTGGGATATGGGCCTTGCTGATGGGTCCCAGCATCAGACGGGAGGGCTGGTCCCCCAACACAATATTCCACCACTCCACCAATTCCAATATTGGTGGCCAGTGGGGGAGGGGTGGGGCTTTCTGGAGCACTTGTATGGGTGTTGTGGGCTGAAGGGACTGGTTTCCAGAGGGCTAGTATGAACATTGTGGGCCAAATGGATTCTTGGGCTGGCGGCTCAGTCACTCAAGCCTGTTGTGCTGGCAGCTCACTCACTCACGGCTGGTGGGCTGGCAGTTGACTCACGGCGATTCCTTGAAATTCCATTTCAAGCAGGGTGCAAGGCCACCAAATTCAAGTGCAGTTTCTTACCACTTCAAGCAGGGTGCAAGGCCACCAAATTCTTACCACTTCAAGCAGGGTGCAAGGCCACCAAATTCAAGCGACCTCTCCCTCCTCCATCTTTCAGAGACTGAGCCATGCCACACTTCTGGGTTTTATAGTCCCTCCCCCCTCCCACCAGAAGGGGCGTGGCCTTCATGGCGTGATTGACAGGAGAGAGAATCTCAACATTTTTAAAACACTAGTAACTCTTTTAATTATCATCGATGGGTAAAATCCTCGGTACCTGTTGAGCGGAGGGGGACTCTGAGTAAGATGGCCAAAGATCAACCGTACGTGGTAGCGTTTTTCCTAAAATCAATATACAGCGCAAGGAGGAAGTGGTCAAGATTAGACCTTTAATTATATAGACGGCAAGGCAACTTCAGCATTCTCAAACCAACTTTTCAATTAGGCAAGGCAACATTAGCATACTCAAACCAACTTTTCAATTAGGCAAGGCATTCTCAAACCAACGTTTCAATTAGGCAAGGCAACTTTTGCATTCTCAAACCAACTTTTCAATTAGGCAAGGCAACTTTAGCATTCTCAAACCAACTTTTCAATTAGGCAAGGCAACTTTAATTAGGCAAGGCAACTTTAATAGGGCAACACAGTTTTCGCATTTCCAAACCAAAGGCAACACAGCTTTAGCATTTCCAAACCAAAGGCAACACAGCTTTAGCATTTCCAAACTATATTTTCAAACCACATTAAGGGCACTGACAGGTCAGTAAAACCACTCACAGTTTAGGAGACAGACTGGGAGACGTGACCCTCTCGCTCCCCCATCTTGCAGAGACTGAATGAGGCACCCAACACTTCCAGGTTTTATAGTCCCTCCAGAAGGGGTGTGGCCTTCAGGAGAGAGAATATCAACATTTTTTAAACACTAATAACTCTTTTATTTTTCATCGATGGGAAAAATCCTCTTGTCCTGTGCAGCGGAGGGGGACTCTGAGTAAGATGGCCAAACATCACAGCCGTAAGTGGCAGCGTTTTTCTAAAATCAATATACAGAACAACAGGAAGTGGTCAAGATCAGACATTTATTTGACCCTGATAGCATTTCATGAGGTCCAGGATCTTGACATAATGATGATAATGAAACTCAATATATTTCCAGGGGAGGACGGTGCCTAATTTCAAGGATATCTGTACCTGCTCATCGCAACCACTGACCTTGTCCACATTGGTGGCCTTACGTTTAGGATGTGCTGTTAAAATAGCTTAGAAGTCACACTGCTCTTGATATCACTGATTGTGAAGGGAATGAATCTTTAGGTTGCGTGGCATCGGGGATTACGCCGGGTTCGGTAATGAACACATCAACTCTCGCATCAGGGAGAACTCACTTGATATGGCTTATTTACAAGAAAGTCCAGGCCTGCATGTTCTTTGTCATCAGGGTGCTGGCAATCTTGGGCTTGACCCAGCAGCTCAGTCCTGGGCTCGAAGGATGAGGCATGGCAATCTCAGGCTTCTCCCTGCCATTCGCCCTTGCCATGAGAGGAGGCGCTGGCGGTCTCGGGCTTATACTGGCAGCTCAGTCATTGCTTCTAAGTGTGGGTGAGGTCCCCTGTTATCTGTGGGCAGGTAAGAGGCACTGAGGGTCTTAGGCTTGTCCCAGACACTCAGTCATGGTCTCAGTGGAGGCACTGGCTGTCTGGAGCTTTCCCGGCAGCTTAATCTTCACCACATGGTGGCACGTGCTCTCGTGTTTGTCTCAGTGGTTCTTTCCACAGATGCTCCCTGAACCGGCGAATGATTGCTGCATTTTCTGTTCATGCTTCAAATTTCCACCATATGTATTATTTTTTTATTTCAAATTATTGAAGCTATGGTGTCTTGGCAAGTGTTGGCACAGCCACACTGTGATAAGCCCAATAGCCCCTCAGAAATAGAGTACATTTTGGAGGATTATAGTATATAATCTGCAGAAGAATGTTGAGATAGAGAATAACAGCACCAGCAGGGCTTGGGAAGATTTTGACATCAGTCTGAAGAAGGGTTTCGACCCGAAACGTCACCTATTCCTTCGCTCCATAAATGCTGCCTCACCCGCTGCGTTTCTCCAGCATTTTTGTCTACCTTACATTCATTGTAAAGTGCTTTGAGGTTGTGAAAGGCTTTATCAAAATCTATCATTTATTTGACCCTGATAGCATTTCATGAACATAGACACCCAGTCCTCTGAACAAATTTATTACTTGTTCACCATTTTAAAAATATCGTATTTTACTATTCTTCCTGTAAAATGAATAGCTTCATTTCCCCTTGCATCACACTCCAATTGCTAACTTCTTGTCACTCAATTAACTGGAGTCCATTACTTTGCAGACCCTTAAACATGCTTTCCTATTTAGCTGTGTGTTGTTAATATTTGGTACATAACACTCATACATTTCCTTTTGTGTGGTTACCATGGATTATGAAGTATGAGCCCAGATTATATAAACCCCTCATTAATAAGTTTTATAATCTGAAAGTGACCCATTTCTCAGTTTTCAGTGATGAATCACTTCTTTATCCTTGCAAATAATTTACCTCAAACTTGTGAACTGTTACTTTATGTAATCTTTCATGTTTATCAGGTGCTTTAAAAAAGATCAATACTAGACATCCATTGGTTTCTCTATATCCATTTTGCAAAATCATTTAGTCTTACATGCTGCATTTAGAGTCATAGAGTGATACAGTGTGGAAACAGGCCCTTCGGCCCAACTCGCCAACAATGTCCCAGCTACACTAGTCCCACTTGCATGTGCTTGGTCCATATCCCTCCAAACCTGTCCTATCCATGTACCTGTCAAACTGTTTCTTGAACGATGGGGTAGTCCCAGCCTCAACTACCTCCTCTGGCAGCTGTTCTATACACCCACCACCCTTTGTGTGAAAAAGTTACCTCTCGGATTCCTATTAAATCTTTTCCCCCTCACCTTGAACTTATGTCCTCTAGTCCTCGATTCTCCCTACTCCCCTACTCTGGGCAAGTCTCTGTGCATCTACCCGATGTGAACTATTTGGACAGCATGCTTAAGAAAGCTTTTACATGTGACAATAATAAATCTAAACCTAACGTACAATGCTGCAGGGGCGCCGCATTGAAGGCGCCTCTGCCTACAGTCTGTCCGTTTTTTTCTATCTGTTTTTTATTTTAGTTCATCTAACCAGTTTGTTTTGGGGATTCTTTAGTTTTTCTATGTGGGGGAGGAGGGGAGGGTAAGGGGGAAACCGCTTCCCAGTCACTTCCTGGCGGGGATGCGACTATTTTTCCAAGTCGCGTCCTTGCCCCCCCCCTCTTCGCGGCCTACCACTGGATCGGAGCGGCCTTTCCTGCCGGAGACCGGGGACCAGACCAGAGCTTCGGCAGCGGTGGCGCGGTGCTGGATTCACCGCAGAGCAGGCAATACCTACCTGGATCGCCGTTTGAAGCTCCGGAACGTGGGCCTACAGCATTGACATCACGGAGCTGTGGTTCGCGGAGCTTCCAGCACGGGTGGCGCTAACCGACATCGCGGAGTCCCTGGGGCCCTTTGCCGAGGGCCGCCAGCGGGAATCTCCGCCTGGGGACGTCGGGAGCCACGGACTCCGGTGGGAAGCGGCGGCCGTTTTGGAGTTCCAAGCCGCTGAGGTTGGCCTCCCGTTCCGACGTCGGTTCCAACAACCCGGCGAGCGGGCCTGAGCGGTGGGCTGCCCATAGCGGCAACTGCGGAGGGCTCCGGAGGCCCCGACCACGGGTGAACATCAGGAACATTAGAGGAAGATGACTGACTTTGGTGCCTTCCCTTCACAGTGGAAAACTGTTGATTCTGCTGTGTGGGGATGTTTTATGTTGAACTCTATCGTGTGTTGTGTTCATTATTTTTATTGTATGGCTGTATGGTGACCACACATTTCACTGTGCCAACTGGCACATGTGACAAATAATGTATCTTGAATCTTGAATAAGAACTTATTTTGCCATGAACTATTGTGGTTCTGCTTGCTTCCACTTTTATTTATAAAGATAAGTAAGTTAGTAAGTAAGTTTATTGGCCAAGTATTCACATACAAGGAAAGATAAGTTAGAAGAAATAAAGTTACTCATGTTGGGTATTGTAGAAGATGGTGTATGTTGTTTAGGAGTGCAGGAAAGAACTGCAGATGCTGGTTTAAATCGAAGATAGACACAAAATGCTGGAGTAACTCAGCGGGACAGGCAGCATCTCTGGGGAGAAGGAATGGGTGAGGTTTCGGGTCGAGACCCTTCTTCAGACTTGTTGTTAATGCATATTACTGGATAAAGAGTAAACTCGAGTAAAGCACCAATGTGACAGACAAAACAAGAAAACATGTAAAAGGCATATGTCACTTGATCACTCAGCCCCATACCACCATTCAATGAGATTGTGGTCAATTTGGGATCTAATTTTAAACATCTGCCCTTTCTCTGTACCCTTTTAAATTTTTGGTTAAACATCATCAATTGAATTTGACGCCAAGATTGCAAGGGTGAGGGACTGTGAAAAAGGATGTCAAAGTATACAGTGGGATGTGGAGAGCATGTTTCCACCAGTGGGAGAGTCTAGGACTAGAGGTCATAGCCTCAGAATTAAAGGACGTTCTTTTAGGAAGATGAGGAAGAATTTCTTTGGTCAGAGGGTGGTGAGTCTGAGGAATTCTTTGCCACAGAAGGCTGTGGAGGCAAAGTCAGTGGATACTGTATATTTAAGGCAGAGATAGATAGATCCTGGATTAGTACGGGTGTCAGAGGTTTATGGGGAGAAGGCAGGGGAATGGGGTTAGGAGGGAGAGATAGATCAGCTATGATTGAATGGTGGAGTAGACTTGATGGAGTAGACTCGAAGGGCCTAATTCTGCTCCTATCTCTTATGATCTTATGATATAGATCAGCTACAGAAATGAGCTTAATCCGAGTGTATGAGGTGTTGCACTTTGGGAGGTCAGCAGGAGGAGTGGCACGTCCATACATGTTCCCACGCTTGACACCAGCTGACCAAAACCGCTGTCATATTTCCCAGGGCGCATGACTTACCCAATCATGATTGGGGTCCAATATTCACTTCCCCACTTTGGATCTGACTGAGTGTGACCACTTTTTGCCCCACGCTCAAGGTCGGAGATCAGCAACACCAAACTATTCCAGTAATGGCTTCTTTCTTCCTCTCCTGGGTGATGGATACAACCTGCACAGAAGTGCTGCCTTCCAGCTGGAAAGATAAATCTTTTCATCAGGTTAGACATAAAAAGCTGGAGTAACTCAGGGGGTCGGATTTTCGCCAAGTTTTCTCCAGAGATGCTGCCTGACCCGCTGAAATACTCCAGCTTTATGTGTACTATCTTCGGTTTAAACCAGCATCCGCAGTTCCTTCCTACACATCTGTTCATCTGGTTATTGCCCATGTGGGATGCCTGTCCCGGCCTACAGGAGCTCGCTATGAGGTTAATGGGTGAACACAGATTTACCCAATTTCTCTTTAAGAAAACAAATAAACACCTTCTCAGCCTCAACCAAATAACTGGCCTTGTAAATAACTAGGCTGTAGGCACAACAGCTTTCCAATCGATTCAATTCTCTGCAAATTTCTCTCTCGTTGGAGATTTACACTGCCAAAACTATTTTCATAGGAGACATATGAATGGTACAATCTCTTGATCAAGATAATTAAATTCTCGAACACAAAGTTTGTAAATGACTTTTGTTCCATCTTCACCTCTAATAATTGACAAGATTAATAGTAAGATTAAACGAGAACTTACCAGTTTGAAGTTTGATCTTTATTTTATGAGGAGTTACATTGAGGGATTACGTGAAGACCCCGCCAGCCCGCATGCGCGTCAATGTTCAAAGCAGCGGTGTGAAATCACAGATAACAGTAGTCGAACTAAACATAGTAAGGTAAGAGAACTAGCATACCAGCTGACCTTTATGATAGAGGGTTGGGAGTGGATGGCACGTAATCCCTCAACGTAACTCCTCATAAAATAAAGATCAAACTTCAAACTGGTAAGTTCTCGTTTAATCTTACTATTTTACTTCGGAGTCACGTGAGTGACTACGTGAAGATTTCAAAGCTCTGTGATTTCATGCCGTGGAAACAAGTCCATGCGTCACACACTGCATCAGTTGACCAATGATGAGTGAACATTAATAATGCATTCAGACATGACATAGATATAGACATGTTGATGCTTTTAATGAACAATTAATGATAATAGTAACCTCCCTCAACCGAGAGGAAACTATAAACAGAACCGAACATAGAGTTGGAAAATACCGCATGCCTGGCAATGGGTTAGTTCTAAAATGTTTGGAAGATCGTTCGTTTGACCATCCTGCAGCCGCTAGGATGTGGTCCCGCGAAACGTCCATAACCCTGCTGCTGATGTTGTTGCAGCCCTGGTGGAGTGAGACTTAAAAATGTCAGTGCTCACTCCTGTATAAGCCAGAACCCGTTAACCACCTGGAGATGGTCTGTAGTGATACCTACTTATGAGGCTTTATGTAACTAACAAATATTGCTCGTTCAGAGTCTTTAACCTCTAGTGACCTTAACATACTGGTGTAGATGAGTGACCACAAACAACCGAAGGTCCAAGGGATATGCCAACAAGTCTAGTTTAAGACCTGATGCCCCTGGTCTATTCTGCTTGACTGAGATATAACCATAAAATTATATTTTGCCTGCAGATATAATCATCCTGTCCAGTCCCTAGCTTATGCAATGACTGGACCCGTTGCGCTGGATTCAGCGCCATGAGCATAACCGCTTTGAAAGTGAGTTTGACCAAGGACAGGGATGTAGCTGGATCCCACCGGCGAAGCGGCGTTAGCACAATGTTAACATCCCATATTTCTGCGTACCTGGGCCTGGGAGGTTTTGAGTTTGAAGATACCCTTCATAATTTAGATATCAGAGAGCGAGACCCGACAGAGTGGATTCTGCTTCCCGCAGCCAATATGATGAGAAGGCACGTTCGGCACAATAAATGTCACTTTAACTTAATATTTGTCAAAACCCATATAACCTGAACTTCAAGACGTCAGTCATCCATGCCGAAACATATGTAATATTAGCATAAAACAACTACTTCCCTCCTTATGAGGAAAATACAGCTTATTTGGTGCTATCCCTGCAATCTGCAGTGAGCATGTCCATGGTTTGGTTTAACAACCCGAGCCACAGGAACGGTCTTCTCAGAGTCTGCAAGTCAATGAATTGATTTTATCATGCAGAGGATGGTTTACCGAGTCATGGCTAAACCAGCAAATCTTTCTGTCTAGAAATAACCATATAAGGTTCTATTATCATTCCCCACATCAGCCGCAATGCCAGTCAGGCACTACGAAGAAGTCTCAAGCGGGAACTTGCTGAATTTTTTGCAAGACCCGTCTGATGAGGCAAAATGGAGGGAGACATAAAAGAACATTCCTCCCCAGTGTAGCGAGAAAGCATCCATCACCACTGATATGCCACATATTTTTTGCAACTGGTTATTGAGCCTGGATGCAAATATCTCGATCTTTTAGTGTTCCATCGAGCCACAATGTCATTAAATACTTTGTGATCCAACATCCATTCTGTGTTATCATTGATTTTACATGATGATACACCAGTGCCAAATGAGGGTAGGTAAACTATCACCGGATACTTTAACTTGGTTGCACCCATGTGATTAACATACCACCACCAAAGTGCATCAACTTGGACTTGAGCATGCAGATCATGCATATCCGCACAAACCTTTAACCCATAGAATGTACCTAGTGTCTATAGGTAGTTGATACCTTATAACTCAAGAATTGGCAACTCATGCAATCCCATCCACCTCTGTAACTAGAGATGGTATTAGTGTTTTTCCATCTTTGAGCATTAGCATCAGTTTGTAATTAACTGAAGATTTACTGCTGAAAAGTTAGTGGAGCAATGCTGAATACTGTTTGTCCACCATGGTGACTTTGATTGCCAATTATAATTAATGAATAGAAGGCTGCTTGATAACAACAACAAGGTTGTTACAGGCTTCAATTAATTACAATCTCTTGCGTCAGGGCGGAGTCCCAGACAAATTAATAGAGTTAAAGGTAAATCCCAATAATCAATAATTTCAGTTGGTATCAACTCAAATGTAACTGGATGGGTGAGAAACCCAATTTCTCAAATATAGTTTGGTGGTTGATATAGCAAAATACAGCGTTTAGAATGTCATCCCGATAGGCCATAAGAATTGTTTTTTAGTTCTGAGCAGTTGAAGCACTGGTTTTAGTAATTTGGTAAATAACCTGGGAGCTGAAATTAGCCCATTTTGCAACGCTTTTAACTGTATCATTGCCCCATCCAGCTAAATTGCAAATACCTCCGGTGCCCCGTGAATGGAAACTGATCCCATGGAAGTTTAAACAGTCACGAAGTTTCCTATTCAGAAAAGTCTATACTGCACATGTGAGTTGAACCTGTTGACAATGAACAGGCATCTGCCATAATTGCGAGCCTGCCCATATTTCCGAGAACTCTGGCCAAATTCTGTGCCGGTCTCGCTTGTATACTGTGCAGTATAAACGAATCTCATGTTATTATTTTAATTATAAACAGATCTGAATCTTATGTTATCATTGTCATCTGTACAATACATGTGTAAATATTACCAACTTGTAAATGGTCCACATACCCCATGATTCAGAAAGAACCAGACCCACGTACCTTCATGGTTATCGGTGGTTTATGGTAAGCCCAAAGGCCCCTGATGCAGGTTCTATTCCCGTCCTTGATTTGGAGAGTAGGACTGCTGGGGTGGTTTTGGGCATTGGCCTAAAAGACCTGTGCTCTACTTACAACCTGCCACCAGCTTCCGTGAACCGCTTCCTGCCGATGAAGGAGTAGGGTGTGTTGTTGCCGACACAATGAAGCTTTGCTTGTCATTGTAACTTTAATTAGTCCGACAGTTTTTGTTTGCTCATTACGGTCTTAGCTGTTTGAACAGATTTTCCGTGAAGAGAAGATTCGGCGGCTAGACATTTACTGGGTTCATGCCGCCTCCAATATGACCCCAGATAGCACTGTTCACTGCTGGCACTTTCAGGAACTCTTCACATGTTCCTATAAGGATGTGACGTGAAGTAGCTGCTGCTCCATGAGTGGAACTCTGGCCGCTCCGGGTTTTCTGCTAGTATGTTCCCCTGACACACTTCTGTCTGGGGAACCACCCCGGTTACTATCCGTCTTACTCTTGGCTTTACCCCCTTTCAGTGGAACCATTGCAGTTCTTATCCATCTTACCCTTGGCTTTACCCCTTTCAGGGGAACCACTGCGGTATTATCCGTCTTACTTTTGGTTTTACCCCCTTTCTGGGGAACTACTGCGGAGTTTGGAGTCAGCTCCCTGTGGACGCTATCCAAGCTCCATCTGGGTAAAACGTCTGAGGATGCACCCATGTTGGAGGGGAACCCTCCTGGCCTGACTGCAGTCTAGGCCTCTCAGACTCTGTTTGGGCTCTTACCCTCTGCGGGCTGCCGGAGTCTGAAGTCGGCGGCAGCTACCCGCAATTCCGCGGTCCGTAGCCGTGTCTTCCCACGGGTCCCTGTAGCCGAGGACTCTCCCCCCGAGCCGGGTTACCCGCGGTCTTCCCACGGTCTCCGAAGCCGGGTTCCGCGGTCCCCGCAGCCGGGCTACCCGAGCCCGGTATCCCCACGGTTGTTGCAGCCGGCATTCTGTCGGGTTTCCCCAAGCCGGTTATACCTGCTGTTTCCGCAGCCGGGATTTCCTCGCGGTCCTTGAAGAAGGGTTTCCCTGCGATGTCTGTGGTCGTGCTTCACCCGAGCCGGAATCCCCGTGATTCTTGCCGCCGGGATTCCCTCGCGGTCCCTGAAGAAGGGCTTCCCCGCGATGTCTGTGGTCGGGCTTCCCCCGACCTGATATCCCCGCGATGTTGCCGTCGGGATTCCCCCTCGGTCCCTGTAGAAGGGAGCCGGGTGGAGCCGGAATTTCGACCCCGGAACGTCTCCAGCTGGAACTCTGTAAAGAACTTCCTGCAAGGAGAAAACTGACCTGGAAATAGTTAAAAACTTACCTTCAGGTTTGACCGATAGTGGAGCAGCGCTCCCACCAGCCGTTGTTGCGCAATGCGTTAGACGATATGACGCGCATGCGGGCTGGCGGGGTCTTCACGTAGTCATAAATAAAATTACAAATACAGATAGAATGTATAGAATTGTGAGTTGTGCTCATATTGGCAGGAATCCTTAGAGCTGTAATGTACAAAAGGATTTGCCATTATTACGCATGTTGCATTTTGGACATAAATCTATGTAATTAATCTGCAGTCCTTATTAGAGATGAGTTGTATCACTGACATAATGCTGACAATATTTTAAGGTCATTGTAAAAAGACCTTAAATATTATATCTTGCCCAATTGGAAGCACAGTCGCTTCCAAATCTTTAATTTCTCAGGCCTGAAGTTGAAGCCATCTGAGAATGATAGGTTCTGACTGTCTTGGTTCTCAGCATTGTGAAAGATATCACATGAAACCAAATTGGCTATTAATTATTTTTTCTCTCAGAATTGGAATATGGGATCAGAAACATTTTCCGCATGGACAACAAGCCTTTCATCCCATTGAGTCCCTGTTGGCCCCCAAAAAGGAGCTAATCCCACTTCTCAGATCTTGGTTCATAGTTTATAGGATACAGCTTTATAGATGTTTTTTAAATGTGAAATAGAATTGTGGCTCCACCACTGCCTGGTCCATCACAGATACTGACCTCCTCACCATTGAAAGGATCTCATAACTAAAAATTTCCAAGGACAGCAATGTCCTTGTAAATGTACTGTACACCCCATTTATATGGTTTACTTTATGTTTCATAAAGTTCTAGTATGACCTCTTGTCCTGGCCATAGCCAAAAATGCAAGTAATCTATATGTCGTTTTAAACAACTTATCTACCTGTCCTGTGTCCCAGTCTGAAGAAGAGTCTTGACCCAAAACATCACCTATTCCTTTTCTCCAGAGATGTTGCCTGACCCGCTGAGTTACTCTGGCATTTTGTGTCTATCTTCGGTGTAAACCAGCATCTACAGTTCCTTACTACACATGTACTGTGACCTTTCTGAATTCTAAGATTCTTCTGTTCCTCCACACGTAATTTTGCCATTTATTATACATTTAGAGTCAGGGAGTCTTTCCACATGGAAACAAACCCTTCAGCACAACTTATTCATGCCAACCAAGATGCCCCATCTAAGCTTGTCCCAATTCCCCACGTTTGGCCCACATCCCTCTAAACGCTTTGTATTCACAAACTGTGCCTTGTATCATTTGCCTAGTCTGCCCTTCTCAAATGTATTAGGTTTCACTTCTCCAGGTTGAATTATATTTGCCACTTTTCTTTATCCTAAGTGCTTTGTTGATGTCTTCTTTTAGCCTGGAACGTCCAATTTGTCAGCCAATGCTGGTATCATCTGCAAGTTCTTAATCGTGGCTCCTATATTTATGTCCAAATCATTGATATATATGCCATTAACAAATACAAATGCCACTGCTGTTGTTGGAGAAAATGTTCTTAAGTTAACAGCATGGCATTTGTTCAGATATGTGAACATGTCTGCATGGAAATTGGATATTGCCCTTATCTTAATGCTCAATCCAGTGACCCTTGAAAGATCACCAAATTGTAAAAAAAAATCTTCAAAACATATCATAAGCATGAGTTTCACCAATTACTTTGTGCTGAAATGCAATCGACAGCTGTTGTCTGAAGAGATTGCCGGTGCCACATCTTTGCTGCTAGGATTTTTGGGAAACAGGTTCCAGCTGTAAAGACCTCTCCCTGTGGCTGGCACAGCAGACCAGCATAAAAATCAGCCATTGAGATGAGGAAAGCCATGGTACATTAAGATGCAGATTTTAAGTATAGATGACCACACAATCAGCTTTCCCACAGATCCCACAACAGGCAGCACAGAATGAGTCTTGTGCTTCAAATGGCCCACAATGACTTCAAGGCATGGAATCACCAGACTGCGGTGACCACAACATCTGTCTCTGCTGTGCACAGCTGAATAAGCATTATGATGTTCAGCAATGATGTGTGAAATACACACAGCACTAAAACCTCCTGGAGGTTGTCAAGGCAGGCAAGTACACGTTGTCTTCACAGTGGAGTCCCTTTAATTCATTTCTCTTTGGAGAAATGCTTTCTTGCTTTACTTGGAATTTAAAATAAAGATCACTTTTGCTGCAACTTTGTCAGCAAGGCGAAAATGGGCATTATACAGATGTAATGACAGCATGCACGCAATTGATGCAGGGTAAATACCAGCAGTGTTACATTGAAAGAACCTGGTCCAATTTTGCAATGGATGGCACACCACAGAAATAGATTGTTTTTGTATAAAATTGTCACTAAACATGATTCCTGAAATTAAAAAGGAAATTAAATTTGTGCTCTAGTATGAGGTCTATCATATTCTCAGCTTCATATAATGAGTTTAGAATGTTTTTATTTATTGGTGCTAATTTAATTTATGGATTGTGGCTATTATCAAAATTATGTCAATATTTTGGAAAAAATACTCCCTTTATATTGAATCGTGTGTGCATGAGCCAGCCTTGATCCCTTCATATACAAGCAAGATATTACCTTCAAACAAGATCTGGTAGTAGCTTCAAATAAAACAATCCACAAATTGTTGCTAGTATGCATAAAACAGAGTCAAGGCTAAGCTTTTTTTTAATGTTGTATGTGGATGTGCCCATCACATGGGTTTCAATGCCATCCCAGCATTTTCATTCTTTGCACAATCTGCTTCTTTAATTGCTCAGAAGCAGCTCGATTTTACCATACAGTGTTCAGTTTTCAGGCTGCAGGTATGGAAGCAAGAACGACAGCTTTTTAGTGATTCAGTCAATGTTTCTTTTCAGTTAAAGACATTGTTGTGAAATTTGAATTACTTCAGATTAAACTTGTATAAATCAGGAGGAAGGACTTTTGATTTTGTATATTGGCAGTGTACAGAATGTTAAAAATAGTACAGATGTCACTGGTGAGGAGTGTGTCATCATATGACTTGAATCATCTCTATAACTTTAAAACTCTCATCTTGTATGTGTGTGTGTGTGTGTGTGTGTGTGTGTGTGTACATGGGTGTGTCTTTATATTTTCGCCAAAACGCTACGCGGTAACGATAACATTTTTACATATTTTGACTCACATTTTTCCCCTCTAAGCAGTGATCAACTTCACTTAAGATTTGATGCTAGATTTCACAACTTATTGGTGATTAAAGTTTAAAAAAAGACAAAACTGCCTTTTAAGCTTTGACTGATGATGTCACAATGAGGTTGGCGGGTCGGTGCTCGTTTCACACATAGAATATTCCACGAGCTTCGAGTGACGTCAGGGGGAGGGCTGCATTTAAATGAACATTCCGCTTTTTCTAACCCTGGCTTCTACCCGTGACGCCCCGGCGGGGGTTTTACGCGGCCATCAAGGAGGCATCGAGACCGCAGCGGTGAGGCCTCACGACGATGGGGCCGCAGCGGCGGTGAGGCATCGCGACGGTCGGGCCTCGCGGCGGCTGCGGTGGGGTCCAGGCCTGTAGGTTGGCCCGGCAGGAGTTGAGCTGGGCTTGCCGCCCCAAGCCCACAGCCAGCGCAGAGAAGAAGTGGCAACCCCAGCTTAAAAAGGCAGCCAACACACCCCCCGGGTTATTCTGATCCCGGCAGAGGATCACCGCCCACTGCGAGTCCCATACGCACCGCCATTGCACCGCAGCTCCAGCCCTTTCCACTCTGGTCCCCCTTGCTGGCTCCTGCCCCCCTCCCCCGTGATACCCCCCACAACCCCATGTCTTTTCTCTGAGCTCTCTCCCCCCCACACCCCTCCCCCCGCCTGCACTACCCTCGCCCCACACACCCTCCCCCCCAACCCCTGCCCCCACACCCCCTACCCTCTCCCACACCACCCCCTTCCCCCCACGCCACACACCCCCCTGGCCCCACACCCCCCCCCACAACACCCCCACCCAGACACCCCACAACCCTGCCTTTGCACTACTTCAGGTAGGAGATTAAATATCTGACACCGCTGGCATGGATGTCCTTCTGGGAAGAAGCTGTTGCTCCTCTGATCTGGACATCAAGATAGAATAGCAGAGCAGAGGCCACATTTTTAAACACAGCCCTGCTTTCGTCAAAATTACAGTCAATCTGATTAGGTTGTGAACTAATCCCATTTTAACTGGCTT
The DNA here is from genome assembly GCA_038087875.1 of Malacoraja senta. Lineage (NCBI taxonomy): Eukaryota > Metazoa > Chordata > Chondrichthyes > Rajiformes > Rajidae > Malacoraja > Malacoraja senta. Next base: position 32,062,476 of record CM075980.1, read on the forward strand.
CAACTGGATGGAACAAATTCAAATTGACTTTCAGCAGATGATGATTAGGATCCTTCTTATATGCAGTGAAACACACAGAGTGAATTGTTATTGAATCATTTATACTTTAAGACCTCATTGGTATGTGAAACACACAGACATGATAATATGGGTTGGTTGCTGTCATGAATTTTGTGTGTAGTTTAGAGATGCAGCGCAGAAACAGGCTCTTTGGCCCACCGAATCCGCGCCAATCAGCAATCCCTGCACATTAACGCTACCCTACACACACTTGGGACAATTTTTACACTTATAACAAGCCAATTAACATACAATCCTGTACGTCTTTAGACTGTGGGAGGAAACCGAAGATCTCGGAGAAAACCCACGCGGTCACGGGGAGAACGTACAAACTCCGTACAGACAACACCCGTAGTCAGGATCGAACCCAGGTCTCCTACGCCGCAACCGCTATGAGGCAGCAACTCTACCGCTGTGCCGCCATGGACAGAGTTGGGTTACTGCACTGCAAATTATAATTATCTGCATTCAAAGTGGTAGCACATGGCCATTTTTTAAGATTTTAGCAAAGCTATCGATCTGAGCAAGCAGTTCAATGGGCTTCTGTTTGATTTAGTTGTTACAGTGTTCATGTAACTACAAGGAACTTTATGGCCCAAATGTTTACCAGATTAACTTTATGAGGATTTGGTTCCTGATTAAGACAATAATATATCCTGCAGTCTATGCTGTGATATTCATTATGATTTTAGATTGGAATGTTATAAGTGAAGTACTTTGTGCTTTGTTTAGATAAGTAGGTTTAATATTGAACTTAAGTTTGAAGAATGTTTGGTAGTATTTTATGAGAAGTTGAGACACATGTTTTGATCACAGTGTTTTCTCTACCTCAGATATCCAACTTATCTTGCACAAATCAGGGAAGATAAATTGGATATATGAAGCATGAAAAATATTGTGGATCTTTGGGATACAGAATGCCAGTATTCGAGCTATTCGAAAGAGTCTCAGTCCATTGTCTAAATTTATATTCCCAACATTGTAAGAACATTATATGGTAAATTGTGAATATGGTCGTTTGTTTAGAAAGGTCAAGAAAGCTTGTAAACACTCAAGATATTTCCCTGCCTAGTTTCTCCATTTTCCTTTGATCATTTTCTGCTTTCTTAGATTCATTGCCAGGGTATAAAACTAATGGCAAAGGCAGTATTTATCAATGATCCGTAGTGTCCAAGGAGAACGGGATGGTAGGACTTATTTCGAGAGAGATCTGGGTATCCTCTTGCATGTTCCACATAAAGCATAATTTGTAATCGAGAAAGCTACACAAAGCTACTGTTATATTGAAAGGAATGGAATGCAATAGGGAGGACAAGTTTTGAAAAAAGTGGGCATTGATGAGAGTTTATTTGGAGTTTTATGCACATTGTTGGCCTCCTAGGGCCTGTCCCACTTAGGCGATTTTTTTTTTAGGTGTCTGCCGGCGACTGTCACAGTCGTAGTGGGACGCCGAAATGGACCGAACCTACGACAATGTCTACGACAAGCTACTAACCTAGTCGACGTCAAGCTACGACAAGCTACGTCAACTGGCGACACAATTCCTCGCGACTTGGGACGTCCACATACGAACACACCTACGACAACCATGACCACACCTACGACAACCTTCGACCAAACAGGCGACAACCTACGACAACCAAAGTCAATCTAGCTACACCGGCGACAAGCTACGACCCTGTCGGCGACAAATGAAGACAACTGAAGACTTCTCTTGACGCCGGTACTGTCGCCGGTTGACGTAGGATGACCAACGTCACCTGGCGTCATCCTGGCGACAACCTACAACAGCACATACGACAGGAGAAGACAGCCAACGTGAAGCCCATTGTCGCCAAAAGGTTTTGAACATTTCAAAATCCAGCGGCGACAAGAAAAAAGTTACGACACTTGAGGAGGCAACTCTCGACAATACAGGCGTCACCGCGTCACCATGTGGCGACAGACAATTTTCCGGCTGTGGCCAAAAAAATCGACTGTGGGACAGGCCCTTTATTTAAGAAAGGGAATCAATGCAATGCAAGCAATTTAGAGGTTTATTCTATTGATACATGAAACGGAGAGATTATTTTATGGAGTAAGGTTGAATATTCTCAGCTTGTATCCAATGGAGTTTAGAGATTGAAGGGGGGGGGGCTTGATTGAAACAGATAAAATCCAGACAGTTTTCATAAGATGGCTCCTATTGTGGAAAAATATAGACCTAAGGGTGATTTCAAAAATGTGGTAAACCATTAAGGATGGCAATGAGGCTTTTTAAAAATCTAATACTGAGATTTTAAGGTTATTGAATATCGGTGAAGCCAAGATAGATAGTTTCTTGGTATGCAATGGGTGTGAATACATAAGAATGCAGAGTTGATGTTACCATCAGGGTAGCCATGATATTATTGAGTGGGAGATGAGGCTTGAGAGTCCGAGTGTGCTCCACTTGCTCCTAGTTTATGTTCATATATTCTTTTTAAATTGACTCTCCATGTGGGATGTGATACAGGAATTTAGAAACATAAAGAATAGGTGCAGGAGGAGGCCATTCGGCCCTTCGAGCCAGCACCGCCATTCATTGTGATCATGGCTGATCGTCCCCAATCAATAACCCGTGCCTGCCTTCTCCCCATATCCCTTGATTCCACTAGCCCCTAGAGCTCTATCTAACTCTCTCTTAAATCGACCCATTGAATTGGCCTCCACTGCCCTCTGTGGCAGGGAATTCCACAAATTCACAACTCTGGGTGAAAAAGGTTTTTCTCATCTCAGTCTTAAATTGCTTCCCCTTTATTCTAAGATTGTGGCCCCTGGTTCTGGACTCCCAACATTGATTCCCAACATTGGGAACATTTTTCCTGCATCTAGCTGGTCCAATCCTTTTATAATTTTATATGTTTCTATAAGATGCCCCCTCATCCTTCTAAACTCCAGTGAATACAAGCCTAGTCTTTTCAATCTTTCCTCATATGACAGTGCCGCCATCCCAGGGATCAATCTCGTGAACCTACGCTGCACTGCCTCAATCACAAGGATGTTCTTCCTCAAATTCGGAGACCAAAACTGGACACAATACTCCAGATGTGGTCTCACCAGAGCCCTATACAACTGCAGAAGAACCTCTTTACTCCTATACTGAAATCCTCTTGTTATGAAGGCCAACATTCCATTAGCTTTCTTCACTGCCTGCTGTACCTGCACGCCAACTTTCAGTGACTGGTGTACAAGGACGCCCAGGTCCCGCTGTACCTCCCCCTTACCTAACCTAACCCCATTGAGATAATAATCTGCCCCCTTGTTTTTGCCACCAAAGTGGATAACCTCACATTTATCTATATTATACTGCATCTGCCATGCATCTGCCCACTCACTCAACCTGTCTAGGTCACGCTGCAACCTCCTAACATCCTCTTCACAGTTCACACTGCCACCCAGCTTTGTGTCATCCACAAACTTGCTAGTGTTGCTCCTAATTCCCTCTTCCAAATCATGAATATATCTGGTAAACAGTTGCGGCCCCAACACCGAGCCTTGCGGCACTCCACTCGCCACTGCCTGCCATTCTGAAAAGGACCCGTTCACTCCTACTCTTTGCTTCCTGTCTGCCAATCAATTTTCTATCCATGTCAACACCCTACCCCCAATACCATGTGCTCTAATTCTAGTCACCAGTCTCCGGTGCGGGACCTTATCAAAGGCTTTCTGAAAGTCTAAATACACTGGCACCCCTTCATCCATTTTACTTGTCACATCCTCAAAAAATTCCAGAAGATTAGTCAAGCATGATTTCCCTTTCATAAATCCATGTTGACTTGGACTAATCCTTTTACTGCTATCCGAATGCCCCATTTTTACCTCCTTAATAATTGACTCCAGCATTTTTCCCACCACCGAAGTCAGGCTAACTGGTCTGTAATTCCCCGGTTTCTCTCTCGCTCCTTTCTTGAAAAGTGGGATAATGTTAGCTATCCTCCAATCCACAGGAACTGATCCTGAATCGATCGAACATTGGAAAATAAGCACCAATGCGTCCACTATTTCTAGAGCCACCTGCCTGAGGACCCTGGGATGCAGACCATCAGGCCCAGGGGATTTACCACCCTTCAGCCTACCCAATACTATTTCTCGCCTAATGAAAATTTCTTTCAGATCCTCTACCCCCTTCGATCCTCTGTCCTCCAGTACTTCTGGGAGATTGTTTGTGTCTTCCTTAGTGAAGACAGATCCGAAGTACCTGTTCCATGGCATGGAAAGAACTGCAATATGTGTCCAGTTCACGATTGTGTGTGATACGAATTAAGAATGGAAGAAATGCATTTCCTATGCATCTAGTGCTCTTGTTCTTCAGGGTGATGGATGCCATGAGTTTGGGGAGATGCGGTTAACTAAGCACGAGGTTGGTGCTGCATTCCAAGCTGTAATTCATAATCCCACATGTCGTGCTGGGTGGAAATGAGGGGCACAATTGTTTAAGATTGGTGTACCAATGTCAAGTATGTTGTCCCAGGTGATACGTTTTCCTTGAGTGACATTACAGTTGCACCCAACTGCTAAACTCCTGACACACCTTGTATATTGATGCCATTTTGTTTTGTTATGAGCAAGTTTGCAAGAGGAAATCTCTTATGAGCTTTTTGAATTAAACAAACCCACTTGATGGTCTTCTCATCCACTCATCTAGAGACAGTTAACCTTCCTTCTGGAAAGGATTGCAACATGAGGAAACTTCTATTTTTAATGCAAACATGTCCGGGTGGTATCAATCAGATATGAAAAAAGCTGGTCAATTGTGGTGCTGGTCCACAGTAACATTCTAGATACAATATATATGCCATGAGATTGCATGGTCTAGGAATGTGACAATATTTTGAGATGTTAAAAATCAAGCCTGTAATTTATCCTATCAGATAAAGCATAAAAAGAACTTTAATTTGATACCTAATTCACTTTCATATCTTCAGTATTAAAAAGGTTATGGTCATTTTCATACTCAGAAATTAGCATCTTGTTCCCTATCTTTTCCATTAACTTAACACAAAAGCTGTGATCGAGGACAGTCAATTGACATAAAAGCCCACAACTTTCTTAAAAAATAAGTGAACTGAATGAAATTTTCAGTTATTATAGATTGAAGCATTCTGAAACAAATATGATACATCTTACTTGGATGACCTGAAATTAAAGCATATAATTAGTTAGTTACCTAATTGTAGATAATCACAAAATTGACCGTTGTGACGGAAATAGTAATAAACACCAAGACTGCCTTGAAAATTCAAAAATGTGATATTCTCAAGATCAGAACTTTAATATTATTGTAACATTAAAACAAATATTAAATACCCAACAAAAAATTCATATTCATCAGTGTCATCAAATCAATTCATCTAAATTCAATTACTAGATCTAAACATCTATCCCATTCTTAAGAAACGGCTAAAAATATTTTTTTAAATAGCCAAAGTATCCAAATAACAAACTGATCCCATTCACACAAGAATTCACAATATAACATGATTTTTAAATCTCACTTTGTCATGAATTTCTATGCCAATGGAAGGAATTGAATTTTTAATTCCCATAAATTTTACTCTGTGGGTTTATAACACTGCTGCAGGCATGGGTCGTTTTACACAGACATTTATTCAAAATCAACAAACATCCACTCTCAAGATAATCAAAATCATTATTTGTTGCACAATCATGTCATAAGAATATCTAAATTATCTATATTTTGTGTTATTGTCTAACCATGATCAATATTTTCATACTAAACTTGACTAAAAACTATAAAAATTATGTACTGTGGAAGTTTTCAATGAGATATTTAGTATGAAAATATTGATCATGGATAGACAATAACACAAAATATAGACGAGTTAGATGTTCTTATGACATGATTGTGCAAAAAAATAATGAATTTGATTATCTTGAGAGTGGATTGTGATAGATCGGAATGTGGCCGCTGCCATGATTTAAGCCCCTCGATATTGGTAGGCAAGACACGGCTGATATCGGGGCCTAAATAACATATTTTGAATCATCAGATTAAAATGAAACCACACCAAGAAGCAAGGTAAGATGTTAAATAAACAACATAACTTTTGTTTTGTCCTGATGTGGAAGTCCTTGATGTTGATTTTGATCCGTGATGTTGAAGGCGTTAGAAATCGCACTTAACTTCAATCCAGCGATGCAATCGACCAGCATCTTTTTTTTTTTTTTTTAAGGGAACAGAAGCGCAGAACAAATTTTTTTCATCAACTTGTAGTCCGAGCAAATACCTCCGACAACCAATACAAACCTGCATTTTAATCCCGCCCCCCCCCCCCCTCCAGCCTCTGGAACCGCACACACAGGCTGTGGTAGATCTGGAGCGCCGCTGATGGTAGGTTTTGTAACAACGCTACATGGTCATATTTCTGTCAGCACTCTGCAACGGTGCAGTAGTAATCCTAGTGTTCTTAGTTTAGTTTGAGTTTTGTTTATTGTCATGTGTACCAAGTTACAGTGAATAACTTTTTTTACGTGCTCACCGGTCATCGGAAAGACAATACTTGATTACAATCAAGCCATCCACAGGATTCAAATACAGGATAACGGGTATATTATTTAGTGCAAGATAATGTCCAATAAAGTCCAATTAAAGTTAGTTCAAAAGTCTCTAATGAGATAGATGGGAAGTCAGGACCGCACTCGAGCTGGTCAGAGGACAGTTCAGACACCTCACAACAGCCGGTAAGAAACTATCCCTGAATCTGGACAAATACATTTTCAAACTTCTGAACCTCTTGGGAGAGGGGAGAAGAAGGAGTGACGGGGGTGAGTGGTCCTTGATTCATGCTGATCCAGCGTGCAGTGTAGATGGAGTCAACAGAAGGGAGATTGGTTTGAGTGATGGACTGGGCTACTTCCACAACTCTCTGCAATTTCTTGTGGTCTAGGGTGGAGCTATTCCCAAAACAAGCTGTGATGCATCCCGATAAAATGCTTTCTATGGCGCATCTGTAGAAGTTGATGAGAATTGTTGGGGACATGTTGAACTTCCCCAACTTACTAAGTAATTAAAGATGTTGGTGTGCTGTCTTGGTGATAGTTTCAATGTGGCTGGTCCAGGACAAATTGCTGGTGATATTTCTAACCTCAGGGCCTGTGAATTTCTAGGATAGGAATATCCTTTGAGTCTCCAGGGCACTTGCCCCTACCTCCACCCCCCCCCCCCCTCCTCACCCCCAGCCCTGAACAATCCTTTCATCAAATATTCTGAACCCGTGTGCCTTTTCATCTAATCCCCCCTCCTCCCCATCACCCACCCCCACCCCCACCATGATACCCCTCATTCTTCCAACCTCTACTGAGATCTTGAGTGCTGCGTAGTACAGAGTCTGCGCCATTGCTAGTATGCTTCAATTGTGAACATGTGTAATACTGGATAGGTTGTGAAATGGCCCTTGGAGTGTTTAGGGTGCACAGGAATTTTGTGGGCATTGATTTAAGTGGTATTGTTTGACGGAATGGTCTTGAAAAGATGCAGCGGATTTGGGAAGAAGAACTTAATTGAGCACTGCGGAGAAAGGAGGAGATGTTAGACACAAAATGTTGGAGAAACTCAGCGGATGAGGCAGCATCTCTGGAAAGAAGGAATGGGCAACGTTTCGGGTCAAGACCCTTCTTCAGTCTGAAGAATTTAAACCAGCATCTGCAGTTCTTTCTTACACAGGGATGGGAGATGGTATTGAACTGTTGACCATATTTGCTACAATGCAACCTGAATGGTTTTTGTTGTGACTATCTTTTAGCTTGTAATCATCCTTGCTCCTTCACCATCAAAGTGGGTCCTTGAAATCTCTTGTTTCTAATGTTTTTTTGCTTTGGTGCCTTGGTTTTGTTTGCAATTATGTCGAAAACAAAATTGAAGTAGAGACAACACTTGGAGGAATAATAAACTCAAGTATATATGCTGCAGGCAGCAAAGCACTTCACTTGAATGTCTTCAAATATATCCCAGTGTGCCTCATGCTCTTCATATTCTCATCTAAATGACATATATTAGTAATATTTAAACATTTGATAAAACTACAACTGCCTTGTTGAAAGTAGCTCCAATTATGAACTGTAATTGCCTTAATAAATCAGTGGGAAGAAGCGTCCTCATGTTCAGTTTGTTGCAAATCTAACAAACCGCTGCAATCCAGTCTGGAGTGTTGTGGGTGAATTGACACTCACCAAGAGAGCTATCGCAAGGTGAGAATTTTGGGGCTCCTTGTGGATTGCAGGAAGTATTAATGAACCACACAAAAGGCTTTTGACAAGAAACTGTTTAGCAACACAATTCCGCAGTTAATATAAATTTGTTAAGAATGTAATTTTAAAATAGCATCCTGACTATAATATTGGTAATCAAATGCAATTTTACACAACTGCGGAATAAAAGCACATCATATGGCTGTTTATTGTTTTGTATGTGGTACTAACTGATATGCTCATTTTGTTCTTCTCATGTTGTTTAGATACATTGTCAGTGCCTCGATGGTCCCCACAGATTCCCCGCAGAGATCTTGGGAATTCAATAAAACACAGGTATGGAACAGTGAATGTTAAGATGAAAGCGGCACTCAAATTAGATGTCTGCAGTGAGTGTTAATCACAACTTTAGCAGTAACAGATTCAATAGCAAGCCAATAAAACCAAGAAATACAGATTTAAATTGCTCCTCAGCTTCTTGAAGGAAAAGAAAAGGGACTTTGAACATCAAGATATCTTTGAATGGGACCAGTAGTCAGCACATCAGAGAAATCTCACTGGCAATGCCAACTTGTTAGTTGTCAAATCCGTTAATATAACTGATTAATCCTGAATGCTGCCCAAGTTACTAAGAAAGTCCAAATGATCAAAAGAGAAGTTTGAAATCACCAGATTATTTTAATTTAGAGACGCACAAATGTGCATATTCTCTTACTAGGTTTTGGGCCTTCAATCCCACAAGATTGTGAAATTAAATGAGCAAAAAATATGAAAAGAGACCACAAGAGTAAATAAGAAGGAGGAGATTATGAAAATTTAACTTAAGGGATGAGATTGGAGATAAATGATAGGAAATAAGAGATTGATCATCTTTGTGATCAGAGGCACAAAATGTATCCCGGTAAGAGAAATGAATAATGAATAAGTTTATTGGCCAAGTATTCACATACAAGGAATTTGTCTTGGTGCTCCGCCCGCAAGTGACAACATGACATACAGTGACAGTTAAGAATGATACATAAAACATTAAACATTAATAATAAAACATTATTGATTAAACATGTGAATTAAATAAAATACCAGAGCAAAAGGAGGCTACAGATTTTTGGTTATTGAGTAGAGCTACAACTCATGAAAAAAGCTGTTTTTATGTCTGGCTGTGGCAGCTTTGACAGTCCAGAGTTGCCTTCCAGAGGGAAGTGATTCAAAGAGTTTGTGGCCAGGGTGAGAGGGGTCAGAGATGATCTTACCCGCTCGCTTCCTGGCCCTTGCAGTGTATAGTTCGTCAATGAAGGGAAGGTTGCAGCCAATAACCTTCTCAGCTGATCGGACGATTCGCTGCAGCCTCCGGGTGTCGTGCTTGGTAGCTGAGCCAAACCAGACCATGATGGAGTAGGTGAGGACAGACTCTACGATGGCCGTAGAGAATTGGACCATCATTGCCTGTGGTATATTATGCTTCCTCAGCTGCCGCAGGAAGTACATCCTCTGTTGTGCCTTTTTGACTGTGGAGTCGATGGTAGCCCCCCACTTAAGGTCCTTGGAGATGATGGTTCCCAGGAACTCAAAAGACTCCACAGATGTGACTGTGGTGTTGTTGATGGTGAGTGGGGTGAGGGGAGGAGGAGCTCTCCTAAAGTCTACAATCAATTCCACTGTCTTAAGAGCATTGAGCTCCAGGTTGTTGCAAGCTGTGACACTTCCTGTCTGTAGGCAGACTCCTCCCCATCCTGGATCAGTCCAATCAGGGTTGTGTCGTCCGCAAACTTGAGAAGCTTGACAGAGGAGTCAGTGGAGGTGCAGTCATTGGTGTAGAGAGAGTAGAGGAGAGGGGAGAGTACGCAGCCTTGCGGTGATCCTATGCTGAGGGTTTGCGGGTCCAAGATGTGTTTTCCCAGCCTCACATGCTGCCTCCTGTCTGTCAGGAAGCTGGTGATCCACCGACAGAGAGGTTCAGGCACAGTCAACTCGGAAAGTTTGGAGTGTAGTAGCTCTGGCACAATTGTGTTGAATGCAGAGCTAAAATCAACAAACAAAATACTCGCATAGGTCCCCTGGTGGTCTAGGTGCTGGAGGATGAAGTGCAGGCCCAGGTTGACTGCGTCATCCACAGATCTATTGGCCCGATAAGGAAACTGCGGAGGGTCCAGCAGGGGGTTCGTGATATTTTTCAGCTTGGCCAGCACAAGCCTTTCAAGGGTCTTCATGACTACAGAGGTCAGTGCGACAGGCCTGTAGTCATTAAGATAAATAATCCTTGCCTTTTTGGGTACAATGACAATAGTGGAGACTTTGAAGCAGGCAGGGACAGTGCAGGTTTGCAGGGACTGGTTGAAAATGTCTGTGAAGACCGGTGCCAGTTGTTCGGCACATAGCTTGAGAGTAGAGGGGGAAACATTGTCCGGTCCTGGAGATTTCCGGCTTTCCTGGGGGAGGAGAGAAAGAGGAAAGAAATGATCACAATAATCAGAGAAACAAGTACCACACAATCTAATGAGACTGACAACTACCATGGACATGATGGTCAGAATCTTAGTATTTCATAGCAAATGGTTGCAGAAGTAGTGGATACATTGATTGTTATCTGATAATACTCCTCACATTCTGAGATAGGCGTAGTGAACTGTAAGGCAGCCATTTAATGCTGGACGAACAGTGGGTCAGGAAGTATCTGTGGAAGGAAATGAACATGTGACGTGAGATGCCACTGTTTGAGAAAGCATGGAGTCAGAAAGCCAGTTAAACTAACTTCTGTCATTAGGAAGCTTCAATAAGGCATTTAGCAAAACATAATATAAAACGAAGTCAGCATTATTTCACAAAAGGAGAGGAGCAACAATATTCCTTAAGTTTTTTGACATTCTATAAATTGAGAATTAGTAGATTTAAGGTGCCATATAAAAGATGATGTGCTCGCTGCACAAGATAGAAGCATAGACAATTAGAAGTAATATGTCAGCATGGATAGAAGATTGGCCAACTAACAAGAAAGCAGAGTGGAGATAGAGAGGACGGCTGTTCCATTCAGTACAATACAACACAATAATACTTTATTAGCCAAGTTTGTTTTGCAACATATGAGGAATTTCATTCGCCAAGTCAGTCATACGAATAAAAAGCAACGGAACACACAAAATACATTTTAACATAAACATCCACCACAGTGACTCCTCCACATTCCTCACTGTGATAGAAGGCGAAAAAAAGTTCAATCTCTTCCCTTCTTTGTTGTCCCGTGGTCGGGGTCCTCGAGCCTTCCGTTGACAGGACGATCTTGACTCCCGTAGCCGGCTGCGTTTGGGTCCTCCGCGTCGGGGCAATCAGCTCCCGCATTGGGGGGATGTCAGCTCCCCCACGCCGAGCGATCGGACCCCGGGTCCCGGGTAAGATCAAAGACAATCTGTTCTTTGCCATTTTTCTGCCAGTTCATAATTCTTCATCATCTATGGACCAAACATATGCCTCTCTCAGTTTATTCAGTGCCACTCCCTGCGCAGCTTGATTAAATGACCAGTGAAAAATATGTCAATGGAGTAATATGTATCAAAGTATGAACTTGCTTTGGTAGGTAAAACAGAAGGTTGTTTAAATGGAAAAAAAACACAGAATGTTGCAGTACGGAAGGTTTTGAATATTCTTGTATATGAAATATAGCAAATTGGAAGGCAAATGTAAACATGGCCATTATTGTAAGGGGGACAAAGGTTACAAGTACAGAAGTCTATCTACAGTCATACGTGGGACTAAAGATACTAAAACACATTTTAATGCAATGAGATTAAATCTGGAATGCTGTATAGAGTCTTGCCCTTATCTGAGCAGATATATTTGCATTGGAGGTAGTTCAGAGAAGGTGCACTGGGCTGTTACTGAGATGAAAGTTTGTCTAACGAGGAAAGTTGGGGCAGAATGAACCTGTACCCAGACGAATGAAAGATGATCTGGTTGAAACACAATATACTGATGGTGCTTGACAGTAAAGATGCTGAGAGGATGGTAGAATGTAGAACTTGAGGGTTTCAGAATAATGGTTCACCCATTACAAACAGAGATCAGGACGAATTTCTTCCCTCAAAGAGTCATACATATAAACAATTCTCTGTCTAGAGAGCTGTGGAGGTTGAAGCGTTGAATAAATTCAACATTGACACACACTACTGGAAAAGAAAAGCAGTGGATTGCCCTGTTTAACGTGTCTGCTCATTTATTTGAGGAAGTTGTAATGGAGGAAGCAAAGTGGAAAAGAGAAACTCAGAAATCTCGACCCACAGTTGCTGCGGCATCCCCACAACTCTGTCACTCGCGTGAATTAACTTTTGTGCCCAGATTGGTCTAATTAGCAACATAGAGTCATGGAGTGATACAGTGTGGAAACAGGCCCAACTTGCCCACATCGGCCAACAATGTCCCAGCTACACTAGTTCCACTTGCCTGCACTTGGTCCATATCCCTCCAAACCTGTCCTATCCATGTACCTGTCCAACTGTTTCTTGAACGATGGGATAGTCCCAGCCTCAACTACCTCCTCTGGCAGCTTGTTCCATACACCCACCACTCTTTGTGTGAAAAAGTTACCCCTCAGATTCCTATTAATTCTTCTTCCCCTTCACCTTGAACCTATGTCCTCTAGTCCTTGATTCCCCTACTATGGGCAAGCGATTCTGTGCATCTACCTGATCTATTCCTCTCATGATTTTGTACACCTCTGTAAGATCCCCCCTCATCCTCCTGCGCTCCATGGAATAGAGACCCAGCCTACTCAACCTCTCCCTATACCTCACACCCCCTAGTCCTGGCAACATCCTTGTAAATCTTTTCTGAACCCTTTCAAGCTTGACAATATCTTTCCTATAACATGGTGCCCAGAACTGAACATAAAATTCTAAATGCGGTCTCACCAACATCTTATACAACTGCAACATGACCTCCCAAATTCTATAATACTCTGACTGATGAAAGCCAAAGTGCCAAAAGCCCTTTTAACCACCATATCTACCTGTGACTCAACCTTCAAAGAACCATGCACCTGTATTCCTAGATCCCTCTGCTCTACAACACTACCCAGAGGCCTACCATTTACTGCGTAGGTCCTGCCCTTGTTCGACATCTTTAGCACATTACGATACTATAGACTATATATCATAGTCTTCCTGGAGAATGAGTGACAAACAACATAACAATAATGTGGGTACAGGCACACAAGAAAGAAGCTATGTGACGTTCTCTCAAAGAGAAACAGGAGGATGAAGAACAAGGAATTTGTTAACAGTACAGCAGCCTGTATGGATACTAAATATTAGTACCAAATAGGCTGACATTTGTGTTGGGAAAGTCAACCCACAATTGGGATAACACTCAGACAAGAATGTAATGAAAGTATTGCACCTGCCTGCTGGAGTGTAACCCTGCACTGCCATACTGGCCCACACAAATGGTGAGGACCATGGGAGCAAAATATTCAGGAGAAGTGTGGTGGGAAGCACAATAAAGTGTTAGGCACATTGTTCAGCATGTTGTAGCAAATGCAAGGGATAACCAGGAGCATGAGAAGTTTACTGCGCACATCTGACATCATGCAAAGGTCAAGGAGTGTCAGGAGGTAGGACCTTCTACTCTGGAGTCCAGTGCCAGTCACTTTTAATACTTAAGAATTATAGCAGGTTTCCACCTCAAGGAGAGAAAGATAAAGCCATTCAACTTCTCAGCGCCACCATGAAATTTCAGGGTAATTCTGTTTGTTTTTTTTTAAACTGAGCCAGCAGCATAGATCACCAACGTAAGTAAATTGATGTCCCTTAAGGGCCTGTCCCACTTGGGCGTTATTTGTGCGTCATTTACTAGTCACGACGCGACATAATTTACGCGTCACGCGCGCGTCGTGACACGCACGTGACGCGCGCAAGGCGCGTGGTGAGACGTGGTGGTGTAGGCAGTGATGCACGGTTGCGCGCGGCGCCCCAGGATTTTGGGATTCACAAAATCTTCGCGCGCCACCTGCGTGATGCGCAAATGATGCCCAAGTGGGACAGGCCCTTAAGGAAGATGATGCGAGATTGAAAAGCACTACAGCTGCTGGGGAGCGGACAGCTCTTCTGCGGAAGTTGTTTGCAAAGATTGGCAGAGACACGGAGACCTTTGCAATGGTAACGTGTTGAGGATTTAACACAGATGTCAGGATTTATCATCTCACCACAGGCTCTCAGGTAATGCCTTAGCCATGTCACACCAGCCAACTTCCTCAGACTGCAGCCATCCCTTGTGGAATACAGCATCCAGAAACCAGATACATCAGGGCTACAAATCATCAACGTTTCCACCATCGACATGTATGTCTTCCACTACAGTAAAGGAACAACTTTGCAGCAGATACAGAAGAGCACTATGTCTAAGTAATAGGAAAATGATATCTGCCTGAAAGGCAAGCAGAATATTTGCCAAGTAGATTATCAGTTATCAAATGAGTTTAATTTAACTTTATGATTTTAATGAGTTGGTCCAAGAGGAAAATACTTTTCTGTTGAAATCTTTGTTTTGTTCTGTTTTATGCTAAATAAAGCACTTTTGTTTTATTTAAGATGACTATGTTCTATAGAGATGGCAAAGTGTAGCCCTTCTTTATGGTAATCTAAAACAAGATACTTGGTTGCCATTGCTGTCAGTGCTGCCTCATCCACAGGACTGTCTCCGCAGTGAATGTCAGTTCTCAGTTGTCAGTGAGGATTTGCTTTCATTACTCTTATGTAACTTGGAGCATAGGCTTTTCATAGCACCCTCTTGGAAGCAAATTGGGTAAATACTTCCTTGATCAACAATGAATGGCACCTTGGCTTTTGCAGTCACTGGAGTTTTATAGTGTTGCAAGGTTTAAAGGCTGCATGTGTTTAGCGGTTATTTCTATGCTCCTACTCAACGTTGTTCTTTTTGGGCCTGTCCCACGTAGGCGACTTTTTAGGCGAGTGCAGGAGATTCTGTGCTCGCCACAAGGTCTCCACATGTTCGCTGGTGGTCTCTGGTGAGTCTCCTTCATAGTCACGCATTCTGGGAACTAGTCGCGGCCTCAGTATGGTCACACAAATTGTTCAACATGTTGAAAAAATTTCTGCGACCAAAAACTGGTCGACATGGAGAAAATCGATAATGCTGTAGTCGTAGGTGCAGTTGTAGTGGGGTCGCCATGTAGTTGTGGGTAGTCGAGGTTGTCATAGGTAGTTTTAGTTAATCGCCTTTGCTGACCGGTCATTTTCATTGGCCCATTGGGGGAAAAAAACATAAGCAGGAGTTTTCAGAACCAAGGATAACCGACCGGTAATGTTAAATGTCCACCAAACTTCACAGCTGTGTATCTCTGGCTTATTAAAAGTTGTCTGGCTTACTCTCCCCCCCTTCTCCCCCCCCTTTCTCCCCCCTCCCCTTCTCCCCCCTCCCCTTCTCCCCCCCCTTCTCCCCGCCTTCTGCCCCCCCTTCTGTCCCCCCCTTCTCCGCCCCCTTCTCCCCCCCCTTCTCCCCCTCCTTCTCCCCCATTCTCACCCCCCCTTCTCACCCCATTCTCTCCCCCCTTCTCTCCCCCCTCCTCCCCCCCCTTCTCCCCCTCTTTCTCCCCCCCTCCTCCCCCCCTTCTCCCCCCCCTCTCTCCTCTTTGAAAGAACAAACCGTACACTGTGTTAGCCGTCTTAATTACAGCGCCAATCTTACTGTTCATCGCGGTGTGTGTCTGTATCACCTTAGCTTTGTACCATGTGAATTTCAGACAGCGCTCCCCCGCTTGCCCTGGCCCGCTGCATTTGCAGTGTGTGTGTGTGTGTGTTCCACTCTGACAGTCACCATTCCAGTTCCCGGTTTTTCAGGCGACTGCCAGCTACTTGACAGTCCTCTGCAAAATCGCCTAAGTGGGACAGGCCCATTAAGTAAATTATGCTCAGTATATTGTGGATAAACCAAAACAAGGAATGAAAACAGAACAAACTGTAACTACTCAGCAGGGCATCTTTGAGGATAGGGGCATTGTTTCAAGTCAGAGTCATTCACCTGAGCTGGAAAATGTAGAACACAAGTACGTTTTCAGTTGCAGAGAGGGAGGTGTTTTCAGTTGCAGAGGGGTGGTGGACTGGAAATGTCTCTATTGGGCTGGAGGCCAAAGTTGGGAAGGGAATAACTACTTTGAATACAGGCATTTACAGAGAAGAATATGAGGAAACAAAATGAAACTTAATTTGTGTAGCCACATATGTGGCGAGTGTAGATTTGTTCAGGCAGGAACATGGTGAGGGATGAGCGGTACTTATTTTACCATCAGGCTAGGCCCAACTAATTCTCTTACAGGGGAAAGTTTTTTTGGAAGAACAGGAACAAAATGCATTACAGCTTATTCAATGCTGCCTCATCAATCCACCTGATTAATTAGAATTATTATCTCACTTTCTTTGACAAGAGGAAAACAATTCTTGGTTTGTGTTGAAACAGATCTCAATTCAGAATTGTTTTCTCTAGATTTGTTTTGTCATTCGCTGCTCACCTGTCAGGATAGATAGTAATCTTCTGAAGCGTGGTGCTTTCATTTTTATTGTATAAAAGCTGATGCAAGACAATTAGGTTATCTGCTGTTTAGCTAAGACTTAATTTCCATCTTTTCCGTCATAAGTAAGTTTGAAAAAATATTTGTTTCCAATAGAGTAGAGCATCTTCATTGTACATATGTAATGGGTCAGTAACTCTTCATTTTAACTGTTGTGTGTTAAACCATTGAGTGTTATTCCTGTAACAAGATAAATGGAAAATCCTTCTGAATTCAGATCTGTCAGACCATCTTACTCACATTTTATTAACCTCCGATCCCAACCTCCGCATCCTCCAAAACCACAGGTATATACAGATGCTGCAATGAATTGGTAAACATGTTGAACTTCATTGCTACGCAATGCAAAAATGGAGAAGGTAACAAATACTTGAAAAGAAAAAGATTGAATTGGAGATATACGGCAAAGTGATGGAACATGCTATTGATGGTGCTTTCAAGCAGCACTTTCTGAACAATATCTGTTCACCGATGCTCAGTTGGGAGTTCACTAGGATTATTCACCATCACAGATTTGGTCTAAACATGGACCAACGAGTTGAAATCCAGAGGTGAGGTGAGAATCATTGCCCTTGACATCAAGGCTGCATTTGACCAAGTGTTGTCAAGGAACTCTGGTAAAACTGGGTGAGAGTCAGCCCTCACACTAAAGAATATGATTGTGTTTGTTGGAGGTTCATCATCGTAGCCCCAGACATGACTGCAGGAGTTCTTCAAGGTTTGTCCCAGACCCTGCCTTCATCGGCTGCTTCATCAATGGCTTTCCTTTCATCATAATATCAAAAGTGAGGATGTTTGCTGATGATTGCACAGGACTCAATTCCACATGCAACTCCTCCGAAAATGAAGCAGCTCATGACTACATGCAGAAAAACATAGAGAATATTCAGGGACGGATTGGTAAGTGTCAAGTAATGTTCACAGCACAAAAGTACCAGACAATATGCATCTCCAAATAGATGTAGTCTAACTACCTAACCTAAGCATTCAGATGTGTTGCAATCATCGTCCGCTGCTATTAACATCGTTGGCATCATCTGACCAAAAACACATTGGACCAGGCATGTAAGTAACATGTTTATAAAAGCAGATCAAAAGTATCCTTTGGTGAGTGATTCACTTCCTAACACCCCAACACTTGTCCACTATGTGCAGGGCACAAATCAGGAGCATGATGGAATATTCTCCACCAAGAGTTCCAGCAACTCTCAAAAAGCTCAACGTGTTCCACGATAAAGCAGCATGCTTGATTAATACTCATCATTCACCATTAACCTTCATTCCCTCCACCACTGCTGCACTGTTGCTGTGATGTGTGCCGTTTACAAAATGCACTGCCGATGCTTGCCCGGGATACTCCAAAACCACCTTCCAAACACGTGACTTGTACCTCTGAGAACAAAGGCAGCAGGCACATGGGAACACCACCACTTGCAGGTCTTCCTGCAGTCACAGACCACCTTGATCTGGAAATGTATCACCATTCCTTCACTGTTGCTGAGTCTAAATCCTGGAACTCACTGCCGAATAGCACTGTGAGGGTATTAGCACCAGTAGGATGAAAGCATTTCATGAAGGCAGCTCACACCCACCATGTTGTTTCATTCAGATAAATGCAAGGTGTTGCATCTTGGTAAGACATACCAGGGCAGGAGTTATGTAGTAAATGGTAGGACACTGTGGAGTTTTGTAGAACCGAGGTCTCAAGGTACAGATACATAGTTCCATGAAAGTGGTGATGCAGAGAGTCAGGGAGGGATGAAATAGATGTTTAGCACATTAATCTTCATTTGCCAGGGTGTTGAGTACAGGAGTTGGAACATCATGTTGCAGTTGTACAAAACATTTGGTAAGGCCACATTTGGAGTTCTGTGTACAGTTTTGGTGGCCTTGCTACATGAAGGATGTCATTCAACTGGAAACAGCACAGAAAAGATTGTCAAGGATATTACTGGGTCTGGACATTTGAGATATATGATGAGGCTGGATAAGCTAGGACTTTTCCCCCTGGGGCATAGGAAGCTGAGGAATTATATTTTTGAGGTTTATAAAGTCATTAGGGGTACAGTATATATGCAGTGAATAGCACAGTAATTTCCCCAGGAGTCTAAAACTAGAGGGTGCAGGTTTAGGGTGAGAGGGGAAAGATTTAAAACAGGTCTGAGGGGAGACTTTTGCACACAGTGGATCATAATATCATAAGACATAAGAGACGATTTAGATCATTTGGCCCATTGAGTCTGCTCCTCCTTTCGATCATGGTTAATCTATTTTCCACTCTTTACCCCATTCTCCTGTCTTCTCCCCATAACCTTTGTTGCCCTTACTAGTCCAGAACCTATCAATCTCCGCTTTAAAAAAGCCCAATGACTTGGCCTCCACAGCTGTCCGTGATGATGAATTTCACAGATTCACCACCCAATGATGCATCTATGGAAGGAGCTGCCAGAGAAGTTTGGTACAATCATGATATTTAAAAGAAACTTGGACAGATACAGGGCAGGATAAGATAGGAAAGGTTTGGAGAGACGTGGGCCAGAAGCAGGCAAGTGAGACTAGCTCGGTTAGGCAAATTTGTCGGCATGACGACGGAGTTGGAGTGAAATGCCTGCCTCTGTGTTATAGAGCTCTGTGACTCTATGACCTCAAGGGCAATCAAGGATAGGCAAGAACTGCTGACCTTGCTGGAGACACTGAGGTCCCCGCACACATGAAGAAAAGTACTTGCCTTGATTGTAAATGTGGTTTGGCTTTTGAACTGTCGGAGACAATATAAGTGAGATCCCGCAAAAGCATGTACGTAATGTAACGATTTAGTAATAATCTTGAGTTATAGCCTCAGTGACTATCCCTTATTGACTCAGCATTCGTGGGACGTAGAGTTATTTAGGACTCTTCCTCAGTGAAATACTGCATACTAATATAAAACAAAGAAGGGTCAAATTATCAATTGTAAAAACTTCAAATTTTAGAGGCAAAATGTGTTACATATGTTGCATAGCCCTTCCATTCACAAGGTGGACACTGTGTTATAGACAGGGTAAAGATATTCTCATTTATAGGCTGAGTTATTTTTTAAATCAAAATCACATTCCTCATTTCTGTACAGACATTTGGTCCCTCATCCAAGCCTATTAGATTTCCCCCGCAGAAATAATTTTAGTTGGTAGGTAACTCTTAATAAGAATAATCCAAATGCAAGATAAACATCAGAGGGTTATGGAAGTGAAGCTTGCATCAAACAGGGAAGACTCCCTAAGGAGCATACATATGACCATAGAGACTCGGAATAGGTCATAAGTGATAGGAGCGGAATTAGACCATTCAGCCCATCAAGTCTGCTCCAACATTCCATCCTGGCTGATCTACTCTCCATCCTAACCCCATTCTCCTGCCTTCTCCCCATAACCCCTGACACCTGTACAAATCAAGAAATAGATTAGTCAGCTCCCCAAGCCTGCTGCACCTTCACTCCCTTGCCTATCTAGAATCACACTAACCCCTGCCTTAAAAATAATCAACAAGCCTACTTTCACTACCTACTTGACGAAGGGAATTCCAAAATCTTATGCCATTCTTAAATAGTTCTAATGTCCTTTTCACAACCATCTGGGTCGAGACTTCAGAAACTAACATAATTTAATGTAGTCCTGCCTCATTATTTCCAATCTCCAGTAGACACAAACCTATCCTGTACAATCTTTCCACTTAAAACAGACTGGCTATTCCAGATATTGTAACACGGAACTGCAGATGCTGGTTTACAGAAAAAGAACACAAAGTACTGCAGTAACTCAGCAGGCCATGCAACATCTCTGGAGAACGGATAGGTGACATTTTGGGTCAGGACCTCTCTTTAGCATCACAGTGTGCCTACTTTGAAGAAGTTATCTTCCTCTCCACAAGGGGAGTTCTGTGAGCTCCCCTCTCACTGCTTCTCCTCTGTGATTCCTACAGCTCTCCAGCTCTGCAACCATGTTCTGGCCCAACGTCGGAAGAAAGGTCCAGAACCCAAAACGTTATCTATCCATGTTCTCCAGAGACGCTGATGACCCGCTGAGTTACTCCAGGTCTTTGTGCCCATTCCAGATTTCAGTCTCGTAAACCTCTGAACTGCTTCCAAAGCATCAACATCCTTCTTAAATAAGAAGAACTTACTGGATGTGATCTCATCATTGCTCCATAAAACATCCCTACTCTATTCCCGTTATCAATAAATAATAACATCCTTTGCTTTGTGAATTCCTTCACCTGCGGACCCACATGAAAACATATGGTTTTATTCACAGAAAATTTGATTGATGTGGAAGCCACCACGCTTACACTAATGGTGAAAAGGGCAGATTGGGTCTTGACATTGAGAGGATCCTGATGGCCTAGGGAGGTAATGCATTTTAGAAATTAGAATCAGGCAAATAACCATTGGCATAGCTGTACTCATAATTTTAACTGAAAACCCAATAAATTTCAGCAAAATTGATAATGGGACTTGCAGGCCAATGGTTGGTTATGAAGAACCTAAAAGTACTTTGTGTCGTCTTCACTATGCTTGACTTTGAAAGATCTTATATGCAGCACGCTATGCCCTTGAAGTCCTTACCTTTATTCAGAGAGTGGGTTGCTGGAAGTTGGAAAACCCCGTGTTCAGAAACTGATCCTGTTTTTTCAACCAGTTCAGACTGTATGCAATGAAACCATATCTTGAACAACTCGTGTTAATTCATCAAAAATGAAATACATGTATAGTTTGTAGGTGGAATGGACAAGGACTTAGTGGGAACTTTTTCTCATCCACTTGCAAATAATTTCATAGGAATTGAGTCATTTTGCAAAAGGATTCTATCTGTTTTTAATGAGTTGAGATGCGGTACCTGAGCACACTATTGAAAGGTGTTTTTAGGAGTTATGTGTAGGTAATTCTGGAGGTCAGTGGGAATCTGGATAATTTATTTAGTGTATTCCTGTGACATAATGTGCCAGTATAGATGGATTATTAACGTTCTGGAATATGATACAAAACTGATGGTGCTGTGGGTAGCAAGGAATGTTACAACTACAGCAGGTTATAGATCAGATGGAAAGTTGGGCAGAGCTTTAGCAGATGGAATTTAATCCTGACAAGTATGAGGAATCTTTACTGCCTTATCCCTATTTCTTGAGATGTCAAATAGGGTAGGGTAAATACAATAAATGGAAGGGTACTTACGAATGTAGATGGTTCAAGTCCATAGTCTCCTGAAAGTGGCTACACAAGCAGATTGGATGGTGAAGAAGGCCTTTGGCATGCTTGCTTTTATGGGTCAGGGCATAGGAAATAAAAGTTGGGAGAGTATATGGCAACTCTACAAAACACTGGTGGAACCACTTTGGAATATTGTTTACAATTCTGGCCATCATTTATTATGAAGAATATGACTGTACTGGGGAGCGTGCAGTGGAGATTCATCAGGATACTATCTGGATTGGAGAACTTTAGTTATGGGCAGAAAGTGATAGGCTGGTCTCAATTTCCCTGGAGCAAAGAAAGCTGAGGGATTTCTAGATGGAAGTGTATTATATTATGAGAGATGTTGATACGATAGATAGTTTTATTTTTTCCATGGTAGGGGTATCCAAAACAAAAAGGCATAGGTTAAGGTGGGGGGTGGAGTTTTGAAGGGGATTGGTCGGGAAAGTCTTTTTACACCAAGAGGTTGATATTTGGAACTTGCTGCCAGAGGAGGTGATGGAATCAGATACAATAATTATGAGGAATTTAGACACTTGAATAGCAAGGCACAGAAAGATACGGACTAATGCGAGCAAATATACAATTCTATAACTCTATAAGTGCTGAATGGTGCTTTCTTCAACTATTTCAGCTTACTTATTGCAACATCAAATGCAAGCTCTAGCTTACACCAGATTGAAAGCAATGTTTCATTTTTCAATACTGAGCTAATAACTTCACAGTTTACTGTATATTTTACTTTCCCTTTAACCTGCCTGTTCACGGTGATATTGTTTTCAGTCTAATTGAAAATAATAATGCAGGTGATTAATCCTAAATAAATGATTTTATTTTATCTTTCCTGCAGATTTTCCACGAAGTATTGGATGTCTCAGACCTGCACAGTATGTGGGAAAGGGATGCTTTTTGGCTTGAAATGCAAAAACTGCAAGTATGTAATCAAATAAGTTTGGGTCTCGATCCGTAACGTCACCCATTCCTTCTCTCCAGAGATGCTGCCTGTCCCGCTGAGTTACTGCAGCATTCTGTGTCTACCTTCGATTTAGACTGGCATCTGCATACAAGTTCAGAATGTGTATTCCTTACTTTCCTAAGTTCAGCAATATTAACCACAGAGTATGTGCCTTTTACTTATGTCAATGAGGGATAACTATATCACCAAATTCTCCCAAGGCCAACGAGTTGTTACATGGGGCCATGATTTAATTTCTCATCCCATACTGGAATCTGCTATGCACATTTTTTTTATTACAAAATCCTCAAGCTACACTACACAGAAGCAAGTGTGCTGCTCATGAAGCTGTGCCTGAAAGCAGTGTCGAGTACAATTTTGTGCAATTACAGTTTTCCAAATGGTATGCTTGACCTCATTGGTCAGTGTGTTGAGTATAAACGTCAGGAAGTAATGATGCACCTTTGTAGGACTTGTAGTGATGATGCACCTTTGTAGAACTGCATGCATTTGGAGTGTTGCATGCAGTTCTGGTCACCCCATTAAAGGCAGGTTATGGATGCTTGGGAAAGGCTGTAGAGGAGGTTTACCGGAATGATACCTGGATCAGAAGGTATTAGCTACTAGGAGAGGTTGGACAGATATGGATTGTTTTCTCTGGAACGCAGGAGGTTGCAGGGAATCCCGATAGAAGTATATAAAATTATGAGAGGCATAGACGGCCAGAACCTTTTTCTCAGGATGGAAATATCAAATACTGGAAGGCATAGCTTTAAGTTGAGATGGGCAAAGTTTAAAAGAGATGTGCGGGGCAAGTATTTTTTACGCATAGGGTGGCGAGAGTGTGGAATGCTCTGCAGGAGGCAATAGTGGAGGCAGATTTAATAGTGCCATTTAAGAGACTTTAAGATAGGTGCATGGATATGCAGGGAATTGTGGGATATGGATTATGTGCAGGCAGATAAGAGTTGGTCTTGGCATCATGTTCGGCACAGACCTTGTTGGCTGAAGGCCCTGTTCCTGTGCGATACTGTTTTGTGTCCATGTTCTGTTTTTTTATAAAATGCCCTTAGATGTATTTATGCATGCCTATGTGGCTCATGTAATATATTATTTCCTTCTCGAGATAGTATGAAACATAGGCACTGGAGAGGTCAGGTAGTTTTCTAATATCAGCATTCACCCTACGTGGCAGTTGTGTATCTGACTGAATTAATACACAAATAGACAAAGAAGTAGAAATGGTTCAGGCCAAAATATAAGTACTTTTTAAGGAAATAATATGTTTTCCTTTGCGTATTGGTAAGACACAGGGAACTATTACCACTGTGTTCCATCTGTAACAACCTCTAACTCTTCTTGGACAATCAGAAGTTAATAGTTTTGATGATTTGAAATATTCAGCTGCTGATTATAGGCTTGCACTATTTAGATAAAATTAGTGCATCATCCCCTAATGATATCAAGCCAATCTTGAGATGACTGGTGGCAGAACCAACAGCAAAACGTTCAGGTTTACACAATATACATCCACCTAGTCCAGGAACAGGCAAATAAACAACAAGTAAAATTAGGTTCTAAATCTAGCAATTGACAAAGCTCAGATGAGAAAACAAAGGAAATTTGTGGTGAAATCATAGCATGTTTCGTATTCACGATTTTATAGTTTTGCTAAAAGGCACGGAGGAATACTTCTCTGTAGTTATTCATATTTTGCACAGTTCTTAGTGTGAACTGCATTAAAATGACACAATGCCAACTCATGGCTCCGTCAATTGTTTGTGACCACCAGAAGTTCGCAGACATCTCTATTTCTGGCAGGCATTGTGTAGAGGGCAACAAAAAAATGTTCTCATTTATAAAATATTTACGCCATCACTACATTCAGCAAGTTATTCTTTTTTTGCAACAATATTTTTCTTTGATTTCATACTCAATGAAACAGATTTCTGCAGTTGTGTTAAAGGCAGAGGAACCTAACCAGACTTGAGAACAGCATCTTTCCCACTGCTCTCAGGTTTCTGAACCATTCACCTCTTCACACACCTTTGTCGCCGGTACTGCCACATTTCCTCATTCTTAACTCTACCTTGTGGTTATTCCGTAACTGCACTTTTAGTAATATTTTGAACTACTTCATATTCCCCTTCAATCTTTGCACCATACATTCATAAATCATATTTCTTCTTGTATCTGTCACTACCATATACACTGTTTATGATATGATCTTCACGTGAACAAATAATTTCATTACACTCTGGTGTAATAGTTATAATAAAAAACTAATGTGAAGATAGGCACAAAAAGCTGGAGTAACTCAGCAGGTCAGACAGCATATCTGTAGAAAAGGAATAGGTGAGATTTTGGGTCGAGACCCTTCTTCAGACTATCTGAAGGCAGTGGAGGCCAATTCACTAGATGTTTTCAAGAGAGAGTAAAGGGCTTGTCCCACATGGACAACCTAATCCATGAGATTAGAACACCCTAGACGAGTTGAAAAAAATGTCAAGGTCGTGTTGACTCGCCAAAGTAAAAGACCTCCTAGACTATGTCTATGACCTCCTATAACTATGTCTACAACCTCCTACGACTATGTCTACAACCTCCTACGACCCCCCTCGACCTCAGTCTTCCACACCTAAGACCAACTACAACTAGCTACGAATGGAAAATGATTACATGATAAAATGATGTCATGTTTGCATTTTTTTTCTCGGGCCAGTTACCGACCTACGACTATCTACGACTACCTACGACTACCTACAATTACCTACGACTACCTACAACTACCTACGACTACCTACGACTACCATCACGACCTACTATGACCTACCTACGAGTAAAAAGTATCAATTTTTTCCATGACAACCTTTTTTTACTCGTGGACATTTTTTATCAGGCTGGAAAAAACGCCGCGACCTACTTGAGGCCACGAGTACGCGGAAGAGTTACTCGTGGCCTCAAGAGCATCAGGAAGAGTTACGAAGACCTCCTACGACCTCGTGGCGACCATGCTGCGAGTATGAGTCAAGGGCAAACCTGGCAGAGGTCGCCAAATTAGGTCGTGGAAGTGGGACAGGGGCTTTTGATTTAGTTCTTGGGGTTAAAGGAATCAAGGGATATCGGGAAAAAGCAGGAGCAGGGTACTGATTTTAGATGATCAGCCATGATCATATTGAATGGCGGTGCTGGCACGAAGGACCTAATGGCCAAATGGCCTACTGCTGCACCTATTTTTCTATGTTTTTCTATGTTTCTATCTTCAGTTTAAACCAGCATCTGCAGTTCCTTCCTACACAATAAACTCATGTGAATCTGAATAATCAACCAGCATCTGCAGTTCCTTCCTACACAATAAACTCATGTGAATCTGAATAATCCACTGATCAGGCTGTGCAGTGGTAGAATTGCTGCCTTACAGCACTAGAGACCACTTTTAATCCTGCCTGGCCCACTGAGTTATTCCAGCACTTTGTGTCATTTTTGGTAAAGTAGCATCAACAGTTCCTTGTATCTAGTACCTTTACCAGCTGTGCTCTTGTCCTCAGTTAAAAAAAAAAGAGGCAACAGAGAATCCTATTTAAAGATATCAGAGACTTGAAGTAATATTGCTGTATATTTCTGAAATAATATTTCAGTTTTGTCTTCCTTCACTAGGTTGAAGTGCCATAACAAATGCACCAAAGAAGCTCCACCTTGTCATTTACTAATCATTCATCGTGGAGGTAAAGTTTAAATATTTGAATTTTGCATTTTTATTTGTTCTTTAAGTGTTCCACATATTTGTACCTTCTGAAGTTAGTGAATTAGTACATTTATTGAATTAACTGATAGCTCTTTCTCCTAATTTTGTGAATATTTAAATGCATTTTTCTTAAATCTAATGTGGATTTTTTACTTCACAAGCCATGGCATATTTGATAAATTTAGCACTGTGTTTAGTACTGTGATTCCGTAAAATATAAATTGAACCTACATTAATAGAATTTGTATTGTAAAACTATTGTTAATCTTTTTCCGTAATAATCCAATTTCATTGTGGTAAGAGTTATAACTCCTTGTTCATAGAAGGCCACTGAAAAATAGTCAATTTTCCCTTTGCTTTTCACAGTTGGTGCAGTAACATGTTAGACATGGCTATAAATTATGTAAATACAATTCAAATACCTGCTGATTTTCGGACACTTTGTGTAACTAAGTATATCTTACAATGGGTTTCAGACCAGTAAAAATAGTAGTTATTAGGCAGGAAATTAAAGCACAGCTAGATGATCAGATTTCTCAAGACATGGTCGGGGAATGGAGCAGTTGCCATTTTTTTATGGATGTGTAGCTGTGGCCCCTGTTAGGACATGAGACATGCTGCTCTTGAGGTTTGCTTGATTGAATTCTCTGGTAACAATGACCAGGGCTTTCAAGTATTTGTCTCAAGGCTATTGGCAGAATACATTGCATTCAGAGAAAGCTTGCTTTCAGAATGGGGAGCGGTGTAGACGGCTGCCAGGTTAGCGAGGTGAATTCCCACGGCTGTTAGTTGCCATTTCTAACATGTTATTGTTCTATCCATACTTAGGGCCATGACACACACAAACATGGGTAAAATTTGATATTTCAAAGTGGCATCTACTGCGCAACTACTTATAAGGTTCACCAGGTTAATTCCCGGGATGACGGGACTGACATTAGATGAAAGAATGGGTCGGCTGGGCTTGTATTCACTGGAATTTAGAAGGATGAGAGGAAACATAACATTCTTAAAGAATTGGACAGGCTAGATGCAAGAAAAATGTTCCCGATGTTGGGGGAGTCCAGAACCAGGGGGTCACAGTTTAAGAAGGCCATTTAAGACTGAGATGAGGAAAAACTTTTTCACACAGAGAGTTGTGAATCTGTGGAATTCTCTGCCACAGAAGGCAGTGGAGGCCAATTCACTGGATGTTTTCAAGAGAGAGTTAGATTTAGATCTTAGGGCTAACGGAATCAAGGGATACGAGGAAAAAGCAGGAACGGGGTACTGATTTTGGATGATCAGCCATGATCATATTGAATGGCGGTGCTGGTTCAAAAGGCCGAATGGCCTACTCCTGCACCTATTTTCTATGTTTCTATCTTTATATTAAAATTTTAGCTTTTTGGATAAATGTTGTGATTTTGAAGGTGCGTTTCATAGAAGCATTGATGCTTTGGTTAAAATACTTTAGACAGGCAGTTTATCAACATACTTTAAACCCTCTTGGCATTTGCAGTACAGATCCATGAAGGATTAATCATTGACATCTGTACTTTACAAGACTCAATCTTTCTGAGAATTTGCAGATATATCATTCCCAATTCAAATCCTTTTCCTATTTCATGTTATTTTGTTGGAGAATTAATCTTCTCAATCAATATATTTGAGGTTCATCCTGATGAGATAGAATATGTTATTTGGAAGTATTAATTGAAGGAAATCTGAAATAACCTTGATCAGATATTTTTCCTTGATCAAAACTTGATCAGTAGTTTAATTTTAGCCTCAAAATTACAGTAAGGTTATACTACAAGAAGCCAATCCAGGGCTTCTCTGTGCAAGATCAATCCCACTCCTGCCATGCAAATCGTTTTCAAATCCTCATGCTCACAGTGTCCAGACTTTTATTAATCTGTGCTGATATCATAATTACTCTGTTACTTGAAAGAAGTTCCATGCAAAAACCAATTTTGTTGACCCACTCTCTTCCAATAATCGAGCTGTTACTTTGGCCTTAAATAATAACTCTTCTATCATATGATTACATCTCCAAAACGGTGACCTGCTGTTTATTTTATTATTTTAGAAACAAAAAACTTCTATGTTCTAATATTTGTAAAAGCAAAGCCATGCACTGGTCTCCTCCCTTGAGCAAAGAACACTTCAAAAACCAGAATGGAACTGTTATTAGTCTACTTAATCTCTCCAACAGGATGCAAGCAATGTACTTTCAACTTTGTAGAAAATGTTGCAATGAAGAGACAAGATGTTCCTTTAAATATATAGGATTAATTTTGAAAAGGGTGCTGACTTTAATATGGAGAGCTGTCATTACTAATCAGCTGTGATTAATTATGAAATAAATCATGGTCATTGCAGAAGAAATTAATTTAGAGGGAAATTAAAGGGAAATGAAAAGCGGAGACTTCGCAGGTTTGCTTCAAGAGACTTTATTGGATGATATCATGGAGAGATGGCGGCAGTTAACTGCTCACCAGTTCTCTGACTTCACAGTTGAATTAGCCGACAGTTATACTGTGCAGTAAACAACTTTTGTTTTTTGATAGATACAACTATACGAAAATATACTATCTACAACATGGGTTCCAATTATTTCATTAGTCATAACATACTTTTTGTTTATGTCAATCTTATTCAACAACATATGGTTAATAAGTCAAACACAATACAAGGGCATCTTGATATTATTCTATCTCACCTTTTAGGCAGACCGCACCACCATCCTCTCCAAATCTATCATAAGCCCCCCATTTACTGCAACGTATCTACACTACTAGCGGTAGGGGGCGCGTGTGGTCTACTGTAATACACTGCTGAGAGAAACAAGCTTCCTTATCTACATCTACAGTATTTCATGTTTACATTTACCATCCACCCTTCAACACATTCCTAGACAAGAGATAATATGTCTAATCTTATTTTGCCGATTCCCACGAACCTCTTCTACACCTGGTCAACGAGAGATGCCAATTGTCACATCCAAACACCCTTTTGTTACATTGTTCAATTCCAATCAAAATTAAGTAAGAAAGGATATTAATATTTTCTTCCACAGTCATGCATAATAATAGTAATATGCAAAGCTTTTTCCTCACTTGTAGCCATCTCTGATTTTCAGCAAGACTTGTGCGAACAGAATCTGTGCCATGTGACATTAACAATCCTCTTAAGAAGCCACCCAGGTACTCCGATCTGCACTCCAGCCAAACACTGCCAAAAACCAACAAAATTAATAAGGTAAGCCATCATATTTTCTTACAGTTCACATATACCAGCCAAATAAGATTACCATGAAAGCTACATGTTAAATGTTTTTGAGAGAATATCAGATGGATGATCCTTACTGCCATTGTTACATGCAGGTAGCGATTTTAATTGGGCTGGAATGTTGTCACAAGTGGACAGGAGAAAGGGTGAGATTAGGGGTCAGAAGGGAGGGCTCCTGAGAGCAATTAGTTTGCGTTTGGCCTCACTCTGACAGTGGAGGAGGCCCAGGACAGAAAGGTCTGTATGAAAAGGGGAGGGGAAGTTAATGTGTTTGGAAACTGGGAGATCATGTAGGCCTAGGCGGACTGAGCGGAGGTGTTCAGCGAAACTATTGCCAAGCCTGCGCTTGGTCTTGCCAATATATATAGAAGCCCACACCTGGAACAGCGGATGCTGTAGATGTTGGAGGAGGTGCCAGTGAACCTCTGCCTCTCCTGAAAGGACTGTCAGGTCCTTGGACGGAGTTGAGGAAGGAGATATAAGGACACACGTTGCGTCTCCAGCGGTTGCAGGGGAAAGTACCTGGGGAGGGGATGGTTTGGGTGGGAAGGGATGAGTTAACCAGGGAGTTGCGGAGGGAACGGTCTCTGCGGATAAGCAGGGAGTTGCATGTATCATATATATATATAAATATATTGACAAAAATACCAAAGGTATAGTTGCTAAATTTGTTGATGGCTCAAAGACAGAGAGAAGAATAAGTTCTGTAAAGAGCACAGGGAGATGACAAAGGGACATATCTAGTGAGCAAACATTTAGCAAAAGGTGTAAAGGTGGAAAATTATGAAACTGTCTATTTTGACAGGAAAATGAAAAAAAAGATGGTAAATGATTGCTGAGGTACACAGGGATTTGGGTGTCCAGATACAATTTGCAAAAAGGCAGTTGGAAAGGAAATAGGAATCAGAACACATTGTGTAATGCAAAGGGTATAGAATTCAAGAGTTTAGATGTTAAGGGCCTGTCCCACTTTTACGACCTAATTCACGATCTCTGCTGAGTTTGCCCTTGACTCATACTCGCAGCATGGTCGTCACGAGGTCATAGGAGGCCATAGGTAGGTCGTAGGAGGTCGTGATGCTAGTCGTAGGTACTTGTGGCATCAAGTAGGTCGGGGCGTTTTTCTAGCTTGATGAAAAATGTCCACGAGTAAAAAAGGTCGTGAATTAGGTCGTGAAAGTGGAACAGGCCCTTTAGCTCCAGTTTTATAGTGTGCTGACTAGACTACATCTGGAAATTTTGTGTGTAGGATTGGAAGAATGATAATGCATTGGAAGCTGTTCAGGGAAGGCTCAGAGTCTGAGGCCTGGAATGGGGGGACTGTCATGAAGGAACACCTGAAAACTAGGCTTGTATGGATTAGTGTTTAGAAGAGTGAGAAAACTCTTAATTGAAACATCTAAGGTCCTGAGAGGTCTCGACAGGATGAATGTGGAGAGGACGCTTCCTTTCATGGGAGAACCCAGACAAGGGATGACTATTCAACAATAAAGGATCACCCATGTAAGACACAAATGAAGCAACATTATTCTCTGAAGGCGCTCATAACTCTGTGGAATTATTTTCTAAAATTACAGTGATTGAATATTTTTAAGATGGAGTTAGACAGATTAATGAGAAGCAAGGGGATGAAAGATTACCAGTTAGGTCGAACCGTGGTGTTGAGCTTATAAGCAGATCACCTGCAATCTGATGGAGGATGCATGTGCATGTGCAGGCACGCATAGGTATGGCACCGGATTTTTGATTTGAATCTTGTATTTGGAATTAGAAGAAAAATTGGCCTACTTTAATTTTCAGGTCATTCAGGGAAGTTTTTATGAATTCAGACAGAACTCTGTTCTCTCCTAGATAAATTACAGTTTACTTGCACAAAATGATGGATGCAGCATTTGTGCATGCTCATTAAACTGGCAATGCATGATGACTGTGCGCTTGCTGCTTTAACTATCTGCTATGCAATTAGCATCAGAACAAGGGAAACATTATATAAGGCTTGTTCAAGTTGGCTGCTACTCTCTGGAATTGAATGAGTTGTTAAGCATAGATTATTGAGCAAATGATGGTCTCCCGCTGAAACAATGACTGAATCCCATAAATCTGGTAGCACTGGACGGCTAGCACTATTATCAGTATAATTTAAATCCTATCAAGATCAATGAGGCAGTGGTTTCTCATGATGTGCTGCTACTTACTGGCAAGATCTTAAAATTGATATGAACCTTATGATGGGCGTAGTATAGGAAGAAAAAGTCACTGACAGATGAGCACAGAAGCAGACAAAATTGCCCAACCTGATCCTCTGGAACTTCAGTGATTTACTAAGTTTTGATGTTTGGAATTGCAAAATGCTGGTGTACTGTTCAGCAATTCAGTTTAAATTAAAGATGAAATGCTCATTAGAATCGAAGATTGTGCTAGTTGCACATTGTCCTTGGTTTTCATTTCAGGTTCTCTTTGTACTAGATGTGTGTAGCAACATATTAACTGCACATAAAGAATGCCTGAACTCTTCTATATCTTAATTTGCACATCCATGACTCATGCTGTCCTTGCATCACTCCTGCAAAGCAGATTTTCATGGCACCGATGAACCCTATTTCTTGATAACTTAGAGGGGTATTGCCTTAGCAGCCCCCAACCCAGTTCAGGGAAGCCAATTCAAATGAGATCCTCTTTTAGGGAACCCCCGCCCTCTCTTCACTCTCTGGTTGCCCACCTCAATCTCCCTCATGCTCACAACATCTGGCCGAACCGCAACCCACTCACCCATCCTCTGACCTGTTCCAGCATTACCCACCAATTGTACCTGCCCAATCACTGATTGCCCCCCATAACTGCGAGCGCAGATCACAGTCACAGATCAGAGCATTCTTGAGCCATTGTCCCCATCCATTCATTACCTCCCCCCCCCCTCCCCCCCATCCCACTACCAAGGAATACACATCCCTAGGCTATAATTTTTATTCACCCACTGTAACCACCAAACCTAACTTCAAAATAGTGATGGTAGACAAAAGTGCTGGAGAAACTCAGCGGGTGCAGCAGCATCTATGGAGCGAAGGAAATAGGCAACGTTTCGGGCCGAAACCCTTCTTCAGACTGAATCTTGCTCATCTTATCTTCCAACCTATGATCTTTTTTGTCCCACTACGTTCAAAACTTGTCCAAATTATTTTTGTGGCTAAACCCTCAATATTCTAGCCAATTACTGAATTGAGAATGTTCTCTCATTCAAAACATAATTTAGATCAAAGCAATTCAAATAACTTTTAACTAGCCTAGATACCAAGAAGAAATGATAAAACTTTCAACATTGTTCAGTTCTTTGCACAGATCTTTATCGTGGCAAGTTTACCAAGTACAGTCAAATTTATTTTGCTTGGAAATTTGGACAATATTGGAACAGTATTCTTTGTTGGTTAAGTGGTAGGATAATACATGAATATAATAATGCTATTTTTTCAAGAACCTGCTCTACAGTCAGTTGTGTACCAAACCCGTACTCTCTCCCAACATAGAATTAGGCCATTTGGTTCATTATGTCTATAGTGGATCTCTGAGTAATCCCCAATTTACTTCCCTGTCATCCATTCTCATATTCTCGTTAAGCCCTTCTGATTTTCCTGCTATATAACCCACACAAGACTTAATTTACAGTAATAAATCAACCAGTAGGCCTTTAGGATGTGGAAAGAAACAGAAGTACCAGAACTCTCAGGAGGAGTGTACAAATATTTCACAGGCGGCAGCACCAAGGATCAGGATCGAACCCGGCCTGCTTGTATTTTCTGGGCTACTGCAATGCTGTTCCCAAGTACTAATTTTCTAATGGTCCTGTGCAGGGTCTCAACCTGAAACGTTTACAATTTCTTTCCCCTCACAGATGCTGGTCGACCCGCTGAATTACTCCAGCAGTTTGTTTTTTTGCTTCAGTTTTGAGCATCTGCGGTCTCTTGTGTCTCTACTACTTTTCTAATCTGTTGAACCATCTATGAAAGAAAACATTCACAGATGGTAACAGTAGTCTTTAGTCTTATTCATTTTTATTACTAAATTAAAATGTCAGTGTAATGTGAATCAGACACAGGTATTTTTTATATATGGAATCTTGTGAATAAAAAAGATATCTGTTAAAACTGCTGAAACTTGCAATTCTAAGGGGTACGCAGACTGCATTTTTTCTCTTTATATTATCCTGTCCTGATGTTGCTACCTATTGGGGGCGTTTCGGTGCAAACATGCGGATTGGGGTGTAGGTAGTCTCGTTGTCATCTTCTCTTCTTGGGGGTGAAAAAGATTTACTGTACTAAGGTCAGGGATGAATTATATGGAATTAAATTAAATTAAATGTTGACACCATTGCATAGGCTAATAGGAGGGGGGCATCTCCAAAGAAAAATAGGGTTGTTTCTTTAGATTAGTGCCATGAGTAAACAATAGTTATACACTACCACTCATTTACTACAGTGACAGCAGCAAAGTCTCAAAGGTTAATTCAGTGACTGGGAATTACCCAATTACATGCATGCTGGCCAGAGTATTTTATGTCCACCATTCACTGCCTTATGTTATGAAAACTCTTTCCATTTCTTTATCTGCAGGATCATATACCGGCCCCTTACCAGCCGGATTCAAGCAGTAATCCTTCATCAACAACATCTTCAACTCCATCATCTCCTGCACCACCTCTTCCTCCCAGTGCGACACCACCCTCACCTCTTCATCCGTCACCACAGTGCACTCGCCAACAGAAACAGTTCAACCTGTCAGGTACGACTCTTCATTATTCTGTGTTTCTGAAAAACAAGTCATAAATAACATGGTCATTTTTATGAGCTTGCTCAACTGCTGGGGAACCATGAAGATGAGGAACTGATGTCTCCTACAATCTCTTGACTGAGAGAGGTTCTTCAGCTGGTAATACAAGCATGGATATTCAGCCCCAGTGAGTTTGACTTAAGGTGGACACTGAAAATTCTGGATGTACACAGCAAATTAAAACTCAGTGTGAAATAGAGTGTGAACTCTACCGCTGCGCATGGTGTTTGTACGTTCTCCCCGTGACCTGCATGGGATTTCGCCGAGATCTTCGGTTTCCTCCCACACTCCAAAAACGTACAGGTATGTAGGTTAATTTGCTTGGTAAATGTAAAAATTGTCCCTAGTGTCCCTGGGTATAGGATAGTGTTAATGTACGGGAATCGCTGGTCGGCGTGGACCCAGTGGGCCGAAAGGACCTGTTTCCGTGCTGTATCTCTAAACTAAACTAAAAACTAAACTTCACCTGGTTCAAATCAGGGTCCTCCACCAGAGATATGTTAATCTTTCTGTATCTTGGTGTTGGCTTAGGACGTTAATTTTCGAGAACCATGAATGTTTGTTGTTAAATGCAGGGGGAACGGAACAATGAAATTCCTGCTTCAGGCAGCTTTACCAGCACATTAATGTAATAACACGACAAAATAATATACAATAATCAATAACACAATAAATTAATAACCAGTAATAGTCTAACCAGATCATAATAGAGCAAACCCAAGCTACATAGTGTAACCAAAACAAAGTCCATAGTAGATTGTTGCTGAATGACTTAGTGGATTTGGTTTGTTTCTAGAAAGTAAAATTGCAACAAGTAAAACAAAGAAATAACCCATGCTTGCAGTATGGTGAGGTAAATAACTTGGTAAAAGTTTGACTCATTTGCAAATATTATTTATGTATTCAGTTGGGAAATTAAATTGATGTTATGCAAATCCAGAAACAAAATGGCACTAAAAAGATTACCAGCACTTCATGAGTTGACCTCCTCTTCAGTTGGCATATGTTCTTCTGCGATGCGCTCAGTGTCTCATTTACTTCACTAACCCGTTTGCATGTGCAGCACGTTTGTTCAGTACTGAAAGTTCTTGTCTTTGACACCTGACAATAATTTTGTTGGGGTATTGCTCAATATCTCATATCGCAATAATTCGAAAAGCAACAGAACAACTCCACATGCTTTTTCACTCACATGCCATCTGGTCGTTCATTAACGCACACTACACAACCCTATAAACAAAAGCAATCAAAATTGTAGAATGGGTTAACTATAATATTCTCTCTTTATTTCTTTGGTTTATCTGTAAAAATGAAAGAGGATTTTAGTCTATAATTTACTATAACACTTCAAAATTTACTTAATGTGTTTTCTTTTTGCAGTTAAACATTCTGTTGTGACATGAGAGTATCCATTCTGGATTGTTTGTAATAGATTTTTGTCATGGATTTTATTTACCTATTGGTGCAATTGATCATTGACGTCAATAATGATAAGTGTAATCTCACATCATTTTACCATAAGTCTCAGTGCACCAGAGCCTCATTGTTCACCCACCAACCATTTCGATCATTCAGGATTCAACTTATCTACTGATGTATACCTTACACCAATCTCTCATTAGCTTAATTCCAGAGCCAGCTATTTTCATGTGCCAGACACAGCATACATATAAATATTTGTACTTCTCTCAGTCTTGCAGGACAGCATGCCATACAACTAGCAAGAGATTAGTGCAGGTATAAGAGGCTACTCCTTGGAGGTGGAAATGCTCAGTATCATTTAAAAAGAAATACAAAATGCTTTTATTCAGAACAAACAAAAATACAGAGTAGTAACACGATCAAAGAATGCCGATATTGGCAGTTTACAAACAAAGTTATCAAATTAAAATATTAACAATTTTATCAACAATACATTCGACCTCCCGCGGTGACCAGCGTTCGTGGAAGGCCCCCAGTGTCCCCGTGGACACCGCGTGTTCCCTCTCCAGGGACACGCGGGCACGGACGTAACCCCGGAAAAGGGGCAGGCAGCCGACCTCTGTGCGATGCTCAGTATCATGGGAACTATGCTATAGACAGCAAATGCGATGAAACAAAAGTAGTCTGACAAATAATTTTTACTACACAAGCAGACTTATGTAAAATGCATGAAGAGGTCTGCAGAGAAATTTGGAGCTATTCTCTCCTGCATGGACATAATGGACAATCGGTATACATCTGGGCTTTACATTGTAGACTTTAGGAGAGCTCCCCCTCCCCTCACCCCACTCACCATCATCAACACCACAGTCCCATCTGTGGAGTCTTTTAAGTTCCTGGGAACCATGATGTCCAATGACCTTAAATGGGGGGCCACCATCGACTCCACAGTCAAAAAGGCACAACAGAGGATGTACTTCCTGCAGCAGCTGAGGAAGCACAATCTGCCACAGGCAATGATGGTCCAATTCTATACGGCCATCGTAGAGTCTGTCCTCACCTTCTCCATCAAGGTCTGGTTTGGCTCAGACAACAAGCACGACATCCGGAGGCTGCAGCGAATCGTCCAATCAGCTGAGAAGGTTATTGGCTGCAACCTTCCCTCCATTAATGAACTGTACACTGCAAGGGCCAGGAAGTGAGCAGATAAGATCATCTCTGACCCCTCTCATCCTGGCCACAATCTCTTTGAATCACTCCCCTCTGGAAGGTGACTCCAGACAGTCAAAGCTGCCACAGCCAGACATAGGGGCACCGCTTTGGGCCGCCGCATTGACGGCAGCCTCTTCCTACAGCCTGTTTGTCTTTTCAATCTTTTTATTTATTTTTAGTTAGTTTAAAGTCTGTTTTGGGGGGAATCTTTGACTTTTCTATGTGGGGGAGGGGGGAAGGGTAAGGGGGAAACTGTTTCCCAGTCGCTTCCTGGCGGGGATGCGACGATTTCTCCGAGTCACGTCCTCGCCCCCCTCCTCGCGACCTACCACCTGGATCGGAGCAGCCTTTCCTGCCGGGGACCGGGAACCGGACCAGAGCTACAACAGCAGCGGCGCAGCGCTGGATTCACCGCGGAGCGGGCGATGCCGACCTGGATCGCCGTTTGGAGCTCCGGAGCATTGGGCCGCTGCTCCAACATCGTGGAGCTGCGGTTTGGGAGAGCTTCCAACGCGGGCGACGCTGACCGTCATCGCGGAGTCCTGGGGCCCTTTGCCGAGGGCCGCCAGCATTGCATCTCTGCCCAGCGTGGCCTGCGGACTTTTGGAGCTGCGGACTCCGGAAGGAGGTGGCCGACTCTGATGTCCAGGCCGCTGAGGAGGTCTCCCAGCCCTGACGTCGGACTTACATCACCCCGGCTAGAGGGCCTGAACATCGGGCCGCCCGTAGCGGCGACTGCGGTGGGCTCGGGGAGGCCCCGACCACGGGTGAACATTGGGGAACATTAGAGGAAGAGGACTGACTTTGGTGCCTTCC
The DNA here is from genome assembly GCA_038087875.1 of Malacoraja senta. Lineage (NCBI taxonomy): Eukaryota > Metazoa > Chordata > Chondrichthyes > Rajiformes > Rajidae > Malacoraja > Malacoraja senta. The sequence goes on from CM075980.1 coordinate 32,100,808, forward strand.
CTCACAGTGGGAAACTTTTGATTCTGCTGTGTGGGGATGTTTTATGTTGAACTCTATCGTGTGTGGTGTTCTTTATTTTTATTGTATGGCTGTATGGTGAACACACATTTCACTGTGCCAACTGGCACATGTGACAAATAAATGTATCTTGTATCTTGTATCTCTTGTATAAAAACAGCTTTTTTTCCACGAGTAGTAGCTCAATAACCCAAAATCTGTAGCCTCCTTTTGCTCTGGTATTTTATTTAATTCACATGTTTAATCGTTAATAATTTATCATTAATGTTTAATGTTTTATGTGTCAATCCTAACTGTCACTGTATGTCATGTTGTCACTTGCGGACAGAGCACCAAGGCAAATTCTTTGTATGTGTATACTTGGCCAATAAACTTATTCATTCATTCATTCATCCGTTGTGCAGCATCTAATAGCTCATCTCATAACTTCCACTGAAGCACGTTAAATCTATGCAATGTTTGCAACATGTAGTGAAAGCCTGTATTTTTGTTATGCAAACTCAGATTACAACATACAAATTGAGACTTTTGCCATCTTGGCCAGAGGCTGCAATGTGATGGAAGTTTCCAGGGTGTCTCAGCATTTATCAAACTGACTTCTGACCAATTCCATTATTGCCAGAGTACCTGCCGCTTCATGGACCACAAACCTCCTGTCCTGTCTCAACCCTTGCAGTTGCCTGTGAACCAACCACACTGCTGCTATTCTTTCCAACATGGTGCAGCTAAAGCTAGGCTCTGGGTACAAAGTTGCGAAGGGATCTCCTCAAAGGTTATCTGTTGTCCCATCAAATGTTTTGTAGCTTTCCACCAGTCATGTTTCCACCACCAGAGTAACAACATTTAGCAGAACCAGGACTGGTAAAGACAGATGGAAGATCAATACCACAAGAATAAATGAGAGTGTTTGATTTATATTTCTATGCACCTTTGCATTTTTTGATTTGTAAATTTGATTTGCCATTTAACTTCCAAGTGGTTGTTGAAATGCTCAGGAATGGAGGGGAGATATTTTCGGTGGGAATGGCGGGAAATTAGGATAATGTTTACTGCCGATATATTCAGATAAACCGTTAAATATTCACTGAGGTTTTTCTCCTTCCTTCATTCTCCAGTTCCGTCATTTACTTGTTGTGAAGCTTGTTGCAAGGACTGACCATCCATGATGATGTGTGCATGCAGCAGACCACCTTGAGTCTTGGCACTTGCTCTGAACAAACTAGGCAGTGGAAGAAATATACTGGCAGACCATTAATCTGCTTCTTTGCATTTAGATGAAGAAACAAGAGACTGCAGAAAACAAGGTTCTGGAGGAATTCACCAGGCCAAGCCGAAGCTATAGAGGGAAAATTATAGATGATGTTTTGGGTTGGGTCCCTTCTTCTAATTCAACCTAATTCAACCTAAATTGTTGTCTGTCCTTTTTCCTCCATAGATACATGGATACATAGATACATAGAAAATAGGCGCAGGAGTAGGCCATTCGGCCCTTCGAGCCTGCACCGCCATTCAATATGATCATGGCTGATCATCCAACTCAGTATCCCGTACCTGCCTTCTCTCCATACCCCCTGATCCCTTTAGCGACAAGGGCCACATCTAACTCCCTCTTAAATATAGCCAATGAACTGGCCTCAACTACCCTCTGTGGCAGAGAGTTCCAGAGTTTCACCACTCTCTGTGTGAAAAAGTTTTTCCTCATCTCGGTCTTAAAGGATTTCCCCCTTATCCTTAAGCTGTGACCTCTTGTCCTGGACTTCCCCAACATCGGGAACAATCTTCCTGCATCTAGCCTGTCCAACCCCATAAGAATTTTGTAAGTTTCTATAAGATCCCCTCTCAATCTCCTAAATTCTAGCGAGTATAAGCCAAGTCTATCCAGTCTTTCTTCATATGAAAGTCCTGACATCCCAGGAATCAGTCTGGTGAACCTTCTCTGCACTCCCTCTATGGCTATAATGTCCTTCCTCAGATTTGGAGACCAAAACTGTACGCAATACTCCAGGTGTGGTCTCACCAAGACCTTGTACAACTGCAGTAGAACCTCCCTGCTCCTATACTCAAATCCTCTTGCTATGAAAGCCAACATACCATTCGCTTTCTTCACTGCCTGCTGCACCTGCATGCCTACTTTCAATGACTGGTGTACCATGACACCCAGGTCTCGCTGCATCTCCTCATTTCCTAATCGGCCACCATTTAGATAATAGTCTGCCTTCCCGTTTTTGCCACCAAAGTGGATAACCTCACATTTATCCACATTATACTGCATCTGCCAAACATTTGCCCACTCACCCAGCCTATCCAAGTCACCTTGCAGTTTCCTAGCATCCTCCTCACAGCTAACACTGCCCCCCAGCTTAGTGTCATCCGCAAACTTGGAGATGTTGCTTTCAATTCCCTCATCCAGATCATTAATATAAATTGTAAATAGCTGGGGTCCCAGCACTGAGCCTTGCGGTACCCCACTAGTCACTGCCTGCCATTGTGAAAAGGACCCGTTTACTCCTACTCTTTGCTTCCTGTTTGCCAGCCAGTTCTCTATCCACATCAATACTGAACCCCCAATACCGTGTGATTTAAGTTTGTAGCCTAATCTCTTATGTGGTACCTTGTCGAAAGCCTTCTGAAAGTCCAGATACAACACATCCACTGGTTCTCCCCTATCCACTCTACTAGTTACATCCTCGAAAAATTCTATAAGATTCGTCAGACACGATTTACATTTCGTAAATCCATGCTGACTTTGTCCAATGATTTCACCACTTTCCAAATGTGCTGCTATCCCATCTTTAATAACTGACTCTAGCAGCTGCATGGCCTGCTGAGTTCTTCCAGTACTGCGTTTTTTTTTCTCATTGCTATCAATGTCAGCACCTGAATTCCATTACATACATGCAAAGACAAGGAGCATTGGCCCTCATGATTTGTTGCCTCCTGTTGGACATTAGCTTTACATGGAGGACTGGAATCTATTTTGGGTCCAACACAAGGCGCACAAAGAAGGGTGCATGCAGTCAACTGAATGCCATGGTATGGAACCATTGAAGTGGCTGTAATCCTGGCAAAGCCACTTGTGCATTCCTGGATGATTGGGCTGCTGTATAAGGGGGAATTGTGTGGAGTTTCTGTGAGCCAGAGCTGTGTGTTCTCTGGAGTTTAGAAGAATGAGATATCATTGAAATTTAAGAAATTCTTATAAGGCTCAACAGGGTGGATGCAGACAGGATATTTTCCCTTTCTGAAAAGTTTAGAACCATGGGATATTTTTGAATTCTCTACACTAGAGGGCCCTGGCTGTTCAGTCATTTAGTTCATTCAAAACATAGGCTTCTGGATATTAAATGAATTAGGAGATATGGGGATGAAACAGCAAAATGGCATTGTACTGAAAGCTCAGCTGTGGCCTTAATGAGTTTCAGAGCACTCCACATCGACTACTCTGCACCCAGTTCTTATGCTTTAAATTATTTCATGTGCTAACTGTAAGAGTACACTGGATAGACCACAGATTACATTTCCACCCAATGATCTCACCCCAGTGTTGACTCTGTGAAAATTACCTACAAGTAAAAAAATTAAAACATTTTTGTGTATGATGGCTGCAACTACTGCATTGATGTAAAAGCCCAAGTGGTTCATTAATATCCAACAGAGGCGATCTGTTATCTTTGCACAATCTGATCTATATGTGGTTTCAGACCCATCAATGTCCTCTACCAAGTCACTCATTTCAAGAACAGGTAGGTATACGCAGGAAATCCAGTCACACAAGTGGTGGCCAAGATACTGAAAACATATTGCAATACTTTCCTTCACTTTTCCATGCAATTGTTTACCTTTTGTGAACTTTAAAAAGAACAAAATGTGCTCAAAATAAAGCATGTTTGCCTTGTTTCCTCACTTGTTACTTTATGTCATCTGCTGCTATTCTGTCTGCTTTGGCATGTCATTCATTCTGTGGATTGAACATCTTTGATCTTCATTTGCATATTCTTCAAAGTTATGCCATTAGGCTTCTAAGGCAGCTTTATACCTTTGATATCTGAGTACCATCCCACAGCTGGGTTTGTAGTGGATGAGTTATGATTCAGCTGAGGAAATGCGAATCACTTTGGAGAAGTAAAATAAGTTATTTGCAGAAAATTAATTTTGATTTAAAAAAATCAAAATCAAACATTTTCTTCACAATGCTTTTTACAATATGGTTATTCTTTTTAATGGCCATCATATTGGGCAATGTCCACCAATTCATCTTTCTGTGTGTCATTTTCAAATAAGATGTCACTACACCAAGCACTTTTCAGGATTGTATCCTAGTGGTATCTATTTGGCAGTTTGTATCCATGAAAGTGTTTCTCGTAACCTAGAAGAAACTGAAATTGCAATATTGTTAAAACTAATGTTTGTCATTAATAGGGCATAAACAGTTTCCATAGTAACACAGAATAGAACATAAGCAATATCAAAGCTTTACAAAAGTGATGTTAAATTGACAGCACAACTAAATTTTGAAATCAGAAGAAGGGTCTCGACCATTCCTTCTCTCCAGAGATGCTGCCTGTCCCGCTGAGTTACTCCAGCATTTTGTGTCTGCCATAAATGTTGAAATGACAGCTATTTTCAGTTTGATCCTTTGAGAGGGTATAGTCAACTTTTTTTTGTAGACAATAATAATCCTAAATGGGTTTTAGAATTTTGCTTTTCTTCTGAATCAGGTATACTCACTAACATTCGGTTGAGGGCAATCACAAGCAGTGACTTGCTTGAGAGCCACGGCCACACAAGTCCACCACAAGGTAACTCCATTTTTAATAATAGTAAATTGTTATATCTACATATTAGTTGTGAATAATTTACTGCCCAATTTTCTTTTGTGGAACTGAGGTTCTTGATGATGACAGGAGACATGGTTTAATCTAAAGGTTGACAAGTTAAAACTTTCTTTATTACATACAGTATGGTAGCATGTTTGCTATATTTATAGACGAGTAATATAGTGGCACGTTGAAATTCCATCGTAGTTCAGTGAAATTGGAATAAAAAAATTACTATCATTCATGTTGATGCTCTAATTGTAATGTAAACCAACTTGGCTTACTCCTGTTCTAAGGCTTTTGATCACCTTTAAGGTAGTCTGGCAAGCCATTCTGTTATGTAGAAATACACTACAAGAAACTGTAGGCCATCCCCTGGAAACAAAACAGTTCCGTTTTTGCAGATGTCCATAAGTCAATTTTGTCCAGAAGTCAGAAATTGCATAAAAATCACTTGTATTAACCATAGTTCCACAGTATTGTAATGAATGGGATCAATTGCACTTGAGACTGATAAAAAAGAACATTATTAAAAGTGAAGAGAGAGAGGAAACTAGTTTTGAAGTTTGTAGGAACAAAAGTTTCTTTGTATGTTTGACCTGTGCATTTAATAATACAACAGGAGCTTGTTTGTGTATAGGGGTGCCTATAAATTGGGTGTTCATGACGCAGGGACAGACGGTATTGCAGTGATTCAAGAATGAGGCCTACCAATATCTTATGAAGGCTGGTAATTTATGCTGAAAGAGCAATAAATTGTGGCATTCCCAGCACCGCTTATATCCTGTGAATATATTACAAAATCCTGTGGTATATTACAAAATCAGATCTTAAAACCATCATAATTAATGTGCATTTTTTTCATTTGCATCATTAAAACAGGATGACAGTATACATAAGAAAAATGTGCAACCAAGTGATCAACTTAGAAATCAGTAATAATTATGGGAAGTGAACAATCTTTTGAACAGTAAAAAATGTTAAGAAAAGAAAACTAATAAAATGTTAAGTGTGTTGATGAGATTTTAAATGTGCATTTGCCTTTTAATGCTCTTCTGCTTAAGTACATATTATGGCAGAATTTATAACTATATGCCAACGGCCAGGAGCTCTGAAATGGGATTTGAATAAATGAGAAATTTTGCAGGACCAGCAGACCACCACACTTGAATTCTCACTATGCATACTCAGCAAGTAGTATTCAGAACTGCAAAGTTGTTCATTATTGTTGTATAGCAATCTATCTGCACATCCGAATATGCTCATGCAATGTATTAATGCATTTGTTTCCAAAACAAGGTGATTTTGTAATGATGGGAGAGCTTCTCTTAAATTTATAGCCTGGAAGTTTACCCAAATGTGCCCAAGTCAGCACAAAGAATCCCTGAATTTTAAGTGTAGTTACATTCTGTGTAAAATAAAGCTTCTTCTATCAGTGGCGCAGCTGGTGGATCTGCAGTCTCACAGTATCAGAGTCCTGGGGTTTGAGTGCTGTCTGTGTGGAGTTGGCACATTCTCCCTGGACTGTGTGGGTTTCATCCAGGTGCTCCGGTTTCCTTCCAGATCCCAATGACATGCGGGTTTGTAGGTTATTTGGCCTCTGTAAATTGCCCCTAATGTGTAGGGAGTGGAAGAGAAAGTGGAATAACATAGAACTAATGTGAATTGGTTATCAATGTTGGTGTGGCCTTGGTGGTCTGTAGGGCCTGTTTCCATGCTGTATCTCACAGACCCTTCAACCCAACATGCCCATGCTGACCAACATGCCCCATCTCTAAACTAAACTAAACTAATCTTACGTAATGTGGGCGGCACAGTGGCATAATGGTAGAGCTACGGCCTTACAACACCAGAGACCCGGGTTCGATCTCGACCCGAAACCTCACCTATTTCTTCTCTCCAGAGATGCAGCCTGTCCCGCTCAGTTACTCCAGCATTTTGTGTCTATCTTCGATTCAAACCAGCATCTGCAGTTCTTTCCTACACATTCGATCCTGCTTGTCTGTATGGAGGTTGTACGTTCTCCCCATGACCTGTATGGGTTTTCTCCGAGATCTTCGGTTTCATCCCACACTCCAAAGACGTCCAGGTTTGTAGGTTAGTTGGCTTGGTATAAATTAGAATTGTCCCGTGTGTGTGTAGGATAGTGTTAATGTGTGGAGATTACTGGTCGGGGCGCACTCAGTTGGCCAAAGGGCCTGTTTCCACGCTGTATCTCCAAACTAAAAATTAAATGTGGAAAGAAAGATGATGTTGGAATTTGGTCTTGCCCACAAGCCATGCCACACCTTCAGACTGGATTAAATACTACATGTACAGTGGCTTGCAAAAGTTTTCATACCCCTTGAACTTTTCCACATTTTGTCACGTTACAACCACAAACGTAAATGTATTTTATTGGGATTTTATGTGATAGACCAACACAAAGTGGTGCATAATTGTGAAGTGGAAGGAAAATGATACATGGTTTTCAAATTTTTTTACAAATAAAAAACTGAAAAGTGTGGCGTGCAAAAGTATTCAGCCCCCTGAGTCAATACTTTGTAGAACCACCTTTCGCTGCAATTACAGCTGCAAGTCTTTTGGGGTATGTCTCTACCAGCTTTGCACATCTAGAGACTGAAATGTTTGCCCATTCTTCTTTGCAAAATAGCTCAAGCTCAGTCAGATTGGATGGAGAGCATCTGTGAACAGCAATTTTCAAGTCTTGCCAGAGATTCTCAATTGGATTTAGGTCTGGACTTTGACTGGGCCATTCTAACACATAAATATGCTTTGATCTAAACCATTCCATTGTAGCTCTGGCTGTATGTTTAGGGTCGTTGTCCTGCTGGAAGGTGAACCTCCACCCCAGTCTCAAGTCTTTTGCAGACTCTAACAGGTTTTCTTCCAAGATTGCCCTGTATTTGGCTCCATCCATCTTCCCATCAACTCTGACCAGCTTCCCTGTCCATGCTGAAGAAAAGCATCCCCACAGCATGATGCTGCCACCACCATGTTTCACAGTGTGGGATGGTGTGTTCAGGGTGATGTGCAGTGTTAGTTTTCCGCCACACATAGCGTTTTGCATTTAGGTCAAAAACTTCAATTTTGGTCTCATCTGACCAGAGCACCTTCCTCCACATGTTTGCTGTGTCCCCCACATGGCTTGTGGCAAACTGCAAACATAAAGGCCCGATTTGTGGAGTGCACGACTAATAGTTGTCCTGTGGACAGATTCTCCCACCTGAGCTGTGGTTCTCTGCAGCTCCTCCAGAGTTACCATGGGCCTCTTGGCTGCTTCTCTGATCAATGCTCTCCTTGCCCGGCCTGACAGTTTAGGTGGACGGCCATGTCTTGGTAGGTTTGCAGTTGTACCATACTCTTTCCATTTTTGGATGATGGATTTAACAGTGCTCCGTGAGATGTTCAAAGCTTGGGATATTTGTTTATAACCTAACCCTGCTTTAAGCTTCTCCACAACTTTATCCCTGACCTGTCTGGTGTGTTCCTTGGGCTTCATGATGCTGTTTGTTCACTAATGTTCTCTAACAAACCTCTGAGGCCTTCACAGAACAGCTGTATTCATACTGAGATTAGATTACACACAAGTGGACTCTATTTACTAATTAGGTGACTTCTGAAGCAATTAGTTGCACTGGATTTTATTTAGGGGTATCAGAGTAAAGGGGGCTGAATACTTTTGCACACTACACTTTTCAGTTTTTTATTTGTAAACAAATTTGAAAACCATGTATCATTTTCCTTCCACTTCACAATTATGTACCACTTTGTGTTGGTCTATCACATAAAATCCCAATAAAATACATTTACGTTTGTGGTTGTAACGTGACAAAATGTGGAAAAGTTCAAGGGGTATGAATACTTTTGCAAGCCACTGTATTTCATTTATTCAACCTACTTGTGGACATTGAAAGAATCTATTAAATCTCTGCTCCTTTTTCCTTTTAAGTGCACTAGCACTATCAAATAGCTTTCAACAGTTTAAAATATATTTGAATCTAAATTAAAGAAGTGACTATTGGAAACAAGGTACTTAATAAATGGCTTTTAATAGAATAATTCTGTTACTTAAAATTAGGTTAATCGCAGCTACAAGACTAAACACCTTAATAAACGAATTTTAAGATGTTTTAATGAAGCTGTTTCAGCTGTTACTGTGCTTAAATATATCAAAAATAAAAACAGAGTAGTCTGTAAAATGTAAAAGCTTGCCCAGATTCATAGCAGACATTACATTTCGCAGTGTGCAATTTGACGTATGAAAATTGAAGCAAACACATTTTTTAAACTGGCATAATTTTAACTGAAATCTGCATCCATTTCCCTCATTCATAACCAAAGATTGCAGATTTTTCTTACTTGATCAAATATATTGAATAAAGTGACAGGCAACTTCATGACACAATCGATAATATTATAAAACTCTGATCTTGGATGTTACTTGTGGATTTGTTTGCTTGCTTGAACTTTTCCTTTGATTCACATCTCCTCGAAAACCTGACGGGTACCGGTGAGATTTTACATATTCCGGTAGAGATTTACCTCATGATTTCAAAAATCCCCTCATCTGAAAATTTGATTCATTATTTCCCGAGTTTTCATTAGTTTTTACTAAAATTGTTCACCGATCTGACATCTTTTAAAATCGAACGAGCTGGATGACGTCACAATGGCTCCTCTCGCTCTCATCGACCGTCCTGCTGCCGGCCCAGCGCTCCGCCCTGCCCGAGCCCAGCTGCCCTTCCCACCCCCTCCCCCCCACCCCCCCCCGCTCCGGATTGAAGCCGATGACGAGTTACGTTAACCCCCTCCCCCGACTCACAGTCCACTCGCAGGCCGTCCGCAGCGCAGCGCAGAGGCAGAGCCCCGCCTCACCCAGGGCTCTGGAATGAAGCTGCTGAAAACGGAGTACACTCGTGCCTCGACTCAGGTTTCCCGAGAAGAGCCAAGAGCTTTGTACTCGAGTCGGCCTTACTAGATCTCTCTCTCTCCCCGGCTCTCTCCACTTTTCGCAGCCCACTCGCTCGCCTTGTTCCCCTCCTCCCTCCCCTCCCCCTCCTCTTCTCCCCCCTCCTCTTCTCCCCCTCCTCTTCTCCCCCTCCCTCTTCTCCCCCTCCTCTTCTCCCCCCTCCCCTCCTCCCTCCCCCTCCTCCCCCCCTCCTCTCTACCCCCTCCTAGCTACCCCCCTCCTCTCTCCCTCCCCTCTCCCTCTACTCTCTCTCCCCTCCCTCCCTCCCACCCTCCCCCCCTCTCGCCCCTCCCATCCCCTCTTACCCCCCTCTCTCTCCCTCCCCCTCCCCCCTCTTCCCCCCACTACCCCCTCCAACCCCTCCCCCCTCCTCCACCCCCTTCCCCCCCCCCTCTCCCCTCCACACCCTCCCTTCCACCCTCCCCCCTCCCTCTCTACCCCCCTCATCTCTCCCCCTCTTCTCTCCCCCTCCTCTCTCCCCTCCTCTCTCCCTCTACTCTCTCTCCATCCCTCCCTCCTCCCCCCTCCCACAACCCCATCTCTCTATCCCCTCTCTCCCCCCCTCTCCTCTCTCCCCTCCCCCTGCCCCTCCTTTTTCTCCCCCCTTCCCCCCTCCCTCCTCCCCCTCCCCCCTCCCCTCCCTTCCCCCCTCTCCCCCCACTCACCCCTCCCCCACTCCCCCCTCTCTCCTCCCCCCTTCCCCCCACACCGCCCGTTGAGGGGACCGACACAGGGTCCCCCTTGGTCTAGTACAACATATTATTAATTTGTACTGTAAACATGCCACATTGTCAGACTGGATTAAACACCACAAGTTAGTTACTGCTGACATGACATCTTACTGCTACGTGGTGACTGTTTTCCAATTACGAGCCGCTTTGTGGAAAGCGGTGAATATATGCACTTTAGCATTTCTTTTTAGCTGATATAAGTCTACATTCTTCTATAGTTAAGCATATACGATTTTATTAATGTAGCTGAAATTAATGAATAATTTGGAACCTCATTTTATAATAGAAAGCTGGGCAGTGAACACACCAGAGAGCATAAGATAATAGCCAGAAATCATGGTCCATTTAAAGCCTAATAACGCAGAAAAGAAAAAGGCTGAGGTCTGGCAACAAGAGATTCAACAGTTCGAAAGGATACTAAAAGACATCTAAAAAAATAAGAATCTGTGTATTAGATAGTACAGAAATTGGACTTTTACATTTGGTTGTATAAACATCACAGGGCAGCTTGGTTCAAATTTTGGGAGCATCGGAACCAGTTCCGGTACAGGAGGGCCATGTTCAAGGGAAACAGCTGTAATTCCACAAAGCTACAGCCAAAACAGAAGATTAACCTAAGATCAAAGAGAAGATTGAAATTAATTTGACAGCGGCCAAAGTGAAGATCCTTCATTAAAAATGGCAAAGAGAAAATGTAATTCCAAGTTTGAGAGAAGGGGATGATATCGGGATGAACAGGGCAACGGGAATGTCTGAAACTCATTGAGGCCAGGATGGTCGTGGGTATGAGTTGTTAATGGATCAGTTAGAGAGTGGTCAGGAAGTGATATATTGCTAATAGCAGCTCAGGAAGTGCTAATGGAGATGGAGAAATACTAAGCCAATATCACAGATGCATGAGTTCAGAACCAGCATGTTCCAGAAAGAAGTAGGGATAAGGATGGCAAAGTAAGGGATCCCTGGATGACCAGAGATGGTTGTAAATTTAGTCTAAAAGAAATAAAGAAGTGTATGCAAAGTTTAAGTGGTTGGAATTAGACAGGGCCTTTGTGGAATATAAAGAAGGAGGAAATAAATAAGACAGGCAATTAGATGGGCCAAAAGTGTCCAGGAAATGGCTATGGTGAGTTGGATCAAAGAAAATCCCAAAACTTTTTATACCTATATTAAACACAGGACAATAACCATGAAGAAGGCAGGACTGCTCAAGGATGGTTAAGCATAACGGAGGGTGGCTGGGGATACTAAATGAGTACTAAATGAGTACTTTTTATCTGTTTTCACCAAGGAGAAGAAGACGGACAGTGAGATCTGTGCGGAGAATACTAATATGCCAGGGTAGTTTGAGATTAAGAAGGAGGAGGTATTGAGGCTCTTGGAGAGCATTAGGTGGATAAATCCCCAAGACTTGATGTGATTTATCCCAGGTTATTGAGAGGGGCAAGAGAGGAGATTACTGGAGCATTGACAAATATCTTTGCATCTTCTCTAGCCACAGAGGTGTCAGAGGACTGGAGAGTAGCTAACATTGTTTCTTTATTTTTGACAGAACCCAGGGAGTTATAGGCTGGTGAGCTTCATGTCAGTGATAGGGAAACTATTGTAGAAGATTCTTTGGGATAGGATTTACTTCTATTAGGAAAATAATGGGTTAATTAGGAGATAGTGGCAGCATGGCTTTGTACATGACAGGTTGTGTCTTACTAACTTGATCGAGGTTTTTGAAGAGGCAACAAAGGTGATCGATGAGTGTAGGGTGGTGGATGTGGTCTGCATAGACTTTAGTAAGGCATTTGATAAAGTCTCCCATAGGCTGATCCAGAACATTAAGATGCACTTAACAGTGACTTGGTGTATGGATTCGGAACTGGCTTACTGATAGAAGACAGAGGGTTGTGGTGGAAGGTCAAAATTCATGCTGGAGGTCCGTGACTAGTGGAGTTCCACAGGGATCTATGCTGGGACTGCTACTGTTTATAATATATACAGTGCACTCAGAAAGTTTTCAGACTCTTTACTTTTTCCACATTTTGTTATGTTACAGCCTTATTCTAAAATGGATTAAATTCATTTTTTTAATCATCAATCTACACACAATACCCCATAATAAAAAAGCAAAAACAGGTGTTTAGAAATTTTTGCAAAGTACTTAAAAATAAATAACTGAAATACCGCATTTACATAAGTATCCAGACCCTTTACTCAGTACTTTGTTGAGGCACCTTTGGCAGCGATTACAGCCTCAAGTCTTCTTGGGTATGACGCTACAAGCTTGGTACACCTGTATTTGGGTAATTTCTCCCATTCTTCTCTGCAGATCCTCTCAAGCTCTGTCAGATTGGATGGGGAGCGCCCATGCACAGCTATTTTCAGGTCCCTCCCTAACCGATGTTCGATTAGGTTCAAGTCCGGCCTCTGACTGGGCCACTCAAGGACATTCACAGACTTGTCATGAAGCCACTCCTGCGATGACTTGGCTGTGTGCTTAGGGTCGTTGTCCTGTTGAAAGGTGAACCTCTGCCCCAGTCTGAGGTCCTGAACGCTCTGGAGCAGGTTTTCATCAAGGATCTATCTGTACTTTGGTCCGTTCATCTTTCCCTCGATCCTGACTAGTCTCCCAGTTCCTGCCGCTGAAAAACATCCCCACAGCATGATGCTGCCACCACCATGCTTCACCGTAGGTATGGTATTGGCCAGATGATGAACGGAGCCTGGTTTCCTCCAGACGTGACGCTTGGCATTCCGGCCAAAAGTTCAATCTTGGTTTCATCAGACCAGAGAATTTCCTTTAGGTGCCTTTTGGCAAGCTCCAATCGGGCCATCATGTGCCATTTACTGAGGAGAGGCTTCCGTCTGGCCACTCTACCATAAAGGCCTGATTGGTGGATTGCGGCAGATATAGTTGTCCTTCTGGAAGATTCGCCCATCTCCACAGAAGAACTCGGGAACTCGGGTCAGAGTGGCCATCAGGTTCTTGGTCACCTCCTCACCAAGGCCCTTCTCCCCCGATTGCTCAGTTTGGCCGGTCGACCAGCTCTCTGAAGAGTCCTGGTCGTTCCAAAGTTCTTCCATTTAAGAATGACGGAGGCCACTGTGCTCTTAGGGACCTGCAATGCTGTAGAAATTGTTTTATACCCTTTCCCAGATCTGTGTTTCGACACAATCCTGTCTCGGAGGTCTAAGCTCAATTTTGAGTGTCATAGCAAAGGGTCTGAATACTTATGTAAATGTGATATTTCATTTATTTCTTTTTAATTACTTTACAAAAATTTCTAAACACCTGTTTTAGCTTTTTTATTGTGGGGTATTGTGTGTAGATTGATGATTAAAAAAAAAGAATTTAATCCATTTTTAAATAAGGCTGTAACGTAACAAAATGTGGAAAAAGTGAAGAGGTCTGAATACTTTCTGAATGCATTGTATAAATGACATGAATGTAAACATGTTTGTTTGTAAGTTTAGGGAGGACACCAAGGTTGCCTAGGTCGTGGACTGTGATAAAGGGTGTCAAAATATGTAGCAGGATATAGATCAGCTACAGAAATGGGTGGGAAATAGCAGATAGAGTTTAATCCAAGCAAGTGTGAGGTGTTGCTTTTTGGGAGGTCAAAGGTCAGGGGAAAATATACAATTAATGGCATGATCCTTAACAACATTGATGTTTAGAGGTATCTTGAGATCCAAGTCCATAACTCCTTGAAAGTGGCAACACAAGTAGATAGAGTGGTAAAGATGGCAAATGGTATACTTGATTTCATAGGTCGGGGCATTGAGTATAGGAGCTTTATAGGATGTTGGTTAGGCCGCATTTGGAGTATTGTGTGCAGTTCAGGTCATCCCATTGCAGGAAGGGTTACCGGAAGCTCTAAAAAGGTGCAGAAAATGTTTACCAGAATGATGTGTGGGAAGGAACTGCAGATGCTAGTTTAAACCGAAGATAGACTGAAAAAGCTGGAGTAACTCAGCGGGACCAGCACCATCTCTGGAAAAAAGGAATAGGTGATGTTTCGGGTCGAGACCCTTCATCAGACGAGAATCAAGGGAAAGGGGAACATGAGATATAGACAGTAAATTAGAGAGATATAGAACAAATGAATGAAAGATATTCAAAAAGTAACAATGATCAAGAAAAGGTGGTGGCCACAATGGTCCATTGTTAGCTGTGGGCCTTGTGATAATGAGTTATACAGACAGTGAAACTCAACAGGACAACATTGAAATTAGTACAATGACTAGGGTGGGGGAGGTATGAGAAGATAGGGGATGCAAGGGTTACTTGAAGTTAAAGAAATCAATATTAATACCGCTGGGTTGTAAGCTGCCCAAGCGAAATATGAGGTGTTATAGATGAGGCCCTCACACGTGTCTCCTCAGTACTTCGCAACTCCGCTCTTGCTCCCCCCTCACTGTTTAAGTGTGCTTCTCATAGAGCGAATGCAAGGAGCTCCATGCAAATATACTGCTGAATAAGAACAATGATTTGAGCTGTCATTCTATGTAGGGAACCGAGAGAAATGTGAAGTTGCATCCACCATTGTTTTCAAAGCCAATCCCATCATTAGGACATCTTAAGAACATGGATGCAGCAGATGCCTTCTTTAGTGTGAAGGCACATTTCCAATGCCTGCCTGCATTATGCAATTCTGTTAATTGTATCGAAGAAATCAGAATTCGAGTCAATAAAAAGTATGCAACCGCTGTGCAAAATATTGGTTAGACCACATCAGGAGCATCTTGAGCATTTCTGAAAACCATACTTTAGGAAGGATTGACGGTCCTTCCTAAGGTTTACAAGTTTACCAAATTGATGCCAGAATTATGTTCAATTTAATTGAATCGAATTAAATACTTATTGTCACATGTGACAAGTCACAGTGAAATTCTTTGGTTGCATACCCAATGTATGCAAATAGTCACCCATAAAGGGCACTTACAAAGTTACAAAGTAGCCCCATGCCAGGTTCTCCTGTGTTCTCCACCCTCCCCCTCCTCAAGGCGGGTCCTCCATTGTCCATTGTTTTTCCCCCTCCCTCACAGCTGTGCCCTCACGCCAGGTTCTCCGATGTTCTGTGTTCTAATTCCAAGGATTGACTTGAAGCCCTGAAGTTTAAGAGTGTAATGGTCAGAGTTTTCTGGATATAAAAGGACATCGGATAAGGTAGAGAAAGAAAAGTTTTTTCTGCTGGTTGGGGTGTGTGAGATCAGAAGGTTTGGCTCATGATTAAACATAGCACTTCCACAAATAAAGTCAGGAAACATTAATCATGCAAGAAGTGGTGGAAATGTTGAACTCTCCTTGGCAAATATGGCAAATGTGCGTACACGGAACGAGCTGCCTGAAGAGGTAGTTCAGGCTGGCACTATAACAACATTTAAAAGACACAGGGACAGGTACATGAATGGGTCAGGTTAGGTGGGATATGGGGCAAATGCAGGCAAATGGGACTAGTGTAGATGGACATCTTGGTCAGCATGGGCGAATTGGGGATTTTTCTGTGCTCTATGACTAAATGTCACTGGGTGCTGGGCTAGCTATATTTAATCTGGGACTTCAAATCAGATTTTTTTTACTAAAAGACATAGGCTATATGCTGCCTCACCCGCTGAGTTTCTCCAGCATTTTTGTCTACCTTCGATTTTCCAGCATCTGCAGTTCCTTCTTAACCACAGGCTATATGGAGTAGATCACATAGCAGATGTAATCTTGTTGAATGGTGAAATAAGTTTGAAGGAATATATATAGGCTTTCCTAACTACCAATGTCTCTATAAATTGTTCAGTGCCACTATTATAGTGGCAGGCTGTCAATCACAATGGGGGAATGTCATTTCTTTTTTAGAACTTCTACACCAAGCTCTGTGCGTTCCATAGCAGAGACTGATAATAGACTGGATCATCCCGAGTCAGGATGCAGACTAAACACTTGGTGATCTGATTTGTTATGGCAACAGAGTTCATGGCAGACTGATCAATGACAATCCACATGGGCCTAATAGGGGAGTGAGTAGGCAGAGTATCCTGGGCCATGACATTGAAATGCTCTGTTGGCCTTTGACATCTCATTGCGTGTAATGGACTTTTGAATGTTTTTGAGATATTTCGAATTGTTAAGTGATATATAAAAACTCTTTATTAATTAATCTAAATAATAATGAAAGTAAAAGTAAACCGAATTTAAACCCGTTAAAACACATTAAAAAATTAAAATAATAAGTTAACCATTTCCCTGCACCTACCTTTCACCATGGCCTCCTCTTGCTCTTCCCATGGGCTTGCCATTTCAACCTCAACCTTCACTGATGTAACGCAGAAGGCCAAATGTGCTGCATCTCTCTACCGGAAGATATTGTTTTGTCCTTTTGGCACAACGGTGTGCCCTTTTGTGCTGACATTTGATCTTCAGCATGCCCCAGACGCCACATAGGGCCACGTACGTGCAGCTGTCTGACACATCCCTGGGCATGAACGGCTGAAAGCCAGAGGCACCATATCCAGCTGCCAGGTATCAGTCACCGTGATGCAGCCCACACTATTAATCTGAAACGTCGGTGCCTTTTTTCAGTTATTTAATGATAACCTAGCGTTGCTTGTAGCATCTGATTGCTGATAATGAAATTGGTAAATAGAATATAATTATAAAGCTAAGGGAATACTTTGTGCCCTGTGTTTCACCTGGGCTTGATTGCTTTGCTTACAGTTCTGCCTTTTCTCTGTTGCAAGCTTCTCATTATTTCAAGTACAAGCAACAGTTCATTTTTCCAGGTAAGTGATCTTTAACTTGGCACCATTCCTTTTCACACCACGTCATTGTTAAATTTGTACATTTTAATAGTTATGCAAAAGCTGTCATAGTTTTACATTTGTAAGGTGCTTTTTCCTTTTAATAATTGACATTTGGAAATGTTTAATGAACTAAACCGTGTGTATATGATGATTTAACAGCCAAGATCCTTTGATAAATATTTGGCTAGGGCACATAAATAAAATTATACTTTCTGTTTGATTTTCCCAAGGTTAAGGTATCTCTTTTAATATGTGCCATGTGCTTCATTTGAGGCCCTTCAGAGAGTTGGTATACTTTATTTGATGTCGAATTTATTATTATCTTTTTAATTATCTGCTGGTAATTTGTTTTATATCCCAATATCTTGTTCCTAGATGTCACACCTGAGACACAAAATCGAACTCCACAAGTTGTCCTTCATCCTGTCAACTCTGACCCCACGTAAGAGATTTTGCGATTAGCAAATTAGACCAAATTTGCGGTGAAGCCTGTGAATATTAAGCATTGTTTACATTCTGCTGGAATACAGCTGGTTCTGCAAAGGAGTTTCATGTTGAAATTTTGCATTGCATTGTGCGAGGGTTATGCATTACTTTCCCCCATGATACATTTTCATTCTTTCCAGGCCACCAGAGTGAAGACCCCAAGTACAAACTAAGGTTCATAAGGTTCATTTATTGTCACATACATCAATTGGTGTAGTGAAATTCATTGGCCAGGTCAGTCATACAATTTAAAAAAGCAACAGACTCAGAAAACACATTTTAACATAAACATCCATCACAGTGACTCCTGCACATTCCTCACTGTGATGGAAGGCGAAAATAAAGTTAAAGTCCTTCCCTTGTTGTTCTTCCTTGGTCGGGGGCCTCGAGCCCCCCGTTGGCGGGAGGATCTTGACTCCCGTAGCCGGCGGCGTTCAGGCCCTCCGCGTCGAGGCGTTCAGCTCCCGCATTGGGGGGATGTCAGCTCCCCCACGCCGGGCGATCAAACCTTGCGTCGGGGCTGGACGAACCTTCTGCGGCGTTGGAGCTCCCGACTAGCCTCTCCTGAGACTGCGAGCCCTCGACGGTAAGTCCGCAGGCCGTGGTGGGAGCGATCCCAGGCAAGGGATCCGCTCCGATGTTAAGTCCGCGCCCCGCGGTGGGGCTCACGACAGTCCGAGGCGGCTTCCCGCTCCAGCGATGGTAGGCCGCAGAGCCCGGAGATTGTGATCCGAAACTTGATCACATCTCCGGGAAGGTAAGAACCTGAAAAAAAAGTTTCCCCCGACCCCCCCCCCACATAAAAACAAACAGAAGAACATTAAAACAAAAAGGATGAAAAAAACGAACAGACTGCCGGCAGGGTCACCATCTCCCTCCTCCGGCGCCCCCTGTCTAAACTAAATGCTTTCCAACATATGAATGTATTTAGAATAAAGCTGGTCCCAGATTAATTTTACACATTTTATAACTAAGTTTCCTGGTCTATCTATTTTACAGGCGACATCCCTTATCTTAGGAAAATGGAAATATGATTCAGACATGTACAAAAAATTAAACCCACAGGGCAAACGTGTTATTTTAACAGATTAACAAAAGGGGTTGATTCTTAAATAACCGCTGAAATGTTCTGGTAAGCTGTTCAGTTGCATCATATCCATTGCATTTGAACAAACACTACTGTATAGACAGCTTGATACTGAGCTATGCAGCAAATTTAGACATGGCGAAGTCACTCCCACCTCAGATAACCCAACAAAAGCCTCCTTACAAACATCTGGGTACAGAATTGAATTGGATTGAATTGAATTGAATCTCCTTTATTGTCATTCAAACATTAAGTTTGAACGAAAATGTGTACCTTGCAGTCGTGACAGAAAAAAGCAACTAAACACACAATGAACACAATTTAACACAAACATCCATCACAGTGAATCTCCAGGCACCTCCTCACTGTGAAGGAAGGCAAAAAGTCTTATCTCTTCCTTGTTGTTCTCCCGCTGCGTTGAGGCAATCGAGGCTCTTGATGTTCAAGCCCCCGCCGGGTGATGGTAAATCTCGCGGCCGATTTTAAGCTCTGCGAACGGGCCAATTCAAACTCCGCGACTCGGGGCGGACGAAGCCGCTACCCTCCAGTCCAGTGGACGAAGCTGCTGTTGCGGGAGCTCCCGAAAATCGGTCACCAACCAGGGACCTGCGAGCTCCCGATGTTACCGTCCACATGGCCCGCGGCCGAAGCCCCTGAAGCTTCGAAGTCGGGTCGCAGCCACATCGCCACCACAGCCTCCGAAGTCAGCCAGCTCCATGATGGTGAGTCCACAGGCTCTGCCACTGGGAGCCCCCAAGGTTGATTCCAGTTGGAGGTCTCCAGCTCCACGATATTAGGCCTCAGCGCAGACGGAGACGGAGACAAGGAAAAGGTTGCATCCCCGTTGAAGGAAGAGATTAAGAAAAGTTTCCCCCACCCCCCACATATACACAACTACAAATAGACTAAACTGGTGTCCAAACTGGGAGGTCTGTCCCACAGAACAGTCATGTGCCAGGTGAAGCTATTCAAATTCACACTTTACAGATAACATGCTAGACTTTTCCCTCATAAGCCATCTCAATGCCTGAATTTGTCCCGTCACACTAGAACTAACAGAGGATTTACAGCCAGGTGGGAGTAACTACTTAATGTTGATTCCTCCAGTGTAAACAAGAGTATGAAAACTCCTCCTGATCACTGACCATTGTCATCTGTAAGAAGAACTGCAGATGCTGATATACACCCGAACGTGGACACAAAATGTTGGAGTAATTCAGCGGGACAGGCAGCATCTCTGGAGAGAAGGAATGGGTGACGTTTTGGGTCAAGAACCTTTTTAAGAGTATGAAAAAGGGTCTCGACTTGAAATGTCACCCATTCCTTGTCTACCCATTGTCATCTCTCAGCTGATAAATGTGTGCTTCACCTCATATTGGAAGAAGAAAATTTCCCAGCCATGACATGTTCACAACAACCAGGAGAAGTTCAGACTTGCTAATCAAACAACCAATTCTTAATTGTCAGCAACTGATGAAAGGTGTCTTTAACAGTGTTATCAAGTGGCATTTTTCCACCAACAAAATGCACGCACAGGCCTATCTTTGGAACCACTCTGCTCCAGAACTCATCGCAGTCTTGATCCCAACATGAATCTAGGAGTTGAATTCCATCAATGAAGAGTAGCTTCGCCTCAAATCAAGGCAACATTTATGTGGCATCAGGGAGTGTTGGTAAAGCTGAAGCATTAGGTGTTCACGAGAAACACTCCAATAGTTGGCGTCATACATCACACAAAGGAAGACAGTTGTTTGCTGTTATTCACTGCATCCACCACCCAGAACATTCTTTCATTCCATCAATGTCACACAGCTCTATTGGCAGTGTATGTCATCCACAAAATGTATTGCACTTAATCAGCTAGGCCGCCCAAGAGCGCCTCCTTACCCTATTACCCAGAGTCTGAAAAAAGGTCTTGAAACATCCATTCCTTCTCTCCAGAGATGCTGCCTGTCTGGCTGAGTTACCCCAGCATTTTGTGCCTATCATTCTGCCAGGATTTGTACTCTCCACCCCTCTTGTAACCATCCATCAATGTTTCAGCTGTTTTGGCCATCCGTAGTGCCAGATTCTGCAGCATGCATACACCACTCACAGCACATCTAATTGAACCTGTGTCCACTGAAACCTGCTGCTTTGTCCATATGATGAACTCACTGTGCAACAGAATTTCTAGAACATAATCATCGCAGTGTTATTAGTGCATATACAGATACTACTATACTACACAAAAAGCTGGAGTAACACAATGGCAACATCTCTGAAGAGAAGGAATGGGTGACGTTTTGGGTTGAGACCCTTCTTCAGACACAAAGGGTCACCCATTCCTTCTCTCCAGAAATGCTGCCTGTTCTGCTGAGTTACTCCAGCTTGTTGTGTCTATCTTCTGTTTAAACCAGCATCTGCAATGCCTTCCTACACGTTTTGTCTACTACTATATTACTACTTCCAAAAAAAGCTAAATGGAAGCAAAATATTTCCAATATAAGGAAAAATGTTTGCTTGACATAAACTTTAGGAATTAAAATAAACAGAGAATATGCTAGAGAGGGAGATCTGATCCATAACTAACTAGCATTCATATTTTGCAGATACAATAGAATATAGTAATTAGCAGAATGTGCCACTAGAGTATAAAAATAAAATATTTCAACAAATGACAAAATATTTAGAGGTCTTTCATTTAATGTTAAATATAGGGTTATGTTCCCACTTACCAGAATGATTCCAGGTCATAAACAATGATAGTAATTATTAATGATCATGTTGATCAGCAATGATAATCTAGGGACAGGCACCTCAACTTAGGCACAAGTAGAACAAGTAACCCTGCAGTGTTTGGGGCCTACTGCCTGCTGCTTACATAATGCATGCTTGTGGATGTCACTATTGTACGGCTGGTTTCCTCCTTGCCTCATGTACACAGAGCATCAAGCATTAATTTCCCAAACTCTGCTAAAAGCACACATAGGTAATTTTGGATGGAAACCATTTGTGTGGTCTATTGAAAGGCTGGGTTGCACAATAGAAATTCATGTCCATTTTCTTGTATCTTGTCTCCACTTTAGATGAATGAAATGGCAGTAAGGTCAGGATAGCCAAACAGAGCAGTTGACAGTGAGACTTGATTACCCGATTAAGGTGTTGATTCTCACCCCTGTTGTGCATACATGCCTCCAGAACCAGACATCTGCACATCTTACACCAACTGCCATTAGCTGTGAGATAGTTAATTATGTTGCCAGTACTTATATTAGTAATCTAACACGAACCACAAATCTGTTATATTTAGTATAACAGAGAGAACAGGCAAAGAGGAAAAAACTTCAGTTTTATTCTCAACAGTTATGAGCTTTTTTAACTTCTGTGATTAAGTATTTATCTGAGAATCCATTTGACCCAGTGAGCAAGGTGTCCACGGTAGGTTACTTTGTACTTTATATCCTTGTTGGATGGATGGGAGGATTTGAGGAAGGACACTCTTGCTATTGAGGGAGTGCAGCATTGGCTTACAAGGTTAATTCCCGGGATGGTGGTGTAAATATGCTCCTAAAGCTTACCCCCTCTAGTCTAGTATAGTAAAACACTGACTCAAGCACTGGACCAACTAATCTTTATTTTAGAATGAACACAAGCACAATACCTAACCACAGGGTTCGATCCTTGTCTCTGCCTGGCCAAGCCCTTCAGCCTCGTGCAAGCAGACACCGCCCAAAAGGTCACGCTGTCCCAAGATCCTTCCAGAAGATCAACACCGATCTGAAGGGGGGCTACCTTTTATAGGTCCACGGACCTTGAGGGGCCAAACTACATAGAGGTGGTTCCCCTCACAATCCAATCATACACATCAATTACATCAATACACAATTGACAGTTCCCCAACCCGATTACAGAGAGTCTTAAACAATGTTTCTTACAGAAGCTTCTGGAAGGATGTCAGGTTAACTGAATAATGCAACATTTACCCTGGAACACAAAACAATTCTGCCAGGGCTTAACACTTTGGCCAATCAACAAACACCAGGGTAACTGTCTTGCAACATTATTTACAATGCCTTTGCAGCAATCCAATATAGCAATGCATTTAAGTTTCTTTGCAGAGTTGTAATACATATTATCAATTAGGAGGAAATGAAGAGAACACCTTGATCTTTCACCATCCTGCATATCAATCTGAGGCTCAGACTGGTCGGCGCCATCCGCAGCCTGTAATTTTCCACTGACAAAGGTTAAGCAATTCTGACAAATGCAGGGATTCTCCATTTTAT
Source organism: Malacoraja senta (assembly GCA_038087875.1). Classification (NCBI taxonomy): domain Eukaryota; kingdom Metazoa; phylum Chordata; class Chondrichthyes; order Rajiformes; family Rajidae; genus Malacoraja; species Malacoraja senta. The sequence goes on from CM075980.1 coordinate 32,123,970, forward strand.
AGTGTCTTTAATTTGGTCAATATTAACAGCAGGACTGTCATATGCTGAGAGAATGGAGCAGCTGGGCTTGTATACTCTGAAGTTTAGAAGGATGAGAGGGTATCTTATTGAAGCATATAAGATTATTAAGGGTTTGGACACGCTAGAGGCAGGAAACATGTTCCCGATGTTGGGGGAGTCCAGAACCAGGGGCCACAGTTTAAGAATAAGGGGTAAGCCATTAAGAATGGAGACGAGAAAACACTTTTTCTCACAGAGAGTTGTGAGTCTGTGGCATTCTCTGCCTCAGAGGGTGGTGGAGGCCGGTTCTCTGGATACTTTCAAGAAAGAGCTAGATAGGTCTCTTAAAGATAGCAGAGTCAGGGGATATGGGGAGAAGGCAGGAATGGGGTACTGATAGGGGATGATTAGCCATGATCACATTGAATGGCGGTGCTGGCTCAAAAGGCCGAATGGCCTACTCCTGCACCTATTGTCTATTGTCTATTGAGGATATGTCTGAATGGCACCCACATTATTATATTTTTTATTATTTCCCATTTAATGAGTGGAGTTGTCTCGTACTTTCCAAGTATTTCTCAGGTTATATATAAAATTGCCCTATCATTTCATTTATATTTACTGTCCTCGATATAATGCCCATTGAACATATGTTAAATAGTGTGACTGCAGCTATTGTTCAGATTTATATTTGTGGGAGAATTGGTCAAAGGCCAGCTCCAACCTTGTCATATTCTGGAGCTCACCATTGATCCACAGCCCCTGCTTTACACAGGTTGGGACCAACAAAATCCAACGGATGAGTATAATATATGTTTTGTATAAAAATATTTTGGAATTAACTATGAGATGAACATGAAATATTAATTAGCATTCTAATGCAATGATTTGTGCAAAATAGGTGTATATTGAAAGTACAGCCTCTCAGCAATTCTGAGCAAATTTTCATTCATTAAAATTAATGATTAGAACGTATCCCATTCCTGTCTTGTAAATATATTCCAAAACAGCTAATTTGCTAACTTTAGGCTGTGCATGCCTTACGCAAGAAGAAGAAGAATCTTGTCCCAGTATAATCTCTCTCAGTTACAAATGTTCTTGTTTAAATTGTTGTTTTAATTAGTGTGCCCTCTGTTCAAACAGTTAGACTGTGCTAAAGCATAATTGTCTGCTTCCTCACTAGTGGAGGAAATCCAACACTTCGAGTGGAAGTGAATGAGCCCATTTCAGAGGTAAGTTCAACGTAATTAAATATGTTTAACTAACTTCTTACAGCTAATACCTTCATTTATTAAATTTAATCAGCAATAGAAATTAAGAAACATAACCAATTTATTAAGAGATTTAATTTGAGAATGTGTCAATCAACCAAATAAATCTCGGAAGCTAAAGGGCCTGTCCCACGGGCATGCGACTCCATGTGGTAAGCGCGACCTAACGTGGTCGCTTGAGCCATACGGCCTCGCGGGGCCGGTCCCACTTCGATCGCCGGAGCCGTATGGAGTTGTGCGGAGCTGGTCCCGACATCGCGCGGGGCTCTGAAAAACTGACTGTGTTCAAAAATTCCGCGCGGCAACGGACTGCCGGCCCGCAGCCGCCTCGACGCCATACGCCGTACGCACCGCCTCGACGGGCGTGCGCAGCATCTTGATGCCAAACGTCACGCGCGAACTTCCCGCGTCACTCACTCGACCTCCGCGCGGCCCCCGCTTCCGGTTTGGTCGCGCTTGCCGCATGGAGTCGCATGCCCGTGGGACAGGCCCTTAAGCCTTGACTTTCCCATCACCTGGCATTAACTTGCTTATTTTAAAATGGTGTGCAGGAAGAATTTATCCCTGCACAGTTAAAATAGGTGGCACAGTGGCGCAGCAGTAGAGTTACTGCCTTATAGTGCCAGAAACCCGGGTTCGATTCTGACTAAGGGTGTTGTCCGTACGGAGTTTGTATGTTCTCCCTGTGACTCTGTATGTTTTCTCCGTGTGCTCCGGTTTCCTCCCACATTCTAAAGATGTGCAGGCTTGTAGGTTAATTGGCTTCTGTAAATTGTCCCTAGTGTACAGGTGATTGCTGGTCAGCATGGACTTGGTGGACTGAAGGGCCTGTTTCCACGCTGTATCTCTGAACTAAACTATACTCGTAAGCATCTTATTATCCATTCCATTAAAGTTGGCAAAGCTGAATATAGGCTAACCACTTGTTTTGCATTATCACCTCAGAATTATGCACCATTTCAAACTCTTTGTCGTGTTGTGTAATCTACTGTAACTGGAACCGTCATTGATGATCAAAGTGTACAATAACAGGCTAAAGCCTTCAGCAGAAAGTAGGCCATTCCCTGCTGTAGGTCAATACCATCAAAACTTAAAAGTCATCTGATGAATTAAAAAGCTATGCATATAAATTCTTCTAAAGCATTTATTCATAATTAGCCCTGTAAACCTTGCTGCAAATTACACATATTGGAGATAATGGCGAGAAAGGCAAGAGGCTTGACTGTATTGCTCTCCTCCTAACCCTTTGTACTTATATGGCTTGCCAATACTCGCTGTGGGAGACGTGGAAACATTGCACCTGAATGAGATATTGGAGAGCTGCCATCACATCAGAAGCATACTTCAGCATTAGTCAACACATTTAGAAAGAAGAGGTAAATGAAATGGTATCATGAAAGAAGTGCATCATTTCCTATCTCACTTCACAGCTAATTGCAGGAAGAATTTATTCCAGGCAAATTTCTTGCTGTGCATTGACTCAAACCCAAATTTTCCATTCACTCTTCCTTTACCCATCTGTACAAAAAATCTTAAGTTTCTGTTGAGATAAAAATTGTGTCACTATTCAAGATTATTTATACATAATTTTTTTTGTAAAGTATTTCAAGGGATGAAAGAAAAATATTTTTTTTTCAACCGTTGCGAGTGTGTGGAATTAATTTTGTGTTGAGATACAAATTGTGTCAGCATACAATTGTTGTGCAACACCCTCAAAACAAATTGTTGAAGAAAATGATTTTCCTTTCATCCTTTGAAATACATTACAACTAGATCTTTAGCTGTAGTGCCTTTCAGCTTATGGCAACAGACATAAATAAATCCTTATTTAACGTACCTCTTTATAATGGAGTTTAGTTATAGCAGACTGCTGCCCCCCCCCTCCCCCCCATATCCCTGGCTCGCAACGCATCCCCTGCCATTTACAGCGCTGGCCACTCGTACCGTCACCCGCTGCTTGCAGCACCACACCCAGTTCGCACCGCCTGCCTGGCCAGAACTAGTGATTGATCGTTGGTGCTCTGTGGACTGAAGAGCCAGTTTCCATGTTTTATCTTTAAATACATTTTAAAGCAAAATCATCATCCAACTCGTTATGGTAAAGATGCTTCATTCATATAACACAAAGATGCAAGGAAACTTTAAAAAACAGAAAAAGCAATCAGTGGCCAACATTATAAAATGTTCAATCAATGCTTTTACTAACTTTACTCATATGTAAATGTCCATAATGTTCTGGGTTTGCCTGTTTAGAGCAACTGATCATGACAACCATGCAGAGAGCAGACAAGGTTCTCAATGAGCAAAACCTCAAGATGTTTGAAACTTTCTTTCCATATCTTGACATCTCTCCATCTCAGGCAATAGGTTAACTACAACAGTCCTCATGATATGGTCTCCTCTAAGATTGGATGACTGCTTTCCAAACTCTCCCCATTCAGCCCATGAGCTACCCTGAGCCTGTCACTTTAATTCTCTATCCTACTCCCAATCTGACCTCTCTAACTTTAGTCTCCAGATTTGTTTCAACAATACCCAGCATAAGATCAAGAATATACAAGTCTTTGGACCTGGCACAGTAAAACCCTTGTGACTCAATATTGAGTTTAACAATTACTGCTAAACCTCAAAATAGCTCAAGTGATAATGACACATTGCTCCCAGATTAACTCAATGCTTCCTATGGTTGCTTTGAAAGGGAGAAGAGCAATGTAATAATAATAATAATAATAATGGATGGGATTTATATAGCGCCTTTCTAATATTCAAGGCGCTTTACATCGCATTATTCATTCACTCCTCAGTCACACTCGGTGGTGGTGAGCTACTTCTGTAGCCACAGCTGCCCTGGGGCAGACTGACGGAAGTGTGGCTGCTAATCTGCGCCTACGGCCCCTCCGACCACCACCAATCACTCACACACATTCACACACATTCACACACATTCACATGCAGGCAAAGGTGGGTGAAGTGTCTTGCCCAAGGACACAACGACAGTATGCACTCCAAGCGGGATTCGAACCGGCTACCTTCCGGTTGCCAGCCGAACACTTAGCCCATTTCGCCATCTGTCGTCCTAGTGGGGGCTTGGACGCCATCTGTACAGTGGGGGCTTGGACGCCATCTGTCGTCCAAGCCCCCACTGTCGCTGATGGCACTGTGATCTCAGTTACAAAGTTCGACATCAGTGGATCCTCCATGAAGGTGAACCTTCGCAGCCTTTGATGGTGTACCTGGCTGTGTGCTGAAAACCTGAATGGACCAATTGGGTAGAATTTTCATTAACATCTTAAATTATTCACTACTACATAATACCAGTACACTAGAAGAATAAGGTGACATGCACATCCTTTGTGATGAAGTGCTTCGAGAGATGATTAATATGCATATCAACTCCTGCTTGAGTAAGTATTTGGGCCACTGCAACAGATCAACAGCAGATGCGATCTCACCGGCTCTCCACTCTACACTGAACCACTGGGACAACAAGAACCTGTACATAAGGCTGTTGTTCATCGACTACATCAACTTATCATCAAACTACAGGAACTGGGCTCTGCTCCTGGGCATCTCAAATCTGCGTTTTCAGTCGCTGCTCTGCACACTGTATGTCCATGACTGCGTAGCCAGGCACAGTACCAATATTTTACCACCGGTATTGGACAATTAACAGGTAGTGATGAGTCAGAGTACAGGAGGGAGATTGATAATCTGGTTGGTTGGTGCTAGAACAACCATCGTGCTCTCAACGTTCACAAGACCAGGATCTAATTGTTGACTACAGGAAGGGAAAGCCAAGGTTCCTGAACCCATCTTCAATTGTGGGAGAACAGTGGAGAGAGAGTCAACAGCTTCAGGTTTCTGGCTGTGCACATCTCTAATGAACTGTACTGCACCCAGCACATGGTGCAGATTTTGGATGATCAGCCATGGTGGTGCTGGCTCGAAGGGCCGAATTTTCTATGTTTCTATATTTCTATTCATGTACTAATGATAAAACATTAGGGATGGGGTTGTTCAGCCATGATCACATTGAATGGCGGTGCTGGCTCGAAGGGCCAAATGGCCTACTCCTGCACCTATTGTCTATTGTCTATTGTCTATAACATTGTACCTCATAAAAATCTCGAATATAAATCGTCTGGGTTTCTCATTATCCTGCACCTATTTTCTATGTTTCTATGTTTTTATGTTTCATTGAGCCTCTTTGTTATATATTGTATTAAATCGTAAAAGATTATTTTCAATTTGAAATGAGAAACTAGCTGTCAATGTTAGAACAGGTTAAAAACCTTAAAAATGCAGTAGGGAAATGCTTAATTGTGATGTTAATCATGAATATTGAAATATTGTGTATTGCAGTATATTCAAACTTTTTCAGTTATGTTAGATGTTTTCCCTAGAATCTAAGCTTCATAAAAATCATTTTGTTTTCTCAGAATGAAGATGCAAATGATGCTTCTAAGTCAGATGGTTCAGAAGATGACTTTGAGGAAATGAATCTATCATTATTGTCTGCACGGAATTTTCCACGGAAAGCAAGTCAGACCAGCATTTTCCTCCAGGAATGGGATATCCCATTTGAGCAGCTGGAAATTGGAGAACTCATAGGCAAAGGACGCTTTGGCAAAGTCTACCATGGTCGTTGGCATGGAGAGGTAGCAATCCGTTTGATTGATATTGAAAGAGACAATGAGGACCATCTAAAACTTTTCAAAAGGAAAGTAATGGCATATAGACAAACCCGACATGAGAACGTGGTGCTGTTTATGGGAGCCTGTATGAGTCCCCCTCATTTAGCTATTATCACCAGGTAAGTGTCAGTTTAATGTCATTTAGTTGTGGGTTAGATTAAAATGTACAGAAGTCCTCCTCTGAAAGATATTGTATTGCTATAACAAAATAAGATGACAAATTTTGGAGGTAAAATACATTCAACTTTTTCATTTGCAACATAAGGTATAATAAACATGGCATGGGTTACTATGTGATATGAATCTCCATAATATTATTGTCTCCAATTTCCTTGAGACATATCAGACCGAGATGGTTATCTGTTATCAGTCCTGGCTATCATGGATTCTCAATGTTAAGCTTGACATTTAATAAGGTTGAAGAACCGGCAATTAATGTTGCCTTTTTATTATTTTTTTGCCCCATTCAATTATAATGGGAATTAAGATTAGATCATACTATATGTAAATGATCTGGCTATATATTTTAACAGATACTATTAACCTGGAAATAGTTGTGGTTAAGTTATTTATTTAAGAAAAGCAAGAATATCATTCTGGCAATCAGATCTGCATTGAAATGGAGCGGACATTGCTTCTTAAATGATATTTACTGAGTGATAGATGTTTCATGTGGTTAATAGTTGGATCTGTAAGAATTGGTGGGAGTTAAGGTTATATGTCAATGCAATGGTGGGCACTGTGGTAGAAGCAACATTGCAGCAATCGCATTGTCAAATGGAGTGAAATCTAAAGGTAGGTGACCCGCTTGAACTTCTCAATATCATATCATTCAAACATAAAGCAAAATCGAAGTGAACTTTCTAGCAGCATTCAAACAATATGTGGAATATCTGGGGGAAGCAGCTGGTATTGGTTTATTATTATTACGTGCACAATGACAAACTTTGTTTTGCAAGCAATCCAGTCAAATCACGCCATGAGTACAATCAAGCCATATACGTTCAATGGGTAGTGCAAAGAGAAAAGTAACCAGTACAGAATATAGCGTTACAGCTCCAGAAAAGTACAGATAGAAAAAGTGCAAGGGCCACATGGGGCAGGTTGGGAGCTGCACCCTCAACATAGTATGAGATGCCCATTCAGTAGTCTGATTGCGATGAAGAAGCTGTTTCTGATTCTAGTATTTGTGCTTTCAAGATTTTGTATCTTCTCCCCAATGTTAGAAGGAAGAAGAGGGAATGACTGGGGTCTAAGTGGTCTTTGATGATGTTGGCTGCTTTCCTACAGCTATATGAAGTGTAAATGGAGTCAGGTGGGGGATGTGGGCAGGGGAGTGGGGCTGTATACTCAACTCTCTGCAATTACATGGAATTGGAGACTGTCTCCAGATTCCCTTATTTAACTGAGGAGCAAATACTGAATATAGGCACAAACATGTAGATTAGATAATGGGCTCAATGCAGTGCAAGTAATAGTGCAGTTCATATCTACTGTCATATGATACAAAATGTCCTTTCTTAAGTGTTTGTGTTTTACAGTAATGTTTGTGAATTGAGTTGATCCTAATTTAGGCTGGGGATCTTCTAGCACCTTGCTGGTCTAACAAATCTTGCCAGATATTATTTTTGTTGATTGCTAGTTTCCAATTTGCTCAGGTGGCTCTGAATTGTGCAGTGAATAATTGATTGACACGTGCAGGAGTAAGATGACAACTGAGTCATTTGCCACAAAATTAGATAGAGTGGATGCTCAGAAATATCATGCATGCAACAAAGGCTGGTTAATCAAATGAGGATACTCATTCCAGAATGATTTTTTCATTTTTCTGATTTTGATCATTACAACTATTTCTAGGCGAATGTTCATAGCAGCAGTCTGCGAACCATTGCTTTAGTTGTGGGCTAGCCACCATAAACCTCAATCTCTGCTCAGACCTCAGTCTCCACTGAAAGCGTGTTGCACATTTCCTTTGTCATGGAGTTACTCTGGGGAACCAAGGCAAATCTGGGGATTGAGTGTGTTTGACTATGAGTAGGCCAGTGGCTGTAGACTGGTCAGGCTGTGGTTGGAAAGGCAAACAAGATGATTGGCTGTTTAAGAAGGTCAGGAAGAAAGATTACGACGGGGTGGAGGCTGGGATCCACGTAATATTATTGAATGAGGCCAATGGTGCAAGTGACAGGGAGATCAGAGCTTCTATCAGGGGCCTGTAACTCAAGCTACCGTGGATGAGATTTGGGGCTTTAAGAGCAACATCAAGGAGTTGGGAGCGAGACCGTGTGTTCAGAAGTGTGCTTAATGCAAGAAGACATCTCAAACAAACTGATAAATAATTACACAACAGAACCAAAAAAATGACCCTGCACACTGAACTCATCAAGTACAGTGTCACCAGATGGGCCAGATTGCTGCTGGAAGAGCGGTTGTTTAAGGCTGATTCACACTGGGAAATGACGCATCACATTTCCAGAGGGATGCAAAATGACCCAGAAATGATCATCATCACATCCTCAGATAAAGTCAATGTTCAATCACAAAGAGCTATTAAAACAAATGACCCAGTACAGTTCCCATTCCCACACATCTTTCAGTGCAGATTGCACATAAAAGCCATTCAGTACATGTTTGATTGCTGCACTGGTCATTTCCAGAATAATTGGTGACCAAGATGCTCTGGACACTTCCGGGTGTGATAACACAATGAGCATTTGCCCGGCCTCATTGGACAAGCAGTGTCTGTTTTCTGCACTGTCGGCAGGATTAGAGCTTCCTATATTTACACCCTGTATTGTTAATCCAACAAAATAATTAGAAGTATTAGGATGACACAATGATGCAGCTGGTAGAAGTGGTGCCTCACAGTTCCAGTGACCTGGGTGCGATCCTGACCTCAGTTGCTGTGTGTGTGGAGTTTGCACATTCTTGCTGTGACCGTGTAGGTTTCCTCTGGATGCTCCGCTTTCCTCTTCTTCGTCTTCTTCTTGCGTATGGCGTGCACAGCCTACAGTTGTAGGACAACTTGTTCTATTTGATCTTACTTGATTGTGCATTCGTTGAATGCATTCGTTGAAACAGGGCGGACTACATGAAGATTGCAATCTCCCACCCCCGCTTTCCTCTGGGTTTGTAGGTTAATTGGCCTCTGTAAATTGCTTCCAGTGTGTAGGAAAGTAGGATAATGTAGAACTAGTGAGAACACGTTGTTGACGGTTGGCATACGCTCAGTGGGCCGAAGGCCCTTTTTTCCAAACTGTATCTTTCAATCAATTCAATCAAAAATAAATCTAGTTTCTGCAAAGGAGATGGCATGTAAAGGATTTGCACGATCACAATGACATTGCAAATATAGTACCCACCAATTGTTCATGGCTAGCATCGTTTATTGCAGCTCTCTTCACTGATCACAACCTTTTTTTAAAAGTCTATTATAAACAGCTTGCAGTAATCACTGCACCAATGATTAGACAGCACCAAGCAGAAGCTTGCTCACAGCATAGGAGTTGATTGAAAATTTTGTTCTTCAGAGGTTATCAGAAGCACATCAGAATGCAAAGCCCCCCTACCGCATATCTATTCCTCACTGCCTTGGCAGCCATTCTTGTGACTGTAAACAGCATTGTTCTTTAAATGCTCATGTCCCAGCAGATCAGTGCAGTAATGAAACAGGAGTTGCAAGATGTGACCAGGGAACAGTGCCGGGCCCATTTCAGTGTATAAATCGAAGCATTTTTTCCCATGAAATACGAGGGCATGCACAGTGGTAGAGTTGCTGTCTTACAGCGCCAGAAACCTGGGTTCATTCCTGACTACCGGTGCTGTCTGTATGGACATTCTCCCTGTCACCCCGTGGGCTTTCTCTGGGTGCTCCAGTTTCCTTCCACACTCCAAAGACATACAGGTTTGTAGGTTGATTGGCCTCTGTAATGATGGTAAATTGTCCCTAGTGTGTAGGATAGTGCTAGTGTACAGAGTGATCACTGGTCAGTACGGACCAGGTGGGCTCCGGGTGAGGGTGAGGCCATTATCAGGGTGAGGCCAAACACAAACTGCATATTCCATCTGGTATTCTACAACATGAAGTGTGAACATCGAGTTCCCCAATTTCAGATATCCCGCACCTCCCCATCCACCACCCCCGCCGTCCCTTTCTCTCTCCGCCTTGCTACCCTGGTTCTCCCTCATGCTCCCTTCTTCCATCTTATCCTCAGGCCCCTATCACCATGTATCTTTTCACCCCCCCCCCCCCCCCACAAACACACTCCTCCCACTGGATCCCTCCCCCTCCCAATGTTCACCATCTCCTTCCTCTGTTGTTCCCATCTGTCACAATCCCTTATTCAGATCCATTTGTCTCCTTCCTCCTCACCTGTCTCTACCTGTGGCTTGCTAATTCTTGCCCCACCCCTCCCCTCAACTCTTTCTCCGTGCTACATCCTCTTAGTCTAGGTGAAGGATCTCGACCAAAGTGTTGATGTCCATTTCCTTTCTCAGGTGTTTCCTGATCTCCTGAGTTCCTCCAGTTACTCTCCTTTCTTTTGCTACAAGTTCCAGCACCCTGCAGTCTCTTGTGCCAGCACAGAGGACATGTTTAGCACACCAATTAGCAACTCCTATTTCTAGGCAAGACCATGTTGCAATTACATTTCCACATTGCATTATTGGTAATTGGGTAAACTCTAATCTTGGAATGGTTGTGGTATTTCAGAAAGGAAAGCTACAGCATTAAAAATGTGAGTTTCATCAGCAATAAAAATAGCAGATGATACATTTAATGTGGAAATTAGTGCACAGAATTTCAGCAAGGTAGCCATTATTTTCATAAAGTAAATTGTGCACATTCAGACAAACATAATTTCCTGAGGGGAAACTCCTGTCTAAATGCTCGTTGAATGCCAAAGATAATTAAGTAGAGCAAAATATCTGTACAGTCCCATGTCTTTATTTCTCAAGTCGTTATTTTTTGACAAATTAGATTAACAATGGAAATGGAAACAATATATTGCACATCACTTCATTTATATTTTAGATCTATTCGGTATGTGAATGAATAGAATTGCTGGATTGATAGTTGATCTGAAATTAATGTAATTTATTCCCATGTAATGACTGCTGCAATGTAGTGACTAATCCACTGGAAATCAACAGTGCTTTTTATGACTCTCTAAACTTGCAATAATTGTATAAAATCAATAATCATTCAGCTGGGATATTGTCACAGAACAACTGGTCATAATGCATGAAGAAAACCTGGCAAGCTAAACAAAATATAGCAATGACAATAGACAATAGGTGCAGGAGTAGGCCATTAATCCCTTCGAGCCAGCACCGCCATTCAATGTGATCATGGCTGATCGTAGATCGTTCATACCGCTCTTTACCGCTGGGGTGTAAGAGAGAGGCCTAGTGCAGTTTGGGATAGTTGAGTAATGGAGGAACACCACCTCATATTTTAGTTGGGCAGTTTACACCCCAGCGGTATGAACATTGACTTCTCTAATCAAGTAGCCCTTACTTTCCCTCTCTCTCCATCCCTCCCCTTCCCAGTTCTCCGACCAATCTGACTGTCCATTTTATCTGTTTGCTTTGTTGTCACCTTCTCTTAGCTAACAACGATCTATTCTACATTTTCCCTGATCCCCATCTCTTTTGATGTCTCGTTTTCGCACTGCACCCTACCTTATCCCTGTGCACCCTTCCCTCTCCCCTGACTCTCATTCTGAAGAAGGGTCTCGATCCAAAACGCACCCTTCCTTATCCCTGTGCACCCATCCCGCTCCCCTGACTCTCATTCTGAAGAAGGGTCTCGATCCAAAACGTTGCCCATTCCTTCTCTCCAGAGATGCTGCCTCACCCGCTGAGTTACTCCAGCATTTTGTTCGATTTAAACCAGCATCTGCAGTTCTTTCTTACACAAAGGATTGATTGTGTTGTCACAGTGACAGGCTCAAGACATACCATATCAGAGACAATGGCTAGATCTTGGGTGGAGTATTTATCTATTTCTAGTGATGCGGTTAAGACACCATCCACAATTGTCCTCCTTAGATCGATCCATGCAATCAAGGATGATTAACTTCCACACTGGCTTCATGGGTTCCGAGGTAGCTGTGAAGCCAATGTAGAAATCATAGTCTCTACTACTGATGTGGTAGTTGGTGGCTAATGGTGTTGAGAAGGTGGGAAGTAATATGGTCAGTTCCTTCTGGCATTTATGTAAAGCCAATATGTGTTCCAGGTGCTTGGCCTGGAGACTCCATAATAACTCATAAGAGGCCTTCAATCAGCAACCCTTGGCTGATACAATCCTTAAAGCTTATAATGCAAAATATACTATTGAGTGCATTGTAACTGTGCCATTCAAAGAGGGCTATTTAGATTAATCCCACTTCTCATCCATTGATCAGTAGCCCTGTCAGTTCAGGAGTCCATATATCTATCCAGACAGTTACTAAATGCAATGAAAGTTTCTACCTCTACCACTCGCAGGCCCCACCTCACCTTCCACTGGGTGGTTTTCCTCTTCTCTCAAATCCCCTCTATTCCTTCTACCTTAATTCCTTGCTGCTGGAAATTAATCAACGCTGTTTGCTATTCTAGGCCTCTCGCAATTATATACACCTCAATTAATTCTCACTTCAGCGTCCTTTAACGCAAAGAAAACAACCCCTACCTCTCCGGTCTGTAATAATGATTTAAATTCCCCAGCCGTAATTTCCTTTGCACCCTCAGTAGACTATCAGATTCTTCTGTACTGTGTGATCAAAATAGTAAGCAGAATTACAGCTTTTGCCTAATCAGTGATTAATATAGTTCCACCCTGACCCAAGTGCTCTTACTTTCAAAGCCCTGATCAATAAAGGCAAATATCCCTGTATGGATTCTTAACGACCTGATTGATCTGTTCCACTATACTGTTTGATCCTTTTCAAATACTTATGTATTTCCTTGTGTTTTCCATCTCCAAATGTAGGAAGGAACTGCAGATGCTGCTTTACCCAGAAGATAGACACAAAATGCTGGAGTAACTCAATGGGACAAACAGCATCTGTGGATAGAAGGAATAGGTGACGTTTCGGGTCAGTCTGAAGAAGGGTCTCGACCCGAAACATCACCCATTTCTTCTATCCAGAGATGCTGCCTGTCCTGCTGAGTTACTCCAACATTTTGTGTCCAGGGCCCTCTTTATGTTCACCTGACCAGTCCATTATTGTATTCCAGCAACCTACAACCTTCATTATAGCTATCACACTGCTAATTGTGGTCTCATCTATGACAGCACAGTGGTGCAGCTGGTAGAGTTGCTGCCCACAGAGCCAGAGACCCAGGTTTCACCCTGACCTCGAGTGCTCTCTGCATAAATAAGTAAAAGACTTGCTGATTATTACACTTTTCTTCCTGGCAAGAAGTCAATTTTTGATCCAACTTCCAACTTGCTGTTTTCCCTTCGATCCCTATAACCTGAATCTGAATCTCCAGAGAGCCAAATAATACAGCTTACTTTTATCCTTTATTGTCCTCTTTTTAAAAAAAAAGCTGGATGAAGAATTTTACATGCTTACCAACTTGCATCCTGCACAGATATGTCAACCCTGACCAACCATTCACTTCAAAAACAATCTACATATTTAGGATGCACATTTGAATGTTCTTTATCTTGTTCTGTTTAAATTAACGATTTGATGTCACCGGGATGACACAGAGACCCCAGGTAGGCTTTGTGGGGAAGCTGTGAGCAATTGTATGGCTCCATACTGCTTTATGAGGCAGTTTAATGCAGTAGTAATAAAGCATTTGTTATTTTCTTTCTTGATGAAAATTAATGCAGCCTGTAACCACTCCAAACCAAGAGTGTGCTTTTCTTTTCTTCATTACCATCTCCTTAACTCTTTTCTACCTCACTCATCTGCAGCTGAAATTCTAATCCATACCTTTGTACCTCAATATTCCAGTGAACCCTCGACTGGTTCCATTTGCTCTGCTCTCTCAAAACTGGCCACCCAGAAATGGCTGTCTGTGCCCTATGCTTGTTGAATTACTTTGCTGTTAAAATTGTTATCCCTTTTTCCAAGACTTCTTACCTCCCAGTTTCTTTAATCTCATCCAAATCCAGCAGGGCTCTATATACTACAAATTCAGGACAAATAATAGTCCTGCGAATTATTTTGGGATACCTTGCAATGTTAAGGGTTCTATGAAATGCAAGCTGTTTCAGCTGTTTAACCATTTTGAAATAGGAGCAATAGTTTGCGTTGATGTAATTCCTGTCACATCCATGGTGCATTGCATTTCACAGATCATGAATTTACTTCAGATGGATGATCATTGTTTTGATAGCAAAAGGGTCAAACAATTTGTGCACAACATATATTGTAAGCAAAAGATGAAGTGGTATTGCATTTGTCATATTTCTCTGTAACCTGTAATGCAAAGGCAGATAATTTGTTCCTTAACAGGTTGAGCATGACTATACCTCTTGAAAAAGAAATGAAAAACATGCACTCAATTTGATTATAATTTTATCTTAGATTGAGCTAATTCCTATTTGGGGATGATTCATATTCCTTCATGAGAACGAGTAATGCAATCTGCTATTGGAGCAAGATGAGTGCATGGGAAATGGGGGGAGGAAGAGGGAAGAAAAGATATGCTGTGATTATGTAATTATTGTTGGAGATCCTTGGTATGTGACCAGTTGAGATTTGCATTGTGAATTTGTGATGTAAATCTAATATAATTCCAGGTGCTTTGAACAGATTCTACACTTAATTCCAATTGCCTGCATTTGGTCCATGTCTCTCTAAACCCTTTCTATCCATGTACTAGTCTAATTGTTTTTTAAATGTTATTGTCTTTGCCTCAACTACATCCTCTGGCAGCTCATTCCAAATATCCACCACCCTCCGAGTGAAAAACTGCCCCTCGGGTTCTTATTCCCCTCCCACCATAAACCTATATTCGTGCAGGACTGAGGCATGTGAGAGGCTAGAAGTTGGTATGGAGGGTGGTGTGGGAAAGGTTAGTGGACAGAATAGGCAGGTGAAAGGCGGAGAGCGAGGAAGGAGGGTTAGTTTAAACTGCACCTATTTTAATGCAAGGGAGCTGACGGGTAAGGCAGATGAGCTGAGGGCATGGATAGGTACGAGCGACTGGGACGTTGTAGCTATGACTGAAACCTGGTTAAGGGAGGGGCAGGACTGGCAGCTCAATGTTCCGGGGTACAGGAGTTTCAGGAGAGACAGGGGTGTGAGAAAAAGAGGAGGGGGGGTTGCATTGTTGGTTAAGGAGGATGTCACGGCTGTGTTCTGAGGTGACATTACAGATGGTTCGTCTCGTGAGGCTATATGGGTGGAGCTGAGGAATAAGAAAGGAATGATCACCTTGTTGGGGGTGTACTACAGACCCCCGAATAGTCAACGGGAATTAGAAGAACAAATGTGCCGGGAGATTGCAGACAGCTGCAGGTCAAATAAGGTTGTTGTAGTAGGGGGTTTTAACTTTCCCAATACAGACTGGGAAAAATCATAGTGTGAAGGGTTTAGATGGGTTGCAATTCCTCAACAGTGTTCAGTAGAGTTTTCTTAAGCAGTATGTGGAGGCCCCCACACGTGAGAGGGCAACGCTGGATCTAGTATTGGGAAATTGGGAAGGGCAAGTTAATGATGTGTGTGTGGAGGAGCCTTTCGGGACCAGTGACCACAGTTCGATTAGGTTTAAGATAGTTATGGACAGGGACGGAGATGGTCCACGTGTTAAAATGCTCAACTAGGGTAAGGCCAACTTTGAGGGTATGAGAGAAGGTCTCACTCAAGTTGACTGGAGCAGGTTATTGGAGGGGAAAGGAACATCGGCCAAGTGGCATGTTTTTAAAAGTGTAATGAAGAAAGCTCGGGTACGTTGCCATTAGAGTGAAGGGCAAAGCAGGCTGACAAGGGAAATTGAGACGTTAATCAAAAACAAGAAGGATGCATGGGACAGGTATAGGCAGCTGGGATCAAGTGCATCCCTGGAGGAATTTCGGGAACTAAGGAGTAAACCAAAAAAAGGAAATCAGAAGGGCAAAAGGGGCCAGGAGATAGCTCTGGCGGGTAGCATTAAGGGCAATCCCAACATATTTTATAAATACATAAGGGGGGAAAGGGTAACTAGAGAGAGAGTTTGACCTCTCAGGAATCAAAGCGGGCGCCTCTGTGTGGAGCCACAGGAGATGGGCAAGGTCCTAAATGAGTTTTTTCTCTGTATTTACCAAGGAGAAAGACAGTAGGACAGGGGAAATTGGAGCAGACACTGGAAGTGTCTTGAGGACAGTCAGGGTTACTGTCGAAGAAGTACTGAAGTTACTGTCGTGTTTGAAGGTAGACAAATCTCCGGGTCCGGATCAGATATATCCGAGGACATTGTGGGAAACTAAAGAGGAAATTGCGGGAGCTCTGGGTCAGTAATTCCTTTCCCTTGATGAAAACATTCAGGGATGGAGTGGAAATTCATCTTTGCTTGCTAGCATTAAATATGTGCAAGAAAATAGACCACCTGTTGTACTCATCTCTAACTTATTTGGTTGTAATTACCTCCATGTGACTAATAAAGTATGATTATTATCATTATGATTATGATATCCTATTCTACCAACCAAGGTTGCTTCACCACATGTAGGAAGGTTTCTGCTGGCTATTATTTATAAATTATAATAATTAATTTAGCAGCAGCTCATAAACTAGATATAAATTCCATCATAATCCTTTTAGCATCTTGTGCCGGTTATGTCATACAATAGGAGCACGGATACCTCAGACACATTTTCCCCATTCCAATCTCCATATGCCTTGATTCCTTTGGTGTCTAAAGCTCTGTGATCTGAACATATTAGTTGTCATGAATATAAGGGAAGGCATGGAGAAAGGGCCATAGGCTGAACTCTTCCATGGTGTGACCAAGAAGCCTCATCTAACCTAGTGCCACTTGCCCATGATAGAGAAAGTGATTAGGAAAGTTAAAGTAGTGTTGACCGTAATTGTGTAATGATTAGAGCACAGAAGTAAAGATATAGTGCCGCAGTTTAAAGAGCTATATGACACTGCAGGCGAAATATTGACTACAGCTTTGTTCTCTTTACTTAAAACAAAAGGATGTACCTGTCGTAGGGAAAGTGCAATGAAGAATTACTGGACTGGTTCTGTGATTGATGGTTCCACAATATGAGAAGTTGAGTACGTAAGGCCTGCATTCTCTTAAGTTTAGAAGAACTATAGGAATTTCATTTCAAGCTAAAATATTCGTACAAGCTGGGTGTAGGGAGGATGCTTCACCTGGCTGTGGAATTTAGAAACAGTCAAAATAAGGAATAGACCATTTGGGGCTGAGATGAGGAGGTATTTCCTAACATAGTGGGTGCTGAATCTTTGGAATTGGCAACACTGGAGGTGTGTCAAAATAGGGATTGACTGACTTGTGGATCACAAAGGGTTCAAATCATATGGGGATAGAATGGCAAATGGCATTGAGGTAATGTTCAGCTTTATGTTCTTGTACGTGGACATTCATCTTTGCTTGTTCGCATTAAACACATGCAAGAGAATGGGTCATCTGTTGTTCTCATCTCCAACATATTTGTTTTTAATTGCTTCCATTGACACACTGTACATGACTTATAGATCATGGCTACAATTTCACCCCTGGAGTTTGAACAGGGCAAGCGGTGGGAAATGCAGCTAAGGAGGAGGCATTGTAAAGTTTCATAATCCTTCGGCCAAGTGTCCATCAAGATCAAGGTGTCAATATTATAATTCACAATAAACACTGAAGTAGATTGGCAGGGGGGTTGGATTTAATATAGGACCAAGGCAGGTGAGAGGTTGGTATGGAGGGTGATGAGAGAAAGTATAGAGGACAGAATAGGCAGGAGAAAGGCAGGAAGGAACATTGGTTTAAATTGCACTTATTTTAATGCAGGAGGCCTGATGGGGAAGACAGATGAACTTAGGGCATAGATAGGTATGTGCGACTGGGACATTATAGCCATTATAGAAACCTGGTTAAGAGAGAGGCAGGACTGGCAGCTCAATGTTGCAGGGTACAGGAGCTTCAGGAGAGACAGAGGTGAGGATAAAAGAGGAGGGGTGAGGTTGCGTTATTGGTTAAGGAGGATGTCATGGCAGTGGTCAGAGATGACATTATGGATGGTTTGTCTAGTGAGGCAATACAGGTGGAGTTGTGGAACAAGAAAGGGATGATTACCTTGGTTGGGGTGTACTACAGGCCCACAAATAGTCAACAGGAATTAGAAGAGCAAATGTGCCAGGAGATTGCAGACAGCTGCAAGTCAAATAAGGTTGTGGTAGTAGAGGATTTTACCTTTCCGAATATTGAATGGAATATCATAGTGTGCAAGATTTAGACGGGGTGGAATTTGTAAAAATGTCTCCTCCAGCAATATGTTGAAGGGCCCCACATCGGAGAGGGCAATAGGTTCTAGTCTTGGGAAATTGGGAGGAGCAAGTGGATGAAGTTTTCGTGGATGAAGTGTTCATGGATGTGTCTTTTGGAACCAGTGACTACTGTTACATAGAAACATAGAAACATAGAAAATAGGTGCAGGAGTAGCCCATTCGGCCCTTCGAGCCTGCACCGCCATTCAATATGATCATGGCTGATCATCCAACTCAGTATCCTGTACCTGCTTTCTCTCCATACCCCCTGATCCCTTTAGCCACAAGGGCCACATCTAACTCCCTCTTAAATATAGCCAATGAACTGGCCTCAACTACGTTCTGTGGCAGAGAATTCCAGAGATTCTCCACTCTCTGTTTTTCTCATCTCAGTCCTAAAAGATTTCCCCTTTATCCTTAAACTGTGACCCCTTGTTCTGGACTTCCCCAACATTGGGAATAATCTTCCTGCATCTAGCCTGTCCAACCCCTTAAGAATTTTGTAAGTTTCTATAAGATCCCCCCTCAATCTTCTAAATTCTAGCGAGTACAAGCCGAGTCTATCCAGTCTTTCTTCATATGAAAGTCCTGACATCCCAGGAATCAGTCTGGTGAACCTTCTCTGTACTCCCTCTATGGCAAGAATGTCCTTCCTCAGATTAGGAGACTAAAACTGTACACAATACTCCAGGTGTGGTCTCACCAAGACCCTGTCCAACTGCAGTAGAACCTCCCTGCTCCTATACTCAAATCATTTTGCTATGAATGCTAACATACCATTCGCTTTCTTCACTGCCTGCTGCACCTGCATGCCTACTTTCAATGACTGGTGTACCATGACACCCAGGTCTCGTTGCATCTCCCCTTTTCCTAATCGACCACCATTCAGGTAATATTCTACTTTCCTGTTTTTGCCACCAAAGTGGATAACCTCACATTTATCCACATTATACTGCATCTGCCATGCATTTGCCCACTCACCCAGCCTATCCAAGTCATCTTGCAGCCTCCTAGCACCCTCCTCACAGCTAACACTGCCCCCCAGCTTCGTGTCATCCGCAAACTTGGAGATGTTGCATTCAATTTCCTCGTCCAAATCATCAATATATATTGTAAATAGCTGGGGTCCCAGCACTGAGCCTTGCGGTACCCCACTAGTCACTGCCTGCCATTCTGAAAAGGACCCGTTCTATTAGGTTTAAGATACAGTAGTTATGGATAGGGGGGACAGAGTGGTCCCAGGTGTAAAAATGCTAAATTGGGTCAAAGCCAACTTTGAAGGTATGGGACAGGAACTTGTTCAAGTTGATTGGAGTAGGTTGTTTGATGGAAAAGGAACATCAGGAAAGTGGGATGTTTTTAAAAATGTGCTGATAAGATTTCGGGACATGCACGTCCCTATTAGACTGAAGAGCAAGGAAGGCAAACGTAGGGAAGCCTGGATGACGAGGAGAATTGAGGTTTGGGTCAAGAGGAAGAAGGAGGCATGGGACAGGTATAGGCAGCTGGGATCAAGTGTATCCCTGGAGGAGTTTTGGGAACTAAGGAGCAAGCTAAAAAGGAAATCAGAAGGGCAAAAAGGGGACAGGGAACAGCTCTGGTAGATAGCATTGAGGATAATCCAAAAAGATTTTGAAAATACATAAAGGGAAAAAGAGTAACTGGAGAGAGAGTGGGACCCCATTCAGGAATCAAAGCGGTCAACTGTGTGTGGAGCCGCAGGAAATGGGCAAGGTCCTCTGAGTATTTCTCCTCTGTTTTTACCATGGAGAAAGATAGCAGGACTGAGGAACATTGGGCAAAGTCTCTTGAGAGCGGTCAGTGTTACGGTCGAGAAGGTACTGAAGGTGTTGACGCCTATGAAGGTAGACAAATCTCCAGGGCCGGATCAGATATATTTGAGGACATTGTGTTAAGCTAGAGAGGAAATTGCAGGAGCCCTGGCTGAGATTTACCAGTCATCATTAAATACAGGCGAGGTGCCGGAAGACTGGAGGGGGCAAATGTTGTGCTTCTATTCACGAAGGGCTGCAGGGTAAAGGAAGGGAACCTCAGGCCAGTGAGCTTAACATCAGTGGTGGAAAAGTTACAAGAGATTATTCTGCGGGATAGGATATATTTTAGTGGCACCGCTACAATATACACATTTACAAAGAAACATAGGTCATTCGGCCCTTCGAGCCAGCACTCCCATTCAATATGATCATGGTTGATCATCTAAAATCCTGCTTTTTTCCCCATATCCCTTGATTCCTTTAGCCCTAAGAGCTGAATCTAACTCCCTCTTGAAAACATCCAGTGAATTGGCCTCCACGGCCTCTTCACAACTCTCTGGGCTAAAAAGTTTTTCCTCAGCTCAGTCCTAAATGGCATATCCCTTATTCTTAAACTGTGACCCCTGGTTCTGGACAATTTTTCCTGCATCTAGCCTGTACAATCCTTTAAGAATTTTATGTTTCTATAAAATCTCCTCTCTTCCTTCTCAATTCTAGTGAATACAAGCCCAGTTGACCCATTCTTTCAACATATGTCATTCCGGCCATCCCAGGAATTAATCTGGTGAATCTACGCTGCACTCCCTCAATAGCAATAATGTCCTTCCTCAGTAGAAGACCAAAATTGCACACAATACTCCAGGTGTGGTCTCACCAGGGCCCTGTACAACTGCTGTAGGGCCTCCTTGCTCCTAAACTCAAATCCTCTTGCAATGAAGGCCAACATGCTATTAGCTTTCTTCACTGCCTGCTGTACCTGCATGCTTACTTTCAGTGACTGATGTACAAGCACATCAGGTCTTGTTGCACCTCCCCTTTTTCTAATCTGACACCATTCAGATAATAATCTGCCTTCCTGTTCTTGCCACCAAAGTGGATATCCTCACATTTATCCACATTATACTGCATCTGCCATGCATCTGCCCACTCAACCAACCTTTCCAAGTCACCCTGCAGCCTCATAGTATCCTCCTCGCAGCTCACACTGCCACCCAGCTTAGTGTCATCCGCAAACTTGGAGATGTCACATATAATTCCCTCGTCTAAATCGTTAATATATATTGTAAATAACTGGGTTCCCAGCACCGAGCATTGCGGCACCCTACTAGTCACTAGATTAGGAAAAGGGGAGATGCAACGAGACCTGGGTGTCATGGTACAGCAGTCATTGAAAGTAGGCATGCAGGTGCAGCAGGCAGTGAAGAAAGTGAATGGTATGTTAGCATTCATAGCAAAAGGATTTGAGTATAAGAGCAGGGAGGTTCTACTGCAGTTGTACAGGGTCTTGGTGTGACCACACCTGGAGTATTGCGTACAGTTTTGATCTCCTAATCTGAGGAAGGACATTCTTGCCATAGAGGGTGTACAGAGAAGGTTCACCAGACTGATTCCTGGGATGTCAGGACTTTCATATGAAGAAAGACTGGATAGACTTGGCTTGTACTCGCTAGAATTTAGAAGATTGAGGGGGGATCTTATAGAAACTTACAAACTTCTTAAGGGGTTGGACAGGCTAGATGCAGGAAGATTGTTCCGATGTTGGGGAAGTCCAGAACAAGGGGTCACAGTTTAAGGATAAGGGGGAAATCTTTATGACCGAGATGAGAAAAACATTTTTCACACAGAGAGTGGTGAATCTCTGGAATTCTCTGCCACAGAAGGTAGTTGAGGCCAGTTCATTGGCTATATTTAAGAGGGAGTTAGATGTGGCCCTTGTGGCTAAAGGTATCAGGGAGTATGGAGAGAAGGCAGGTACAGGATACTGAGTTGGATGATCAGCCATGATCATATTGAATGGCGGTGCAGGCTTGAAGGGCCGAATTGCCTACTCCTGCACCTATTTTCTATGTTTCTATGGACAAGGGCTTATCAGGGATAGTCAGCATGGTTTTGTATGTGGGAGGTCATGTCTCATGTATCTGATGGAGTTTTTTGATGATGTGACTAATGAGGTTGATGAAGTCAGAGCTGTAGAAGTTGTATACAGTATATGGACTTCAGCAAGCCATTCGACAAGATTCCGCAAGTTAGACTGCTCTGGAAGGTTAGATCACATGGGATCCATGGAGAGATAGCTGAATGGATGGAAGATTGGCTGCATGAAGGGAAACAGAGGGTGATGGTGGAAGGTTGCTTTTTGGACTGGAAACCTGTGACTAATGGTGTGCCTCAGGGTTAGGTGGGCTCATTGCTATTTGTCAACTATATCAATGATTTGGATGAGAACGTATATGGCATGATTAGCAAGTTTGCAGATGGCACTAAAGTGGGTGGTATTGTAGATAATGAAGATGGTTGTCAGAAATTGCAGCAGGATCTTGATCACTTGGGCTGCGGAATTGTTGATGGCATTTAATACAGAAAAATATGAGGTGTTGCATTTTGGGAAGACTAACATAGGCAGCACCTGCACAGTGAATGGTAGGTCTTTACAGCTGAAGGGGAGCATGTTTCTACATATTCCATCACATTAAAAAGGTAATTATACCTCCCTCCATATGCCTCTTAAAGCAGGCTTCACGTGTTCAGATTAATTTCTAGATTCCTCTTAAAGATAACTTAATAAACTGCTTAAGTGCCTGTAAATACTCTGTACCTTGCCTAATACGTTTTGAATCAAATAGACACTAACAAGATATGAGATCCTATGTGTCAAGAACCAGGTAAATCTCTCTAGTGCCCACAGCCCACAGAACTTGATCAGGATGCAGAGTGTTTTTGAAATGCCCAAGTTACCCTTACATTTACATATGTTATTTGTGTACTACTCTGGGACACCTATCTGAGAAATATATTTGATTTTGAAGTTACTAAAGAACAGAGTGAGAAGGAAATTCTAATTTTATACCTTTCCCAAGGTTAACTGTTTAAAACATGTTTTGCCAACAGAGCCCTCCTTTCATAAGTCTAGTCAGTGTATAAAATTTAACAGCTTTACAGTCAGCGGCTGAATATTGAATTGGTGAAAGATACAGGTTGGATTTGCTGATGAGAATCTTAAGATAATTTTGCAGGGCCTTGAATCACTGATGACCATTTACAGGCACCCAACACGTATCAAATAATATTTTACTGATTAGATTCAGAGGACAGAGATTAGAAAGCAGTAAGTCCCTAACTTTCTATTAGCTACTCACAATATGAGCTGCCCTTTCTGTTACACGAGGCCTTATCAAATTTATCCCATTGCTTCAATATGGACATTAAATATTTATTACTCTGTACCAGATTTATGGGAAAGAACACACTCCTAGCAATAATTACATGGCAAAGACCCACATTTCTAGACTGAAAATGCAGTCTGGATAGTTGACCATGAAATACAGCTGTTACTGCCACCAGTTAAGCAGAACATGGATGCTTGAATACTAAGCTGCATGTAAACATTTTAAAATACCTGTCTTACCAGTGTCCACTGACATAAATATGGCAGCCAATAAATTGAGGTTAGATAGAAAATACAAATTGCATATACAAAATCAATTCTAGTCATTTACACTTGTGCACTTTCTCGGTGTGACTGAAGGCAAATTAAACATCTTTAATCTGACCCAGGAAACACCCAGAATATATTCAAAAATAGTCAAGCATTTAGCACAGTTTGTATAGTTTAAAATATAAACAAAATATATTGTGTTAGATGGTGGTACTTGACTAATTTGAGAGTTTTTTTAGTTTTGGGGGATTTTTTTGAGAAGGGCAATGAGGGAATTGCAATGGCTGTAATATATATGAGCACGTTATGGGCTGGGAGGGGTGAGTATTGCATTCCTAGGAAATGGGTATATCATGATTTTCCATAATGCAAAGCCATGTCATCTTTGCATGCATCAAAAATTGCAGTTATGAAGAAACATTTCATGCGGATTAATTTACTTCTTTTCACACAAATTCAGTGAGAGCAAATTTTATTCCGCATCTCAATTTTTTTTGGTAGCAAGTTCTAAATGTTAGAAGATCGAATTTCTGTAACCTGAGCGGCTGTGATGCAGGGATCGCTTGTCTTCAAAAGGGTGTTTGATGAAATATCGCATGATGGGCTTGTCATCAAAATTGAATGCAAAGGAGCCAGTATCAGCATAGGTCGAAAACTGATAAAATGACAGGAAAGAAAGTATCAATGAATGGTGTTTATCAGGCTGGAGGAATGTGTAGAATGGTGCTCCCCAGAAGTTAGTGCTAGAACCAGGAAAAAACATTATATTGAAATCATGACGTCCTGGAGCAATTTAAATAAAAGTAATAACCATAATGAGAGTGAAATATCCTTAAACATTTGCAGGAATCTATTGGCAAATCTGTCTTCCAGTGTCTCAGAATGTGATGTGGTTACCATAGAAATTATACAGAAAGGCACAGACCCCCAGAGTGGCACTATTTTAGTGTGTGTTTTATTGGCAATACAATTTAGGCATCGCAGAGGAGCATGTTGTACAGTTTTTGCCTCACAACTCCAGCAATCCAGGTTTAATCCTGACCTCAGGTGTGGTCAGCGTGGAGACTGCATGTTCTCCTTGTGACGACATGTCTCTCCCGCGGTGCTCAAACCTCATCATAAATCCCAAAGACAAGCAGGTAAGGAAGTTAATTGACCACTGTAAATTGGCATTCATTAAGGATGAGTAATTGCATAACTGCTGCTCACCATTAGAAAGTAAGTAGTGAGCACTAAAGTCATGCCAGCAATAGGTAGAGATCATTGAAAGTCCAGTGCAGAATAGCATGGGCGCAGTTAGCTCATTATACCATTCGGGACCGAGTCATCTCGATGGAAGAAGTGGGTAATTGAAGAGAGATTATGTACTCAAGTGAAGCTTGGAAATCCCTAAGGGCTAAGACAAAGCACTAATACCAGGTGAAAGTAAAATTAAGTTGCACAAGATGTCATACTAAGTGGAGATAGTAGCAAGTCCCATCTGCCGGTACAATTACAATTACACTCACACGCACACTCACAACTATTCCATCACTCAGCCACACAGAACTCACCTTTATGTGCTGTGACAGGTACTCATCCCTGGCAACCATTTGATTTACAGAGATTGAAATGGAATTACTAACTCCCTAGCAGAAGAACAAAAAATAGGAGTAAGAATGAAATGAATTAAATGAATAAAATATAGCTGATCTTTTACTTCAATGCTACTTTCCTGCACTGACCTTATATCCCTTGATTCCCTTAATGCTCCAAAATAGTAAGATTAAACGAGAACTTACCAGTTTGAAGTTTGATCTTGATTTTATGAGGAGTTACGATGAGTGATTACGTGAAGAAGGCCGTCCAGGCGCATGCGCTTCATTCTTTGAAGCAGCGGTGTGAAATCACAGATAAGAGAATTGACCCGAGGATAGTAAGATTTTGAAGAACTGGAACTACCAGATGACCTTGATAATATGAGGGAGGGAGAGGTGGGCACGTAATCGCTCATCGTAACTCCTCATATAAGCAAGATCAAATGTCAAACTGGTAAGTTCTCGTTTAATCTTACTATTTTACTTCGGAGTCACGTGAGTGACTACGTGAAGATTTTAAAGCTCTGTGATTTCATGCCGTGGAAAAAACGAGTCCACACAATCACGACTGCCTCAGTTTACAACAGGTAAGGGTAAACATTAATAATGCATTCAGACATGACATAGTTTTAAAACATGCTGATGCTGATAAATGAACAAATAATAATAATAGTAACCCCTCTCATCCGGGGGCAAACTATAAAATAGAACCTAAAATAGAGTTGGCAAATACCCCTGGTCTGGCAATGGGTTAAAATAAAATGTTTGGAAAACTTGTTCACTAGACTCAGATTCAGATTCAGATTCAGATTCAGATTCAACTTTATTGTCATTGTGCAGTGTACAGTACAGAGACAACGAAATGCAGTTAGCATCTCCCTAGAAGAGCGACATAAATATGAGCAGTAAATAAATAAATCTAATAAATCCTGGTGGGAGGAGTGTCCGGGGGGGGGGGGGGGTGTGATTGGCAGTCACCGAGGTACAGTGTTGAGTAGTGTAACCGCCGCAGGGAAGAAGCTGTTCCTGGACCTGCTGGTCCGGCAACGGAGAGACCTGTAGCGCCTCCCGGATGGTAGGAGGGTAAACAGTCTGTGGTTGGGGTGAGAGCAGTCCTTGGCGATGCTGAGCGCCCTTCGCAGACAACGCTTGCTTTGGACAGACTCAATGGTGGGGAGTGAGGAACCGGTGATGCGTTGGGCAATTTTCACCACCCTCTGCAGTGCTTTCCGGTCGGAGACAGAGCAGTTGCCATACCATACTGTGATGCAGTTGGTAAGGATGCTCTTGATGGTGCAGCGGTAGAAGTTCACCAGAATCCGAGGAGACAGATGGACCTTCTTTAGTCTCCTCAGGAAGAAGAGACGCTGGTGAGCCTTCTTGACCAGAGTTGAGGTATTGTTGGTCCAAGAGAGGTCATCGGAGATGTTGACCCCCAGGAACCTGAAGCTGGAAACACGT
Source organism: Malacoraja senta (assembly GCA_038087875.1). Taxonomy (NCBI): domain Eukaryota; kingdom Metazoa; phylum Chordata; class Chondrichthyes; order Rajiformes; family Rajidae; genus Malacoraja; species Malacoraja senta. Next base: position 32,150,828 of record CM075980.1, read on the forward strand.
TCCACCTCCCTCCTGTTAATGTGGATGGGGGTGTGCATGCCGCCCCTAGACTTCCTGAAGTCTACAATGAGCTCCTTGGTCTTCTTGGAGTTAAGGGCCAGGTTGTTGTCAGCGCACCATGCTGCTAGGAGCTGGACCTCCTCCCTATAGGCCGACTCATCGTTGTTGCTGATGAGGCCAATCACCGTTGTATCATCTGCATACTTGATGATGGTGTTAGTACCATGTACAGGTGTGCAGTCGTAGGTGAAGAGGGAGTAGAGGAGGGGGCTCAGCACACAGCCCTGTGGAACGCCGGTGTTCAGGGTGAGGGTTGAAGAGGTGTGCTTGTCTAAACTAACAGACTGGGGTCTGTTGGTTAGAAAGTCCAGTATCCAGTTGCAGAGGGAGGGGTCGATGCCCAGGTCACCGAGTTTGGTGATCAGTTTAGAGGGTATGATGGTGTTGAATGCTGAGCTGTAATCGATGAACAGCATTCTTACGTAAGTGTCTTTGTTGTCGAGGTGGGAGAGGGCGGAGTGAAGTGCCGTTGAGATGGCATCCTCCGTACTCCTGTTCTTGCGGTAGGCAAACTGATAGGGATCCAACGTGGGGGGTAGGCAGCCTTTGAGGTGTGCCAGGACCAGCCTCTCGAAGCACTTGGCGATGATGGGAGTAAGTGCAACTGGGCGGAAGTCGTTGAGGCTTGCCACAGTGGAGTGTTTTGGCATCGGCACGATGGAGGTGGATTTAAGGCACGTGGGCACAACTGCTTGGGCAAGTGACAGGTTGAAGATGTCAGTCCAGACGTCTGTCAGCTGCGCAGCACAGGCCCTGAGGACGCGCCCGGGGATGCCGTCGGGGCCAGCAGCCTTACGTGCATTAGTCCTACTCAGTGCCACGTACACGTCGAAGGGGGTGAGTGAGAGGGGCTGGTGATCGGCAGGGAGCACCGCCTTGATGGCCAACTGCCGATTGTCCCTATCGAAATGGCCATAGAAGTGGTTGAGCTCCTCAAGGAAGGAGGCGTTACTGGATGTGGGGGTGGTGTTGGTGGGTCTAAAGTCCGTGATGGCCTGGATGCCTTGCCACATGCGTCGGGGGTCGGAGTTGTTGTTGAAGTGCTCCTCAATCCTGAGTTTATGGCAGTGCTTGGCCTTCTTTATGCCCTTCTTCAGGTTAGCCCTGGATGAACTATAGGCTCGGGCATCGCCTGACCTGAAAGCGGTGTCCCGTGCTTTCAGCAGTAGCCTGACCTCGCTGTTCATCCATGGCTTCTGATTCGGGAATATGGTCACCTGTTTGAGGGAGGTGACACTGTTGATGGTGGAGTTTATAAAGTCCAGAACAGATGATGTATAGGAGTCAATGTCCGTGTGGGAGTCAAGGGTGGCCTGGGCTGCAAACGCCTTCCAGTCAGTGTTTCCAAAACACTGCTGAAGTGTGGAGTCCGCATCCTCTGACCAGACTTTAACTGTCCTCACAGTGGGTTTAACCCGTCTGATGAGTGGGGAGTACTTTGGGAGCAGGAACAATGAGAGGTGATCAGACTGTCCAAGGTGGGGGAGGGGGATGGCTTTGTAAGCTTCAGCCATGTTGGTGTAGACTTTGTCCAGTGTCTTGCCTTCTCTAGTGGCGAAGGAGACATGTTGGTGGAATTTGGGGAGTACAGTCTTCAGGTTGGAGTGATTGAAGTCACCCGCAACAATGAAGGCTGCCTCGGGGTTGTGAGTCTGTTGTTTGCTAATGGCAGAATGCAGATCTTTCATTGCAAGCTTGGCATTAGCATCAGGAGGAATATAGGCTGCAGTCACAACAGTGGAGGTAAACTCTCTGGGCAGATAGAACGGTCTGCATCTAACCAAGAGGAACTCTAGGTTAGCTGAGCAGTGACTCTCGATGATGGTGGTGTCCGTGCACCATGCTTTGTTTACATAAATGCACAGACCTCCACCTCTGGTCTTACCGGAGTCAATTGTCCTGTCCGCTCGGAGTAAATGCCGCCCCGTTAGCTGGATGGCGCTGTCAGGAACGTCGGTGTTGAGCCAAGTTTCAGTGAGGATCAAGATGCTGCAGTCTTTGATCCAGTTGTGGGAGGTGATCCTTAGCCGGAGTTCGTCCATTTTGTTAACCAGTGAGCGCACGTTGGCGAGGAAAAGGCTAGGAATCGCTAGACCATCCTGCAGTCGGCAGGATGTGGTCCAGAGGATCGTACATAACCCTTGCTGCTGATGTAGTAGCAGCCCTGGTGGAGTGAGATTAGAAAATTAGAATTTGTATCTACTCTTGTATGAGCCAGAACCCCATATAACCACCTGGAAGTGGTCTGAACTGATACCTTCTTATGAGGTTTTTAGTAACTAACTACATAGGTAGTATGAGAGCCTCTCAGGCTCTAGGTGATCTAGACGTAATGTTGTAAACGTGTGACCACACATAACCGAAGGTGCATGGGGTATGCCATGAGAACTAGTTTGAGACCTGACACACTGGCTGCCCTGCTTAACTGATCGTAAACACGAAATATTAAATTATTAGCAGGTATAACCATCCTGTCCAGTCGCAATTTATGTAACGACTGGACCCGTTGCGCTGAGGACAGCGCCAAAGGGATACTACCTTGTGAGAGCCAAGCCAATGATAGGGATAGCTGGAGCCCCCTGGTAAAGTAGTGTTAACACAATGTCAATATCCCATACTTCCGTGTACTTGGGTCTGGGAGAACTTGTGTAAAGATATCCTAATAAACTGGAATCAGAGGGTGAGACCCGACAGAGCTGGGTCCTGCTCGCTGCAGGAAATATGATGAGAAGCATGTTGACACAGTTGATGGGACTATAACTTAATTATTGTCAAGGGCCCATTGAAAAATGAATTTTAAGATGTCAGTGTCCGTGCCGTATTTATATGTAACATAGCGTTTAAACAGAAACGCTTCCCATCTCCTGAAGAGGAAATGTACTGCTTTGTTGGTGCTACCCCTGCACACTGCAGTGAGCACATACATGGATCGGCCTGACATCCCGAGCCGCAGGGGTTGTCTTGTCATATTCTGTAAGGCAATGAATTGATTAATCATGCAGAGGCTGGTTCCCCGAGTCCCAGGCTGAACCAGCAAAATTTATGTTTAGAAACCCCATATAGGGTTCTACTATAATTCCCAACATTGCGGGAAACCATGGCTTCATAGGCCAGTCAGACAGTACGAAAACCCCTGAAGCGGGATCTTGCTGAATTTGTTGCAAGACCTGACTGATGAGGCAAAATGGAGCAACGACATGAATGAACATTCCTCCGTGTAGCGAGAATGTATCTCTCGCCACTGTCATGCCAGATGTCTTGCAACCGGTGAAAGAGCCTGGATGCAAACATATCGATATTCAGTGTTCCATTGAGCCATGATGTCATAAAATACTTAGTGATCCAACATCTATTCTGTGTTGTCATTGATTTTACGTGATGATACACCAACGCCAAATAAGGTTGGGTAAATATGACAGGATACTTTGGCTTGATTGCACGCATGTGACAAACAAATGCCACCACCACAGTGTATCAACGTGGAACTGAGCATGCATATCCGCACAATAACCCTTTAACCCATAGTATGCACCTAGTGTCTATAGATAGTTGATACCAACAACTGAAGAATTGGTAATTCATGCAAATCTCATTTGTCTCCATAACTAGAGATGGCATTCGTAATTTCGCATCTTAGAGCACTTGCATCAGTTTGTAATAACTGAAGATTTGTTGACCAACTACTGGAGCAATGCTGAATATTGTTCGTCCACCATTGTGGCTTTGGTGGCTTCAGCTGGTAAAAGCATAGATCCGTTACCAAATTGCACAGCCGAAACACAGCTGCTATATTGCCAATTTACACTTGATGAATAGAAGACTGCTTGATAACAAGATTATTACAGGCTTCTATTGATTCCAATCTCTTGCCCCAGGGCAGAATCACAGATAATGAATAGTTAACGGTAATACCAAATAACCAATAACTGTAGTTGGTATCAATTTTAATTAACTGGAGGAACCTCAATTTCCTAAATTTAGTTGCGGCTGAAAACAGTTAACTTTAGCAAAAACAGCGTTTAGAATATCATCCAGTTTAGCCATAACAACTGTTTTTTTAGCTCTGAGCAGTCCCAGCACCGGTTTAGTTATTTGGTAGATAACCTGGGAGCTGAAATAGCCCATAGCAACGCATAACCATTATCATAGCCCCATCCAGAAATCCAAATGTCTCCTGGGATCCCTGTAAATGGGACCTGAATAGTATTCAACTTTGAAATAGATGCATGCCATAAAGATCCTAAAGAAACAGTTTGTTAGACAGTAACGGTTGCATTTACTGAAGAATCTATGTTGCACATGCTAGTTAAATCAATTTTAAACTGACATCCTCCATCATTCATAATGAACAGGCCACGCCTGCCATAATACGTGCCCTTTGAGTTGACAACTCTGGCCAGCTTCCCGGTCTGTCTCGGAAGGTGACCCTGGCCATTATACTGAGCCTGCCTCGAAAGACAACTCTGGCCATAACACTGGGCCCGCCTAGGAAGGCACTGCGGCCATAATTCTGAGCCTGCCTCGAAAGACAACTCTGGCCAATTTCCGAGCTAGTCTCGGAAGGTAATCCTGGCCGTAATACTGAGCCTGCCTCGAAAGACAACTCTGGCCATATTTCCGAGTTTGTTCCGGAAGTAATCCTGGACATAAAACTGAGCCTGCCTTGAAAGACAACTCTGGCCCCAATTCCAAGCCAAGCTTGGTATCCTAGCATACTGTGCAATAATGACCCAATCTCATGTTATCTTTCATTTGTACAAAAAATTGTAAATACCAATTTGTAAATGGTCCACTACCCCATGTTTAGGAGGAACCAAACCCACCTACCTCCGTGTTTACCTGTGGTATGTGGTAAGCCCAACAGCCCTTATGTGGGTTCTATTCCCATCCTTGATTGGAGAGTGTATGAGGATTCCATATGTCCTGACCATTTGGACCTTGGCCTGAAAAGCCTTGCCCAGCTATCAAGCTGCCACCTGTTTCAGTGAACTGCTACTGCCGTTAAGTCGTGGGGTGTGTCGTCGCCGATACGATGAAGCTTTGTTTGTCGTTGGTTCCTTGATCAGTCCACCAACTTTTGCTTCCTCATCCAGGTATATCTGTTGGATAAGTCTTACCTGAAGAGATTCGGCGGCTGGTTTCATTTCCTCCAATGTCACCCCTGATAGCGCTGTTCACTGCCGGCACTTGTAGCGTGAGGGGAAACTCTGGCCCCTCCTGGTTTTTCTGCCCATGGCAGTAACTCATTTGTTTGCGAGTATTTCCTTAGAGCCATATGCATGTGCTCCAGTATGTTCCACGGACATACTTTGAATTTGAAATCAGTTACACACTGACCTCTCGCACTCCCCTCCACAGAGAGGGAGATTCATAGGCAGCCCTGAAAGCAGGTGCTGCCACAGGTACCTGAGGATACCTGTGCTGACATGGCCTCTCCATGGACCTATATCATGATTTTTTTCATTCATTAATTGTATCCATTTATTTATTTATTTATTTATTTATTTATTTATCTTTTCTCTGAGTCAGACAGGAGCTGACTCCAAATGCTCCCCTCCTCAGAGAGGGAGACAGTGCAGCTGCCGTTGCCATTGCCGTGCCCCCGCCACGGGACCCGTGGTGATAACTCCCTCCTTTGGAGTATATCATTGTGGAGCACCTCTCCATCAGGTGCTCCATGTGGGTTTGAACGTTCAAAGACGTTACCCATGAAGGAGGGGATCCTCTCCATCAGGAATCCTCCTGGCCCGACTTGTTTGAGTCAACGGGGCCTCTTCCAATGCTCCCCTGCTCTGGGAGATATTATATCGTGGCTACCCTCCAAGCAGGTGCCTAGGTGCTACCGGCACCAGTCTGAAGCCGCTGGCTCCATCCAGCGACTCAAAAGGCGAATTTTGACCGCCCCCGCTACCGCACTCCCGCGGTCTCCGTAGCGGGTTCCCACGGTCCGTTCACTCTGGTCAGTGACCGGGGTTGCCCGCGGTCCATGAAGGTTCCCCCGCGGCTGCCCGGACTTCGCCCCGAACTTCCGCAGGAAAAACCCTGAAAACAGGGAATCCTGCAAAAGAAAAACATAACCTGAAAGTAAGTTTAAAACTTACCTTGGGGTTTAAGCTTACCGCTGGCAGGAGCAGCGCCCTGCCAGACCAACGTAGCGCAATGTGGTAGAGGTAATGACGCGCATGCGCCTGGACGGCCTTCTTCACGTAGTCACTCACGTGACTCCAAAGTAAAATCTTCAATTCCTTTCTTAATATATTCAGTGACTGAGCTTCCACAGGTTTTTGGTTAGATAATAACAAAGATTCACCAACAAATCCAAGACTGTCTGAATACTACAGTGGAAGCTCAGATTGCTGTGATCTAAATACAGCTTACGGCCAGCCAGACTATACTTGCTGGCTCTGGAATCCACTGTTGCCACAGGCCTTGAGGCTGTGATGGCACCTCAGCAATCTGTTCTCCAGCAGATTGCTGCACCAGTTGCCTCGGGCAATGTCATTGGTTCCACTAAGAACGAATCTGTTGTCATTTCTCAGTCTGGCACCATAAATATCACACCCAATGCCACGCCAATAGCGACGTTGCAGTTACCATTGAAACAACTGCCTCACATCGCTGTTACTCATGGACGGACGGTGCTGACCAAAGTCGGGTCATTTTGGTGCATAGCAGCCTAGTCACCTTTCATGGCCAACTGTAACATGTTCCTCTCCAAAGTGTTCCTCACCAACTTGTCTGCAAAATTGAGAGATTTCTGCATGTGTGAAGCAAGACATGTTGAGGACAGGCTCAAATGTTCTATTGTTAATTGATAGAAACATAGAAACATAGAGAATAGGTGCAGGAGGAGGCCATTCGGCCCTTTGAGCCAGCATCGCCATTCATTGTGATCATGGCTGATCGTTCCCAATCAATAACCGTGCCTGCCGTCCATGCCTTTATGGATTAACAATAATGCTAATTGGATACATTGAAATATCTGGCCTGTTGATTTGTTTGATTTTAGTTTCACAAAGCTGATCTTTATCAGATGTTAAAAGAACCCAAACAGCAATGATTCCTGCTGTTCTAGCTGGTTCATGTCAAAGTCTCCATTTGTGATACTCAGAAGCTTTCATATATTACTGGCATTGCACTAATGATCATTGTTGTACCACATGATGTTTCTTATATGGTTAGTGGGTAAAGAATGCAATGAGGTATCAAAGGCGAATGATGAGACTTTTACCTGATGGATTTGTGAATTTATGATGGAGTAGCTCAGTGGTACTTTACCACTAAAAATAAAAACTCCTCGTGCTAACAGTACTAATTTGTTCAAGTCCCGATCTTACAGTCTACCTCATTGTGACCCTTACACTTTTTCTTTACATTCCCTTTCTATGTAGCTATAACTCTATATTCTGCACTCTCTTTCTTTCTCGTCAGCACAACCTATGGTACTGAAGCATGGTTTGATTTACCCAGATAGCTGGATCACGCACAAGGCAACGTTTTTCTCAGTACATCTGACAATTATAAAACAAAGCCAATACCAATGTTATAATAATTAATTAAAGAGGTTATGATAATACCATTGGAAAATCACCATCAAATCAAGTAGTCAAAATGGCTTCATGAAGGGGACCTCATGTCTGACAGATGGATTCGAATTTTTTGAAGAAACTTCCACCAAAGGATGAGAGAGGGAGAGGGGAACCAGTGCGCGCTTTGCTTAAGGTTTTAAGTAAGGGTCCGTCAAGGTGTTGCAAAGAAGCTTAAGTCACTGGAAAGTAACCCATGGTGTTGGAAGTAATATATCAGCATGGCAGAGCTTTGGCTAACAGGCAAGAGTCAACTGGTAAGGATCAGGGAATCAATTTCATGTCAGCAACCTGTAATGAGTGGGTTATTACAGGGAACTGTGCTGTGACTTCAACTGGTTACAATATAGATAAATGACTTGGAGGAGATAAGCATAAAATGGCCAGGCTTGCAAGCATCGCTAAAATAAGTGGGAAGGTAATTTGTGAGGAAGATACAAATAGTTATCAGAGATATTGATAGGTGAAGTGAGTGAGCAAAATATTGGTAGTTGGAGTATTATTTGGGAAAATATATAATTCATTTCAGAAGAAAGAACAAAAGAACAGAATTATTTAAATGAAGATTACAGAGAACTGCAATACACAGATTTAAGTGTCGATGTACATAAAACAAAACAAAAAACAGACACCAGTGTAGTAGATGATAGGGGAGATGAATGTAATGTTCCTTATTTCAAAGGGGTTGGATTGTGAATGTAAGAAGGTTTTATTGTAACAGCACACATGAAACCAATTCTATGGAACTACAAACAGCTGTGTTCCTCCCATCTAAGGAGATATGTTACTTCATTGGATTTCATTCACGGAAGATTCACTAGGATAATCCTGGGTACGGAGCGATTGCCTGTTTAGGACTAGAAGGTTCAGCAGGTTGTGACTCGTTGGACTTTAGAAGAATGAAGGGCAATGATGATTCCTGCAAAGAGGGTGGATAGAGTAAATGCTTGGTCAGAATGTTACCTCATATGGGAGAGTCCAGAACCAGAGGGAAGGTTCTCAGAATAAGGGATAGCTATTGAGATAGAAATGAGGAAGTATCTCGTCTGTTTGATGCTTATGAGTTTTTAATACTCCTTTTCACGGCTCGGGGACAGAGAGGTGATGTATATTCAAGGCTTGGATGGATGGATAGAGAGATGACAGGAAAGAGAACTTGATGAATATGTAGCAGCCCAGGATCCTCTTGAAGGGATCAATAAGCTAAAGAGCCTACTCCTGGTCCCACTTCTTATGGACTGAAGTGTTCAAATACCATGACATAACTGTTCAATGTATTTCTTGTACCAGTTTTCTGTAGTTTTATTTTGCAAAACAAAAATCTGAAATTGCATTGAATCTTTCAATAAGTTATTTTTCTGAACCAGAAAACAGAACGTACCAACATTTACAAATTTTAGCTGGATTCAGCCATAATGGGTGAAAGCATTAGAAGAGCTGAGTCATTTCTTCTAAACAAACCAATTCCATTATGAAAGGAAGGGTCATTGTATCTCTTTGAAATATAATAGCCAATTCAAAAAAAATGGCCAAGTTGAAGAAAAACCACAATAAACAGCGACATAGGAAGCATGAGCTTGCAGTAGCTACCAAAGTGTATAATTCTTACCAAATTTCACTTGGGCTACAATAAAAGTTAATAATAGATGAACCCGTTGCACAGGATAGAATAGACTATTAACTGCATCCCAATAATTTTCCTGACTTTCTTTTCCATTGTGTGGCTGTGCAAGGGAACCAAAGGTGAAGCAATATCTCTCTGGCAGAGTAAAAACAAGTCAACAATTTGTTGGTTTCTACTGCATAACTGAGAATCGTATCTTTGAATATTCTTTTGTTGTATAAAGTAAATCAATGAATCATTCCAGATACGGATGAGATGCATGACTCATTTTGTTCTGCTGTAATCTAATGCTTCAACACCTACTGTACACCTACACTGGGGAAAGATCACAATGGGTGCAAAAAGGACAGCGTTTTACTGAAATTTGTAATATTTAGCATTTTCTAGCTCTATCAATACTTTCCACTTGCCAATATTACACTTGTATGGAATAAACACAGATATTGTATTCATAAAATAGCAATGAACCACACTGATCATAAATGGAACTCACCAATCAACAAATAAGATTATGAAAATTGTTTGACAAAAGAGAAAAAAAAGACTTTTTTTGGTCAATTGGCAAGAGTCATTCCCAAGGGGAATTCCAGGAGAGCCCCTGGAAGCAGCTGTCCTCCAGCAATAGCAGTAGCCTTCTAATGAACCTCAAGGCCTGCGTATTTACTACACCTATTTATTTTAATACTCATTGACAGCTCCACTGTAGCAGTTCAGAAGAAGGTCTGTCTATAACTGCAACTTATTGGACTTTCAGTGGGAAAATTCATAGGGGATTCCCTTGCACATTCATGGAAGCTGGTACAACCATCCGAGGGAAAGGGTTTTGTGACATTAACTGGAGGAAATGTGGATTGGATGTGGTTAGGGAGTTAATTAATGAAAGATTGAAAAGCACATGTAACTAGCACTGATGGTTTCCAGGTTTTATAGACAAAAATGGGAGGTCACTCTTCTCTTAGAAGGATGATTTGGAATTGTAAATCTATTCATGAAGCTGGTAATCTTTAACTCAACCTAATCTGCATATGGGGAGCACAGCTTTCCAGGGCTCTGGAGATACAACAATTTTAAAATATTGTCAAGTTCAACACTGAGATGAAGAATTTATTTACAACACCATTGTGTGTGACAGGTTGTAGAAAAGCTCTCAGCCCACTAATCCAATCCCCATAACCAGTAAACACTCTTACCATCAGATCCCTCATGACATTCAGATCAGATTCAGATTCAACTTTATTGTCATTGTGCAGTGTACAGTACAGAGACAACGAAATGCAGTTAGCATCTCCCTAGAAGAGCGACATAAATATGAGCAATAAATAAATCTAATAAATCCTGGTGGGATGAGTGGGACGAGAGGGGGGGGGGGGGTGATTGGCAGTCACCGAGGTACAGTGTTGAGTAGTGTAACAGCCGCAGGGAAGAAGCTGTTCCTGGACCTGCTGGTCCGAAAACGGAGAGACCTGTAGCGCCTCCCGGATGGTAGGAGGGTAAACAGTCTGTGGTTGGGGTGAGAGCAGTCCTTGGCGATGCTGAGCGCCCTTCGCAGACAACGCTTGCTTTGGACAGACTCAATGGAGGGGAGTGAGGAACCGGTGATGCGTTGGGCAATTTTCACCACCCGCTGCAGTGCTTTCCGGTCGGAGACAGAGCAGTTGCCATACCATACTGTGATACAGTTGGTAAGGATGCTCTCGATGGTGCAGCGGTAGAAGTTCACCAGAATCTGAGGAGACAGATGGACCTTCTTTAGTCTCCTCAGGAAGAAGAGACGCTGGTGAGCCTTCTTGACCAGAGTTGAGGTATTGTGGGTCCAAGAGAGGTCATCGGAGATGTTGACCCCCAGGAACCTGAAGCTGGAAACGCGTTCCACCTCCGTCCCGTTAATGTGGATGGGGGTGTGCGTGCCGCCCCTAGACTTCCTGAAGTCTACAATGAGCTCCGTGGTCTTCTTGGAGTTAAGGGCCAGGTTGTTGTCAGCGCACCATGCTGCTAGGAGCTGGACCTCCTCCCTATAGGCCGACTCATCGTTGTTGCTGATGAGGCCAATCACCGTTGTATCATCTGCTTACTTGATGATGGTGTTAGTACCATGTACAGGTGTGCAGTCGTAGGTGAAGAGGGAGTAGAGGAGGGGGCTCAGCACACAGCCCTGTGGAACGCCGGTGTTCAGGGTGAGGGTTGAAGAGGTGTGCTTGTCTAACCTAACAGACTGGGGTCTGTTGGTTAGAAAGTCCAGTATCCAGTTGCAGAGGGAGGGGTCGATGCGCAGGTCACCGAGTTTGGTGATCAGTTTAGAGGGTATGATGGTGTTGAATGCTGAGCTGTAATCGATGAACAGCATTCTTACGTAAGTGTCTCTGTTGTCGAGGTGGGAGAGGGCAGAGTGAAGTGCCGTTGAGATGGCATCCTCCGTACTCCTGTTCTTGCGGTAGGCAAACTGATAGGGATCCAATGTGGGGGGTAGGCAGCCTTTGAGGTGTGCCTGGACCAGCCTCTCGAAGCACTTGGTGATGATGGGAGTAAATGCAACTGGGCGGAAGTCGTTGAGGCTTGCCGCAGTGGAGTGTTTTGGCACCGGCACGATGGAGGTGGATTTAAGGCACGTGGGCACAACTGCTTGGGCAAGTGACAGGTTGAAGATGTCAGTCCAGACGTCTGTCAGCTGCGCAGCACAGGCCCTGAGGACACGCCCGGGGATGCCGTCAGGGCCAGCAGCCTTACGTGCATTAGTCCTACTCTGTGCCACATACATGTCGTAGGGGGTGAGTGTGAGGGGTTGGTGATCGGCAGGGAGCACAGCCTTGATGGCCATCTCTAGATTGTCCCTATCGAAGCGGCCATAGAAGTGGTTAAGCTCCTCAAGGAAGGAGGCGTTGCTGGATGTGGGGGTGGTGTTGGTGGGTCTAAAGTCCGTGATGGCCTGGATGCCTTGCCACATGCGTCGGGGGTCAGAGTTGTTGTTGAAGTGCTCCTCAATCCTGAGCTTATGGCAGTGCTTGGCCTTCTTTATGCCCCTCTTCAGGTTAGCCCTGGATGAACTGTAGGCTCGGGCATCACCTGACCTGAAAGCGGTGTCCCGTGCTTTCAGCAGTAGCCTGACCTCGCTGTTCATCCATGACTTCTGATTCGGGAATATGGTCACCCGTTTGAGGGAGGTGACATTCAAAGGCATCTGGGATCAGAGTTGAAATTTTTCACCTCAATGGCGAAGAGTCATTACACTGACATCATCACACATCAGACCATCTCTAATCAAACCCCACTTTCTGTTAACAGTCAGATCTGTTTGGCCTGCTCCAGTGTGCCTACCATGCTGCTGGAAAGTGGGCCTGTCAAACACGCTTTCTCCCATATAGGGCATTCGTGAAGCCGTAGAAGTACTACCCAGATTCTTAATAAAATGCTATTGATTCACTGTAAACTTTTGCCTGAATTGCATATGGAAGGCCAGGGCCTCTGCAGGCATATGTATTATTCATTCATGCGAAAGAACCTGGTGTTGGCATGATAACAGTTAGAGTACAATAGATTCAACAGGTAAGCACATTTTGAACATAGGCTTCTTGAGGTCTCCAATACCGAAAGACTCCTTGAGAATCTTTAATATCCAAGATTCTATATTTGGTCCTTTGTGCAAACAACAAGATGCTCTAAAAGGACATCTTTTCAAATATTTAAAGATATTGCATCATGTAGTTCCTTTTGCTAAACAAAGGCACCCAACCAATCCGATGTACAAATTCCCTCGACAAGCCTTCATTATACATATAGCTGAATGACCTTTCCAATGGCATTATTTCTTCTTGTAGATAATTACTGAACCAATTTCAGAATTTTGACATTGAAAAGGATTTTTAATCTTAAATACATTCCAGTTTGGAAGACTCTAATTATATTTGATCATTTTGTTTATAGCTGTATCACTATGTATTTCACTTCATAATTTTTTTGAGTTAACCTCAAGCTTCTATTCAGTAATTTAGTGTCTGTTTAATTGTTTTTTGCAGCCTCTGCAAAGGAAGAACTCTTTACTCTGTTGTAAGAGATGCTAAAATGGTGTTGGATGTGAACAAGACCAGACAAATTGCTCAGGAGATCGTAAAGGTGCGCAATGTGTTACAAGTGTACACCAATAGTGTGCGCCAACATCTTTATTTCACATGGTTTAACTTGGTTTAAATCCACTTGCTGTTACAGGATAGAAAGAAACTTTGCATTTTATATGGATCACTTTAGAAAAAAAATTATGCATGTATTTGTTTTATGCTACTTTGAGCAAATATTCTTGTGCACTAATATGAAATATTGTAATTTAATTTTTAAGGGTATGGGTTACCTACATGCGAAAGGAATTCTTCATAAAGATTTGAAATCAAAGAATATATTTTACGACAATGGAAAGATAATCATTACCGATTTTGGACTCTTCAGCATCTCTGGAGCTTTGCAAGAGGGCAGGTACAGTGTTGCAATGCATTTAAATCACTATTGTGGAATTTAGCAATTACGGGATCGATTTTAACAGTTTGTTGCGACAAAATAGGGAAGATTTTTATTTCCATTTTTGGTATGCCTGAAAAGCAGGCTTCCGTTGAAAATATTGGAATTGTGGGCAGCATGGATTCTTTTTAACTCTATTAAAGGTATTCTATTAAATAGTTTTCACTGCAACAATACTTGATGCTGCAAGAACAAGGAAGGCAGATTTTGAGGAAGTCTGGAACCCTTGTCAGTTGACGGTAAGTGGTAAAACAAATGTGGATTATCGGACTGTAACTTCAATTGAGCTCCTGGCTTTACCAGAGATAGCAATCACTTGGATTCATTATGAGTTTACAGAAATGTATCATTGTGGTCTTTAAGGTGTAATATTCTTGCATGGCATGTACTGCAGTACTCTACCACAAGCTCTTGTCTGTGCAGTCCAATCTGCAGTTGTTTGCTTGGGCCAAGCCACCACTCATATCCAAGTTATTTACAAAAAACTGTTAAATGTTGGACATTGTCTCTCCCTTGTTTCTTCTATCTCATCTAGATTTCTACTATACCCCAATTAATATTTCCACCTATACCAACTAATCTTTACGACTATAATTCCGACCATAATGTTAAATAAAACTAAGAAACTGAAGATACATGCATTGAATATGGATCCCCAATAAATCAACATATTTATTTTTGTACCAGGAAACAAACAGCACTCACTCTTAGGCACATTGTAGCCAACAGCTAGGATGAAAACACCACCAGGTGTCAGAGGTTATGGGGAGAATGCAGGAAAATGGGGTTAGGAGGAAGAGATAGATCAGCCATGATTGAATGGCGGAGTAGACTTGATGGACCGAATGGCCTAATTCTACTCCTATTCCTTTTGACCTTTTGAGATTCAGGGACAGTTTCTTCTCAGCTGTTATCAGGCAACTGAATTATCCAACCACAACCAGAGAGCAGTGCTGAACTTCTATCTACCTCTTTGATGATCCTCGAACTATCCTTGATCGGACTTTGCTGGCTTTACCTTGCACTAAATGTTGTTCCATTATCATGTATCTACACACTGTAAATGGAGCAATTGTAATCATGTATTGTCTTTCTGCTGACTGATTAGCACTCAACAAAAGCTTTTCTCTGAAGCTGAAGAAGGGTTTCGGCCCGAAACGTTACCTATTTCCTTCGCTCCATAGATGCTGCTGCACCCGCTGAGTTTCTCCAGCATTTTTGTGTACCAAAGCTTTTCTCTACCTTGGTTCACGTGAAAATAAACAAAACTTAACTAAAGTTCCACCCATTGTTATTAGTCATAGAGTCATACTGCGTGGTAACTTGCCCACACCGGCCAACATGTCCCAGCTACACTAGTCCCATCTGCCTGCATTTGGGCCATATCCCTCCAAACCTGTCCTATCCATGTACCTGTCTAACTGTTTCTTAAACTATGCAATAGTCCTCTGGTCCTCGATTCCCCTACTTTGGGCAAGAGACTCTGTGCAACTACCCGATTTATTCCCCTCATGATTTTATACACCTCTATAAGATCACCCCTCATTCTCCTGTGCTCTGACAAATAGAGTCCTGCCTTTTCAACTTCTCCCTATAGATCAGATCCTCGAGTCCTGGCAACATCCTCGTAAATCTTCTTTGCACCCTTTCCAGCTTGACAACATCTTTCCTATAACATGGTGCCCAGAGCAGAACACATTACTCTAAATGTGGTGTCACCAATGTCTTATATAGTGTAACTGCAACATGACCTCCCAACTTCTATGCTCAATACTCTGACTGATGAAGGCCAATGTGCCAAAAACCTTTTGACCACCCTATCTCCTTGCGACTCCACCTTTACGGAACTATGTACCTGCACTCCTAGATCCCTCTGCTCTACAACACTTGAGCCCTACCATCCACTGTGTAAATCCTGCCCGTGTTAGACTTCCCAAAATTACAACACCTCACATTTCTCTGTATTAAATTCTGTCAACCATTCCTCAGCCCACCTGGCCAACCAATCATGATCCTGCTGCAATTTCTCACAACCATCTTCACTATCTGCAATATCACCCACTTTTGTGTCATCTGCAAACTTGCTAGTCTTGCCATGTATGTTCCCATCCAAATCATTAGTAGATGGTTGTATACATATGTACATACATACATACATACATATACATACATACATACATACATACATACATACATACCTCATTGCATGTCCTTCTCACAAGGAGGCAGAACTTGAAGGATTAGGACTAGCAATATTTTCTCTACTTCTTTCTCTCACTTTATGTCTTAAAAAATCTAAATCTGGAAGAATATTTCATTCAATGTAAAAATCACATACCGAAAGTGAAAGAGACGAAAAAGGTGCTAGTGAGATTAAAAACAGAAACCATTGAATTTGTAAATTTCAAAATTAATAAGATAAGACTCTGCACCTGAAAGCTGAAGTCATGCCAGAGAGATTTATTAAACAGTAAACTTTTTCTGAGTTTAGTAGTAAAGGGCTAAGGGTGGCAATTTCACCTCATTGCACACAAGTAGCGAAGTAGTATCAAGGAACAATGGGGAAAATTGCACAGCACCTTCCTCTTATCCATGTTTAACAGTATACATGGATGCTGCTGTCTGGTTTGTTTTATTATCATGGCACAGAAGTAATTTTCAAGCATTGCTCTTTACAATAAAGAACACAATCTTCAATGTGTAAGAAGGAACTGCAGATGCTGGTTTACACTGAAGCTAGACACAAAATGCTGTACTAATGACCTGAAACATCACCCATTCCTTCTCTCTGGAGATGCTGCCTGTGCCGCTGAGTAATGGACCTGTCCCACTTTGGTGATTTTTCAGCAGACTGCCGGCGACTGTCAAGTTGCCGGCAGTCGCCTAAAAAACCGGCAACTGGTACGACGACTGTCAGAGTGGAACACATACACACACACATCGCTTCCTTCACCAGCGCGTTATGCAGGCGGGGGACAGGGCAAGCGGGGTGAGCGCTGTCTGAGTGAAAGTCCCATGGTGCAAAGCCAAGGTGATACAGACACATACCGCGCGATGAACAGGAAGGTTGGCGCTGTAATTAAGACCGCTAAAGCACAGTGTACGGTAAGTCCTTTAAAGGAGAGGGGGGAGGAGAAGGAGTGGCGACAACTTTTAAGAAGCCAGCGATACACGGCTGTGAAGCTCGGCGGACATTTAACATTACCGGTCGGTTATCCTTGGTTCTGAAAATTACTGCTCACGTTTTTTTCCCCCAATGAGCCAATCAAATTCACCGGTCAGCACTGGCTACAACCTACGAGAACCTACGAGAACTTTCGACCTCCTGGCAACCCACCTACGGCACGAGAATTCGTACTACTCTCCATGGCGGCTTCAACCACGGAGCGGGCGATGCCAACCTGGATCGCCGTTTGAAGCTCCGGAGCGTTGGGCCTGCAGCGTCGACATCATGGAGCTGTGGTTCGTGGAGCTCCCAACGCGGGCGGCGCTGAACAACATCGGGGAGTCCCTGGGGTCCTTTCCCGAGGGCCGCCTGTGTGAATCCCCGCACGGCGCGGCCTGGGGACTTCGGGAGTCACAGACTCCGGTGGGTAGCGGCCGATTCGTAGGTCCAAGCCACTGGGGTTGGCCTCCCGTTCCGACGTCGGAGTTCCAACATCCCGGCGAGCGGGCCTGAGCGGCGGGCCACCCGTAGCGGCGACTGCAGAGGGCTCCGGAGGCCCTGACCACGGAGAAACATCAGAGGAAGATGACTGACTTTGGTGCCTTCCCTCACAGTGGGAAACATTTGATTCTGCTGTGTGGGGATGTTTTATGTTGGACTCTATCGTGTGTTGTGTTCTTTATTTTATTGTATGGCTGTATGGTGATCACACATTTCACTGTACCAACTGGTACATGTGACAAATAAATGTATCTTGTATCTTGTATTCTAGTCACCGCTAATTTGTTAACATGTTGAAAAATTTGCGGCGACCATAATGCGGCCGCGGCTATAATGAGGCCGGACAGGAAACAAAGAGTAGGGATTAACGGGTCCCTTTCAGAATGGCAGGCAGTGACTAGTGGGGTACCGCAAGGCTCGGTGCTGGGACCGCAGCTATTTACAATATACATCAATGATTTGGATGAAGGGATTCAAAGTAACATTAGCAAATTTGCAGATGACACAAAGCTGGGTGGCAGTGTGAACTGTGAGGAGGATGCTATGAGAATACAGGATGACTTGGACAGGTTGGGTGAGTGGGCAGATGCATGGCAGATGATGTTTAATGCGGATAAATATGAGGTTATCCACTTTGGTTGCAAAAACAGGAAGGCAGATTACTATCTAAATGGCGTCAAGTTGGGAAAAGGGGAAGTACAACAGGATCTGGGGGTCCTTGTTCATCAGTCTATGAAAGTAAGCATGCAGGTACAGCAGGCAGTGAAGAAAGTGAATGGCATGTTGGCCTTTATAACAAGAGGAATCGAATATACGACCAAAGAGGTCCTTCTGCAGTTGTACAGAACCCTAGTGAGACCACACCTGGAGTATTGTGTGCAGTTTTGGTCCCCTAATTTGAGGAAGGACATTCTTGCTATTGAGGGAGTGCAGCGTAGGTTTACAAGGATAATTCCCGGGATGGCGGTACTGTCATATGTTGAGAGAATGGAGCGGCTGGGCTTGTACACTCTGGAGTTTAGAAGGATGAGAGGGAATCTCATTGAAACATATAAGTTTGTTAAGGGTTTGGACACACTAGAGGCAGGAAACATGTTCTCGATGTTGGGGGAGTCCAGAACCAGGGGCCACAGTTTAAGAATAAGGAGTAAGCCATTTAGAACGGAGACGAGGAAACACTTTTTCTCACAGAGAGTTGTGAGTCTGTGGAATTCTCTGCCTCAGAGGGCGGTGGAGACAGGTTCTCTGGATACTTTCAAGAGAGAGCTAAATAGGGCTCTTAAAAATGGTGCAGGGGATATGGGGAGAAGGCAGGAATGGGGTACTGATTGGGGATGATCAGCCATTATCACATTGAATGGCGGTGCTAGTTCAAAGGGCCGAATGGCCTAATCCTGCACCTATTGTCTATTGTCTATTGACTAGTTCCCAGAATGCCAGAACTCCTCACGACCATGAAGGCGACTCCCCGGCAACCACCCGCGAACATGTGGCGACCATGTGGCGACTGCATAGTCTCCTGCAGTCGTCTAAAAAGTCACCTAAGTGGGACAGACCCATTACTCCAGCATTTTTTGTCTACAATCTTCAATGTACCTTATTAAAATTCTATTTAGGGAGCAATTAATTTCTCCTACTTCCAAAAAATGACACAAATGCTGGAGTAACTCATCGGGTCAGGCAGCATCTCTGGAAAGCATGGATGGGTGGCATTTCAGGTTGGAACCCTTCTTCGGACTAATTGTGGGGGTGGTGGGGGGATTAGAGGGCTGCAGGATATGAGGGGCAGGACAAAGCATAGCAGATAATTGATAGCTATTGCCTGCCCGACTTTGACCTGCCTATCGTCTCTTCCAGCTGTCTTCTCTCCCCCCCACAAC
This sequence comes from Malacoraja senta, assembly GCA_038087875.1. Classification (NCBI taxonomy): domain Eukaryota; kingdom Metazoa; phylum Chordata; class Chondrichthyes; order Rajiformes; family Rajidae; genus Malacoraja; species Malacoraja senta. Next base: position 32,170,148 of record CM075980.1, read on the forward strand.
CAGTCTGAAGAAGGGTCCTAACCCAAAACTCTACCTATCCATGTTCTCCATAAATGCTGCCTGACCTGCTGAGTTACTCCGGCACTTTGTGTCCTTTTGTGTGTTAACCAGCATCTGCAGTTCTTTGTTTCATTTGGCCCTTCATGCTCAATTTACAAAATGTAATATATAAAGGAGTAATAGCTTAAAACTGATATTCCAAAAGTCATATTAAAACGCTCGCATACAAATCTGTACATGTTTATTATAGTCCAAGAAACATCAAGCCGATTTAAAATGTGTGAGAGAGCAGGAAATGAAAACTGTAGGCTAATTACCCAATTAAAGTCAGTAATCAAGTTCTCTAAAAGGTTCTCATGACTATGAGACTGATGAACTTTAGAAATATTAATGCATCATTACTTTGCATTTACTATTGAACCCGTACCTAATTCCAATATTGATAACGTATGAATATGGAGGTATGCTCCCTATATTATTGAAAGTTGGATGTGAAGCTCTGATTTCCTGTATGCATAAAGAAATATTTAGAAACATGCCAAGTCATGGCAAATTTTGGTTTTACAAGTTCATATTAGCATGCATCTTTTTTTGTGTGTATTATTAAATAACATTATTTTGAAATGTGTTTAATAAATGATCTCATGATGTATCATTGGTCTGTAACCATTTTAATGCTATTGAATGTCATATTAGTCAGGCTTGTCTGGTTCAGTAGAATTCAGAATAACTCAGTGAGTAGTAATATGGCCGAACATAATCTACTTACACTTAAGATTCTATTTAGTCAGGAAGCAAAGAATGAAAATAGAGAAACTGAATTTAATCTGTTCAGTGCTAACAATATATTTAACTCTGATCATTGGATTGTGTTTCACACAGGATGTTATTATAGGGGAAGGAAGCTATTCTAGGTTGCAATGGGAGAAATTCCTGGAAACATGGAAATGTAGAGGAATATAAGCAGGGCTTGTGCATATGCTGCACAATATGATCATTGCCAAATTTCTATCTGAAGAAGGGTCTCGACCCGAAACGTCATCCATTCCTTCTCTCAAGAGATGCTGCCTATCCCGTTGAGTTACTCCAGCTTTTTGTGTCTATCCGGTTTAAACCAGCATCTGCAGTTCTTTTCTACACATTCTATCTCATTACCATATTCCCACCTTACTTCATACCTCTTGATGCATTTTGTATTTGAAAATCTATTCAGGAAAATATCCTCATCAGCACGGTGTGGTAGAGAATTACTTAGACTGAAGAAAATTTCCCTCATCTTATTCTAAATGTCTTAAGGCTCTGTCTCACGGGTTTGCGGTCATTGGCGGTGAAGCGCGGCGTCGCCGGAAGAGGGGACCACACGGCAACCGCGAGAGCGCCGCGCCTATGCCGCGGGAGCGCCGCACGGATGCTGCGCGGGGGCCGAGTGATCTCCGTACGGCCGGTTCCACGAGCTTGCGGCGTCGGGTGATGACATCGCGCAACGCGACGCGCTACGCGATGACATCGTGCAACGCGACGCGCTACGCGATGACGTCATTTCGCGGGGCTGTGGCGGTGCTGGTGGTGATCGCGGCGCTGTGGCGGCGGCTGTGGCGGTGAAAGTTGGACTCATGGCGCTCGTGCCGCACTGGCGGCGGCTGTGGCGGTGCCCGTGCCACACTCGTGCCTCACTGGTGGCGGCTGTGCAGTAGGAAAAGTTTTATCGACATTGTCGTTTTTTTGTGAGCACCGTGCGGTGTTGGGACCTACACCGCACGGCCCCGGCGGTGTGCGTTGGACCGACCCCGCGGTCTCGGTCGGTCCACGAGCGGTAGAAACTTCCTGTTTCACCGCCAATGACCGCAAACCCGTGAGACAGGCCTTTTACGCCCATTGCTGAGACAATGATCTTTGGTTCTTATTTCCCCCAAAATTGCGTACAGCATATTTGAATGGGATTCCTTGTCATTCTTCTGAACACCAATGAATACAGACTCAGTCACTCAATCTCTGTTTCTGTGACAGACATGTCATCCACAAAATCAGTCCCACTGCCAGTCACACCATCCCATACCCACCCCTTTCCGCTTTCCGCAGATACCTTTCCCTCCGCAACTCCTTGGTTCACTCATCCCTTCCCACCCAAACCAACCCCTCCCCAGGTACTTCCCTCTACAACTGCAGAAAATGTAACACCTGTTCCAACATCTCATCCTTCACAACCATCCAGAACCCCCAGCAGCCCTTCCAGGTTAGAGAGAAGTTTACACATACCTTCTCTAATCTCGTCTCCAGCGTTCAGTGCTCCCTATGTGGCCATCCTTTCATCAGCCAGACCAAACGTAGCTTAGGTGACTGTTTTGCCAAACATTTGTGCACAGTCTGCCAAAGCCTGCTAGATCTCTCGGTTGCTAACTGTTTTAACTCTTCTTCCCATTCCCAACCACCTTTCTATCCTGGGTCTTCTCCACTACCAGAGTGAAGTCACACACCAACTGAAGGAACAGCACCTCATATTCCTCATGTGTAGCTTACAACCCAACACTATGAACATTGAATTCTACAATTTTAGGTAGCTACCCAACAATAACTCGTTTTCCTTCTGCCATCTCCTTCCACCTATATCCCTTCCTCTGGCTTCATCTTTTGCTGCTCTTCGTTCCTTACCTCCTTATGTCACAATCATTTGTCTTCTTCCCATCTTTAGCCTTTTTCCGCCCATCTGGCAATCAAACCTCCTTCACCAGGTACCACCTTTCACTTGCTGGGCTCTTCACCAGCACCCACTACTCATCCATCTGTTTTACCCCCTACTACAATCAGTCTGTAGAGGGGTCCTGACCCAAAGCATCACCTATCCATGTTCTCCAGAGATTCTCTGATGCACTGAGTTGCTCAGAGCTTTGTGTGTTTTCTAGTGAATCTTTGATGCATTCTTCTGTGGAGACCAAATCTACTTCAAGTGTCACCTCAACAGGGTCCTGTGATATTATAGACTATAATTCTGTATTCAAAACCTTATGCAATGAAGACCAACTCATTATTTGCCTTTGTACCCGTTTGCTTTCTGTGCATCAGGGCACCTGGATTGATTTGCACATCAACATTTCTCATATTGTCACCAATTAAATACTGCTGCCATATTATATACCTTCACATTCATCACATCTAATCATTCAAGTGGTGCCTTGAAACTTCTGCATTTTCCTCACAACTCACAATCCCACACAGTTTTGCGTTGTCAGCAAACTGAGAAGTATTACATTGGTTCCCTTATCTAAATTTCTGATTAATATAAAATGACTAACTGGGACCTCAAAAAACCCTCAAATTCCCAGGAGTCAATATCATCAACAACTTCTCCTGGACCATTCACATTGAAGCAACGACCAAGAAAGCACACCAACACCTCTACTTCCTGAGAAGGCTTAGGAAGTTTGGCATGTCCCCTATAACTCTCACCAACTTCTACAGATGCACCATAGAAAGCATTTGATCGGTATGCATCACACCTTAGTTTGGGAACAGTTCCATCCAAGACCGCAAGAAATTGCAGCGAATTGTGGATGCAGCCCAGACCATCACACAAACCAACCTCCCTTCTATTGACTCCATTTATACCTCACGCTGTCTAGGCAAGGCCAGCAGCATAATCAAGGATGAGTCGCACCCTGGCCACTCCCTCTTCTCCCCTCTCCCATCAGGCAAAAGGTGTAGAAGTGTGAAAACACTCACCTCCAGATTCAGGGACAGTTTCTTCCCAGCTGTTATCAGGGAACTGAATCATCCTACCACAACCAGAGAGCAGTGCTGGGCCATGGGGAATGTTGTTTAAACTAAAGAGACCTTGGTGTGCAGGTTCATAGTTCCTTGAATGTGGCGACACAGGTAGACAGGATGATGAAGAAGGTATTTTGCATCCTTACCTCCATCAATCAGGGTATTGAGTACAGGAGTTGGGACATCAAGTTACAGCTGTACAGAACATTGGTAAAGCCACATTTGGAGTACTGAGTATCCTGCTATAGGAAGGATCTCATTAAATTGGAAAAGGTGCAGAGGAACGTTGTCAGATGTGGAAGGATTGAATCATAAGTACAGGCTGGATAGGCTGGGTCTTTTTTCCATGGAGTGCAGGAGACGGAATGGTGACATTATAGAAGTTTATAAAATCACAAGCGGCTATTCACCTTACCTTATTCAGATATGATGAATAGCTACAGTCTTTTCCCTGGGACAAATAGGATTAGCTTAATTAGGCAACTTGGTTTGGCACGGACAAGTTAGGCCGAACAATGCATGCTGAATTGCTGTTTGGCTGATTCTAAGATCCCTTATTTTGAAACAATGTTTCTAAATGGTCTAATTTGGGGAAGCTCAATTCCTTATCCACTCCTTTAAGGCCAAAAGGAATGTTATACATTTCAATGAAATCATCTCCCATTCTTTAAAATTTAAGAATTGCAGGCCTATTCTGATTAATCTATTCTCATAACACAAATTCCAAATCCAAGGAATCAATCTGGTAAACCTTCACTCTATTACTGACATATTGTTCCTTAGTAAGTAAGTAAGTAAGTAAGTTTATTGGCCAAGTATTCACATACAAGGAATTTGCCTTGGTGCTCCGCCCACAAGTAACAACATGACATACAGTGACAGTTACGAATGACTCAGAAAACACTAAACATTAATAATAATAAAATATTAATGAGAAAACACCATTGATCAAGCATGTGAACCAACAAAATACCAGATCAAAGGGAGGCTACAGATTTTTGGCTGTTGAGTAGAGCAACTACTCGTGGATAAAAACTGTTTTGATGTCTGGCTGTGGCAGCTTTGACAGTCCGGAGTCGCCTTCCAGAGGGAAGTGATTCAAAGAGTTTGTGGCCATGGTGAGAGGGGTCAGAGCTGATCTTGCCCGCTCGCTTCCTGGCCCTTGCAGTGTACAGTTCATCAATGGAGGGAAGGTTGCAGCCAATAACCTTCTCAGCTGATTGGACCATTCGCTGCAGCCTCCAGGTGTCGTGCTTGGTGGCTGAGCCAAACCAGACCATGATGGAGAAGGTGAGGACAGACTCTACAATGGCCATATAGAATTGGACCATCATTGCCTGTGGCAGATTGTGCTTCCTCAGCTGCCGCAGGAAGTAAATCCTCTGTTGTGCCTTTTTGACTGTGGAGTTGGGGAGATCAAATCTGCACACAAATTTCTAGATATAGTGTCCTACATAATTGAACTAGGAGGTCTCTCCTCTTGCCCTCGTCTTTTTGCAATAGCATCCAATTAACCAATTTCCTTCCCAATTATTTCCTGAACCTACATATTAACTTTCGGTGATTCACATGCACGGATGTCCCTCTGAACACCAACATCATTAAATTGTTCACCAGTTAAAAAAATTCTGTACCTGTTTATTTTCTCAATGAAGCATTTCAATGCATTTGGCCCAAATCCCTCTTTGATATGGGCAATGGAAACCTTTTCTGGTGATGAAAAAGAGTGATTATCAGGAGAGATAAGAACCGTCTTTGGTCAGTTGTGAAACTGCTTAGTCAGATCTCTGGGTGCCTGCTATGCCTCTTTAATTAACAAGAAAAGCAGTAACTAGTTCATTATGGTCTCTGTTCTCCTGAGATTGCACGATGATAGTTGTAGTGTAGAGCTTTGAGCTTCAATTTATATGAATGCAGACAGAAATATGTAGCATGCGACTACCGACATCTCAGTAGGAGATTGCTTGAAACCATGAAAAAGTAAGATGATCTAACATGCATTACAACTGCATTTGCCCAGTCCAATTTTGCGATTGGCATTATTTTACCCAGGGATGATTACTAGCGCAATCTGCTGCAGGTAATATTTGTTTGAATAACACATATAAACAGATGTCACATTATTCCATTTCTAGACTTTTACATCTACTTATAATGCATGAAATCCTAAATGCTTTATTAATTGTCCTGCTGCTTTCAAAGATCTGCACACAAATTCTTATAAACCCTTAAAAATTCTACTGGCATGATCGTTCATTCTTCCAACCAAAATGTATCACCTCGGACTTTATCTGCATTAAATTTCAGCTGTGATGTGTTTGCTCGTTTCGCCACCTTTCCATATTGTCTTGAAGTCTTTTAATGTCTTCAATGAGTTGTAACACCTTGAAATTTTTTTATTGTGCGAGTCCAAGTCATTAATACGTATCAAAAACCAATGTTCCTGGTGTTGAATGTTGATGAACACTATCTCTCTTCAATCTGAAAAAAAATCATTCAATTACCTTTCTATAACTTTGGCAGTTGTATATCCATTCTGTCTTTACAAGCAATGGAGTTCCACTTCTCTAGCAAGCCACCTGCCACTAGAAGGTTCGTCCACCTTCACAGTTTCATTTCTAACATTCACCCTTCATAAACTTTACAGCAGCCAAAGTTTTGGTGCCTGTATCGTAGTTTGCAACAACTTAAACTCACTAATCATCTTGCGCATGTTAAACCATGATACCTCCCTGTCTAACAACTCCTCAAATTTAAAATTCATTCTCATATTCAAATTTCACAGTCCTCTCACTGCTCCATTATCCTTGCATCTGCAGACCAACAATCCTGTATTCTTCCAAATCTTGCCATATATGCGTTTCTCTTCCCTGCATCTGCCATTTGTTGCCCTTCAGCTGCCAAGGACCAAAGTTCTAAAATTTAATAACACCTACCTGTATTACATTTGTATGACCTCTGTAATACATTTCCCTTTAATATCTACCACTCCAAATGAGTTTTCCTCAATTTTTTTTTATTTTCTTGAAGCCACCTTTTTTTATTACATTTCTATGAAGTGTCTTGCGATATTCTCCGACATTCTTCGTAGTCAGATAATATTTTACTCCTGAATGGCACAAAACTGTCATTTCAAAACTACTCGTGTTTCTGTGATTACAGTCAGTCAAGGGGAATTTACTACTAATTCTTAATATTAAATTGTGCCTTTCCCATAATTTTGCAGATGAAGCCTCTGAATATCAAAATAGTAATACTTTATTTAAGACCCATGAGTTCAATTTCTAGTTAACATAAGTGCTTTTCATACTTTTCAGCCTAGCAACAATTATAGATAATGACTCACAGAACTGTCATTGCAGAAAACAATTCTAAATAGTAATATATAATATTATCCCTCATTTATGTGGACAAAATAGAGAAATTGAGGATTTCAGATTTGGAACAAAACATCATAAGTTCGCAAGTCATAGGGGGAGAATCAGGCCATTCGTCTACTCCACCATTCATTCATGGCTTTCCCTCGCAACCTATCTTTCCCTCACAACCTAATTCTCCTACCTTATCCCCATAACCTGTGACACCCTTACTAATCAAGAACATATCAATCTCTGCTTTAAAAATACCCAAAGACTTATCTTCCACAGCCTCTGTGGCAAAGAATTCCATAGATACATCAACCTCTGGCTCAGGAAATTCCTCCTCATCTCCTTTCTACAGACCGTCCTCTTGTTCTGAGGCTGTGCCTTCTGGTCCTAGACCCTCCCACTAGTGGAAACATCCTCCCCATATCCACTCTATCGAGGTCTTTCATTATTCAGGAAGATTCAATGAGATACCCCTTCATCCTTCTAAACTCCAGCATGTACAGCCCCAGAGCCATCAAACTCTCATCATACATTAACGGCACCACCATTCTTGTAAACCAACTCTGGACCCTCTCCAACCCTAGCACACCCCTCCTCAGATATGGGCCCCAAAATTGCACACAAAATTCCAAGCACTGTCTGGCCAGTGCCCAATAAAGCCTCAGCATTACATCCCTGCTTTTATCTTCTAGTCCTCTCAACATTAATGCTAACATTGCTTTGCCTTCCTTACTACCCTGACAATTTTAGGAATTCTGTACCATCACTTTGCACCTTTGATTTCTGAATCCCCCCTCCATTTAGAAAATATTCGACACCTTTATTCCTACTACCAAAGTGCTTTGCTACACACTTTGCGACGCTGTATTCCATCTGCCACTTCTTTGCCCACTCTCCCAACCAGTCCAAGACCTTCTGCAGACTCCCTGCTTCCTCTACTCTACCTGCCCCTTCACCTACTTTGTATCAAAGTCATCTTTGAAACAAACTCTTTTGTTCCATCTTTGTCGCAAACTTTGTAACAAAGCCATCAATTCCATCAACCAAATCATTAATATACAATGTGAAAAGTAGTGGACCAAATACCGACCCCTACAGAACACCACTAGTCACCGGCAGCCAACCAGAAAAAAATAATTTTTATTCCCACTCTATGCCTTCTGCTATTCAGTCAATCGTCTATCCATCTGAGTATCTTCCTTCTAATACCATGGGCTCTCATATTGTTTAGCAATCTGACGTGTGGCACCTTATCGAAGGCCTTCTGAAATTCCAAGTAGACAACATCCACTGACTATCCTTTGTCCATTCTGCTATTTACTTCCTAAAAAAATGCCAACAGATTTGTCAGGCAAGATCTCCCCTTCACAAAACCATGCTATCATGTGCATCGTTTGCCTCATTCCCTTCTTGAACAGTGGAGTATCATTTGCAATTGTCAGTCCACTGGGACCATTCCAGAATCTAGTGATTCTTGAAAGATCAGAATGCTGAAATTAAAGAAACAGCTAAGTTATAAACTCTAAATCTGTAATATTACAGTAAGTTAAGCTACAAAAGTAAATCAAATGTCCCTTTTTCTTTGTGCAAAGTGTGATTAACAAATGGGGTGGACTCCCAAGTAGGGATTCCTGGTATCATTTAAGGATCAATGGAATGCTTCAGTGGGGAAACATTAGTGTAGTTCTAGATAAATACAAGAGAAATACTCTCACTGATCCATAATCAGGTTGTGTCAATAATGGGGCTGATCTTCCATAGCAATGCTAGTGTTACACTGGGACTTGGCTGTGTATCGCCATGAAAGTCCCAGGTTCCAGTGTTGGATATGATCTAAATTAGTGGTGAAATCCTCCACCCTGCCACTTGTTTCCCTTCTGCTGTTTCAGTGGACTCTTCATGTAATACAACTGCGCTACTGAGTTTCCTGTGGATCTCAGGTCAAAAAATCTGCTCCATCGGGCTTCACTGGCTGTCAAAGCCATTCTGTGAGCGCAGCTGGCTACCTGTGTTGACACAGCCTCTGCTTTGAGCTGGGCTGAGCCAAAGTGCTGGGAGCTGGGCCCCTGGTGGACTGCTGAGGGCTGCACTGGAACAAGCAGCATGGAGACCAGCGACCCAAGAGAGAATAAGATTCCCCCCATTATGTCTTTGTCAGTTTTTAATCACTGAAGTCACTAAGTCAGGAGGTTTGTTGGCTGCAGTTCCATTACAAGGATTAAATAATAGAGTTCAGGGCCGCACCTTTGTACAGTGTTGAAGGAAGTTTGCATTCTTGGTGGCATAATCAAGGACAAGTCGCACTCTGGCCACTCCCTTCTCCCCTCTCCCATCAGGCAAAAGGTATAGAAGTGTGAAAACGCACACCTCCAGATTCAGTTTAAGAAGGAACTGCAAATGCTGGAAAATCGAAGGTAGACAAACCCCTGAAGAAGGGTCCCGACCCAAAACATTGCCCTGAAGAAGGGTCTCGACCTGAAACGCCGCCTTATCAGTCTGAAGAAGGATCTCGACCCGAAACGTCGCCCATCAGTCTGAAGTAGGGTCCCGACCCAAACGTCACCTATTTCCTTCGCTCCATAGATGCTGACTCACCTGCTGAGTTTCTCCAGCATTTTTGTCTACCTCCAGATTCAGGGACAGTTTCTTCCCAGCTGTTATCAGGTTACTGTATCATCCTACCACAACTAGAGAACAGTGTTGAACCACTATCTACCTCTTTGATGACCCTCGGACTATCCTTGATCGGACTTTGCTGGCTTTACCTTGCACTAAACGTTATTCCCTTATCATGCCTCTATGCACTGTAAATAGCTCGATTGTAATCATGTATTATCTAATTGCTGACTGGATGGCAGGCAACAAAAGCTTTTCACTGTACACTAAACTGGAACTAGCTGGTCATTTATTTAACTGCTGTTTATGGCAATTGAACTCCAGACAGATTGATTGCTGTCCTTGCCAAATTGGAAGGATAATTACCCCCCAAAAGTACTGAATTGATTTTAAATTGCATTGGGATGGCCCGAGGTGGTGAAAGACACCATATAAATGCACAGCCTTTCTTTTCCTTTAACTACTGTACTTGCTGGTATTTTCAGCACTTTCTGACAAGTTTTGTTTGTTCTTTTTCTAAACAAGCAAATAATATTGAATGAAACGGAACAGTTACACAATGTGCCATTGCACATGCAGTAGGCCAAGGAGCTAATGACACCTATCATGCTGAGCAGTGTAAATGGGATTAGTTTTGAGACTCTGATGTACTTGCATTCCAAGCATATGTATAATTGCCAGCTCAGGAAGCTAGTGAATGGAATATCATATTTTTAGCAAACTGCATCAGAATCTTTTTGTGCCTCTTTAAAGTTGTGTTCTATACAAAATAAAATAATTCTCTTCCATGATGAATTCCTGTGTGTTCCATACAATCAAAAGCAGAACTATTAGCAGCTGTCTTCAGCCTGTCTTTTCATGCACATGAAACATTCGACTTAAAATTTATAAAATCATTTATTTATTGGCTTAAAACCCCCCTGCTATTTCTTAAATTGCATAATGAAATCTAGTTCTTCATCTCCATATTCTTTTAGAAAATGAGATTTTTTGACTGATATTCAATTTACCTAAATGCTGTTGAGATGCTTAATTGCCGTATGCTAGTCAATTGCATAAAATGAAATCTAGCTTTTTCAAGTAATTAGTATTGATTGAGAGCTGATAACAATATGTAGCAGGAGTGATGCTCTGTCTGAATTGTGCAGCATTAATTGTTGATATACTTACATTTTCTTGTCAAGATATTGCTTTATCTGTTCTGCAATCACATTTGAAACCTTTTACTTGAAACTAAAATGCACAGATTCACTAAATGTCCGCAGATAATTTCAATGTTACCATTTTTAATATTTATAAATTTCCTTTTGCCATTCAATACTAATTTTCAACTGATTCTTAATAAGTTGTAAAATAACTATTTTGTATTAAGTGCGTAAACTAGACATTATGCCATCTTTAAGTATTGCATGTCATTGGATTTTCACAACTAGAATGCTTTCTTGGAGTTACAATGCAAAAATACATAATGTAATATGGAAAACAGCATACATTACATTTGGATAACAAATCCAAATTTTTGTAATTAACGAACTACAAAATCATGGTGATAATTGAAATGCCTGGTTAAATTGAACTTGTTTTAAGAATAATTAGATGGGGTGCCTTGGTCGACTTGGACGAGTAGGCCTGTTTACATACTGTATGACTAATTAGGATCTTGCTCTCTTAACTTTCTTAATTGAGTATAAGCATTCATTATGATCTATGGACACTAACCACCTATGACACTAATGATCAATAGTCACTAGAAACATGAGAGTAAGGACAGTCCTTTGAATCTGTACCTTTATTCAGTTAGATCCTAGCTTTGTATCCAAACCCCAATTAGACACTTTGATTTCATGTATTTCCATTGACAAAATAACTGTCTTCTCTATTTTGAAATTTCCTCGTAACCCAGAACGAACTGCTTCTTGAGGTTCAGATTTAATAATTTTATTTTGAAATTATCTCCAACAGCAGGGATAGTCAAGATAGTTTTGTGCATGGGAGATCGTGTCTCACTAGTATGATTGAATTTTTGAAGAAGTAATCAATAAGTCAGGGTCATAGGTGTAGTTTATATGAACTTCAGCAAAGCTTTTGATAAGGTTTTACATGATAGTCTGCTCTGGAAGGTTATATTAATCTAGTGAGAGCTAGTAAACTGGATACAGAATTGGTGTGGTGGGAGGAGGCAAAGGGTAGTGGTGGGAGGTTGTTATTCAGACCTGAGGCACACTACTAGTGTGGAAGAAATTAATTTAGAGGGAAATTAAAGGAAAATGAAAAGCGGAGACTTTGCAGGTTGGCTTCAAGAGACTTTATTGCATGATATCATGCAGAGATGGCGGCAGTTAACTGCTCACCAGTTCTCTGACTTCACAGTAGAATTAGCCAACAGTTATACTGTGCAGTAAACAACTTTAGTTTTTTTTAGATACAACCACACGAAAATATACTTTGTACTGTTATTACTATCTACTACATGGGTACCAATTATTTCATTAGTCATAACATTTTCTTTATGTCAATTTTATTCAATAACAGATGGTTAATACCAGTCAAATATAATACTTAGGCATCGTGACATTATTCTATCTCACCTTTTAGGCAGACCGCACCACCATCCCCTCTCCGAGCCAATCATAAACCCCCCATTTACTGCAACATTTCTATGCTACTAGCAGTAGGGGGCAGGGGTGGTCTGCTGTAACCTCCTACAGAGCAAAACAAGCTTCCTTACCTCTGTCCAAATTTTGTTATGTTTACGATCACCATTCACCATTCAACACATTCCCAGACAAGAGGTAATGCGTCTGATTCTTATTTTGCCGATTCTTCACGATCCTCATCTGCACCTGGACAGAGATGCCAATTGCCACATCCACACACCCTTTCGTTACCTTGTTCAATTCCGATCAAATTAAGTAATAAAGGATTTTAATATTTTCTTCCACAACTAGGTTTGTGACAGTAATGTGCCGCAGGATCAGTGCTGGACCCATTGATCATTGATTTGGATCAGAATGTGCAAGACATGAGTAGTAAGTTTACAAGAGTGTTTTATTATCATATGTCCCAGACAGAACAAGGAAATTCTTACTTGCAGCAGCACAACACAATATGTAAACATCAATATTACTAAAAGTCTCATCTTGACCACTTCCTGTTGCACTGCATATTGATTTTAGAAAAAACGCTGACACTTACAGCTGTGATTTTTGGCCATCTTACTCAGAGTCCCCCTCCGCTGGTCAGGACAAGAGGATTTTTCCCATCGATGAAAAATAAATGACTTATTAATGTTTAAAAAATGTTGAGATTCTCTCTCCTGAAGGCGACGGCCCTTCCAGAGGGACTATAAAACCCGGAAGTGTGGAGGTGCCTCAGTCCTCTGCAAGATGGGGGAGCGAGAGGTCGCAATTCTCAGTCTGAGCTGTGAATAACACTGAACACATGTCAACTAAACTGTGAGCGGTTTTACTGACCTGTTAGTGCCCTTAATGTGGTTTGAAAATGTAGTTTGAAAATGCAAAAGTGTTTTTTGGTTTGAAAATGCAAAAGTGTGTTTTGGTTTGAAAATGCAAAAGTGTGTTTTGGTTTGAAAATGCAAAAGTGTGTTTTGATTTCAGAATGCTAAACTTGCCTTGCCAAATTGAAAAGTTGGTTTGAGAATGCTAAAGTTGCCTTGCCTAATTGAAAAGTTGGTTTGAGAATGCAAAAGTTGCCTTGCCGTCTATATAATTAAAAGTCTAATCTTGACCAATTCCTGTTTGCACTGTATATTGATTTTAGGAAACATGCTACCACGTATGGCTGTGATTTTTGGCCATCTTACTCAGTGAACACCTCCGCTCATCAGGTCCCAAGGATTTTTCCCATCGATGAAAAATAAAAGAGTTATTAGTGTTTAAAAAATGTTGAGATTCTCTCTCCTGCCAATCACACCATGAAGGCCACGCTCCTTCTGGTGGGAGGGACTATAAAACCTGGAAGTGTGGGCGTGGCTCTGCAAGAAGGAGAAGGGGAGGGGGAGGGGGAGGGGGAGGGGGAGGGGGAGGGGGAGGGGGAGGTCTCGACTCTCTGTCTTTAGTGGCCTTGCACCATGCTTGAAATGGTATGAAACTGCATTTGAATTTGGTGGCCTTGCACCCTGCTTGAAATGGTATGAAACTGCACTTGAATTTGGTGGCCTTGCACCCTGCTTGAAATGGTATGAAACTGCATTTGAATTTGGTGGCCTTGCAACCTGCTTGAAATGGTAGGAAACTGCACGCAAATTTGGTGGCCTTGCACCCTGCTTGAAGTGGTAGGAAACTGCACTCGAATTTGGTGGCCTTGCACCCTGCTTGAAGTGGTATGAAACTGCACTCGAATTTGGTGGCCTTGCACCCTGCTTGAAGTGGTATGAAACTGCACTCGAATTTGGTGGCCTTGCACCCTGCTTTCTTATTTTTTTTGTTTTTTTATTTATTTTTATTAGAAGTAAAATATTGTAGTACATAAGTACCTAATACACACTGAGATATTACAGTTCATGTACAACTTCTTATTTTTAATTTAACAATAAAACAGAAAATGAAGATAGGAAAGATAGAGGAAAAGAGAGTATCGTAAAAAGTGGTGAAAGTGTTAGTTCGTGAAATAGTAAAGAAAGCCCGAAGAAAGAAACAGGTAAACAAAAAGGTAGAAAATGGTAAAGAGAAAAAAAAAGAAAAAGAAGTAAAAAGAAGTAGAGAAAAAAAAAGGAAGGAAATAAAAAGAGAAAGATTAAGAGAGATTTACCTATTTAATAACTTTACCCATCCCTCACCCGGTTCTGAAACATTTAATTTGGTGGCCTTGCACCCTGCTTGAAGTGGTAGGAAACTGCACTCGAATTTGGTGGCCTTTCACCCTGCTTGAAGTGGTATGACACTGCACTCGAATTTGGTGGCCTTGCACCCTGCTGGAAGTGGTATGACACTGCACTTGAATTTGATGGCCTTGCACCCTGCTTGAAGTGGCAGGAAACTGCCCTTTTATTTGGTGGCCTTGTACCCTGATTGAAGTGGCATTTCAAGGAATAGCCGTGAGTCAACTGCCAGCCCACCAGCCTTGAGTGAGTGAGCTGCCAGCACACCAGGCTTGAGTGACTGAGCCGCCAGCCCAAGAATCCATTTGGCCCACAATGCCCATACTAGCCCTCTGGAAACCAGTCCCTTCAGCCCACAACACCCATACTAGAGCTCCACAATGCCCCCCCCCCCCTCCCCTGGCCACCAATATTGGAATTGGTGGAGAAGTGGAATATTGCGTTGGGGGACCAACCCTCCCGTGTGAAGCTGGGACGCAACGGGTCCCATTTAGACTAGTTGTTCACTATAAGCAATGTAATAAACGAGAGAGAGAAAAAAAAGTTCAGTGTGTGTGTGTGTGTATGTGCGTGTATATATGCACACACACACATAACATTTTTTCTCTCTCTCGTTTGTATATACATATATATATACATACTCACAAATAAACACACACATATATATATATATAACACACACAAACACATATATATATATATATATATATATATATATAATATATATACACACATACGCACACACACATAAACACAAAAAGGAACAATAATAGTGCAATAATAACAATAATAATCTATATAGTTCAGAGTTTATTTGAGGTTGTAGTGTTTAATAGCTGAATGGCTGTAAGGAAGAAGTTGTTCCTGAACCTGGACGTTACAGTTTTCAGGCTCCTGTACCTTCTTCCCAGTGGCAGAGGTGAAATGATTGTGCAGCTAGGGTGGTGTGGGTCTCTGATTATGCCGGCTGCATAATCACTTTGATGGTGGTGCGTGGGTTTTCCCGTGTGCACTCCAAAGATGTACACATTTGTAATTGGTTTTGGTAAAGATTGTAAATTGTCCCTCGTGTGTAGGATAGTGCTAGTGTACAGGGTGATCGCTGGTCAGCGTGGTCTCGGTGGGCCTAAGGGTCTGTTTCCAAGCTGTATCTCTAAACTAAAAACTAAAAAGAACAAATTTAGATAAACGGTGATTATTCAGCGATACAGAGGTAATCTATGTTGTCATTGACATAGACATTGGGTGGGATGTCGATATCTCACAATATGATTACTAATTTCTTGGTACTGATTGCATTGCTGCATTTGGTGCATAAATCAAAGAACTTGTTCATCACGATCTGCATTCCATTACCAATTAAGTCTGAAGAGCGGATCTATTACAGTGAGCTTATGACATGTTCTGTCCAATATCACAGTCTAATGTTGAATGAGCTACTTACTATTCTAAATTAAGTTAGTATACTGGATTGAGCATTTTGAGAAGTATTATTGCAAAGAGAAGTTGATAAAAACAGTTGATGCCAAGATGGAACCTTGCTTCAAAGCATTATCAAAGCTGAGGATATTCAACTCGTTCTCTGCTGCATCGGGGCTGCCTCCGAGCAAAACTCATTGATGTCATTAACTTCACAACTAACTTCCACCCTGCGCTCATATTCACCTGGACTATCTCTGACACCTCTCTCCCGTTTCTTAATCTCTCTGTCCCCATCACAGGGAACATGCTATCAACTGATGTCTACTACAAACCTACCAAATCCCACAATTATTTTGACTACTCTTCCTTCCGCCAAGATGGTATCCCCCACATCTACTCCTAAGATGGTTTCCCATGCATGAACATCCAAGATGTCCTCATCCTTTAGTAAGCATGAATTATCCCCCCCATCCCCCGCCCCATCTGTCATGGATGAACCCCTCACCCGCATCTCATCTATGTCCTGTGTTTCTGCTCTCACTCCCTCGCCCCCAGACAGAACAAGAATAGAATTCCCTGGTCCTCACCTTTCACCCCAGCAACCTCCGCATCCAGCACATCATCCTCCAACATTTCCGACACCTCCAACGTAATCCCATCACTAGTCATATCTTCCCATCTCTACCCCGTTCCACTGTCCACAGAGACCGCTCCCTCTGTTCCTTGATTCACTCGTCCCTTCACACCCAAACCATTTCCCCCTGTAACCACGTGAGGTGTGACACTTGTCCCTATTCCTTCTCCCTTCTCTCAATCCAAGTATCCCGGCAGTCCTTCCGAGTGAGACAGACGTTCACATGCATCTTCTCTAACCTCATCTGCTACATCCATTGTTCCCACTGTGGCACCCTGTACATCGGCAAGACCAAGCGACCGTTTCGCTGAACACTTGCGCTCAGACCGCCAAGGCCTTCTGGATCTCCCAGTTGCTAACCATTTTAACTTCTCCTCCCACACTGACCTTTCTGTCCTGGGCCTCATCCATTACCAGAGTGAGGCCACATGCAAACTGGAGAAACAGCACCTCATGTTCCACTGGGGTAGCTTACAACCCAACGGCATGAATATTGAATTTGCCAATTCTAGATAACCTCTAGTATATCCCCCCCCCCCCCTCTCTTTCTCACACACACCTAATATGGATGACAGATGGCGCAATGGGCTAAGTGTTCGGCTGGCAACCGGAAGGTAGCCGGTTCGAATCCCGCTTGGAGTGCATACTGTCGTTGTGTCCTTGGGCAAGACACTTCACCCACCTTTGCCTGCGTGTGAATGTGTGTGAATGTGTGTGAGTGATTGGTGGTGGTCGGAGGGGCCGTAGGCGCAGATTAGCAGCCACGCTTCCGTCAGTCTGCCCCAGGGCAGCTGTGGCTACAGAAGTGGAGTGAATGAATAATGCGATGTAAAGCGCCTTGAGTATTAGAAAGGCGCTATATAAATCCCATCCATTATTATTATTATTATTATTATTAATATATCTACAAAAACATTTTAGTGTACAAGGAAATAACTACATTAGATCCATTGTTGTGGGATGATTTGATTCAATTGGTTTGATAGATATTGATAGCATATTCTGATTGGCATGAAACAAGAGAATAAATAAGGTAAGCATCAATTTTAATATCACAGCTGAGATTTCACCATCACCATTGCATTTGATTGAAAGATTCAGCATAGAAACGGGCCATTTGGCCCATTGGTTCCATGTCGGCCACCGATCATCCGTTCATACTAGTTCTATGTTATCCCATTTTCTCTTCTACTCCATACACATCAGGGTCAATTTACAAAGGCCAATTAATCTACAAACCTGCACTTCCTTGTGATGCAAAAGGAAACTGGAGTACCTATAAAGTTACAGGAAGAATGTGTAAACTCCACACAGACAGCACCCAAGGTCAGGACCGAACCCGGATCTCTGGCACTGTGAGGCAGCAGCTCTACCAGCTGCCCTCATAACACTGTACCACCCTCACTATGCCGATGAATTTCTGTTCAGTGAATTAATTTGAAGAATGATATCTACTCATTATTGTTGAGGAATATAGAACTATCTTTTGGGTAAAGTAACTGAATTATAAAGAATTTCACGTGACTGATACTTTGAACTTTAGATTCAAAGAGTTTCATTGTCCTATTTTGATTCTGAGATAGATTTTTATGGGAATAAACTGAGAATTCATTATTATCTCAAGCAGTAAAGTATAATAATGGCAGGCACAGTGTGAAAATCATTTTCATCCATTTATCTGGATGTGATTTCTTCACTGGTCATTGCTTTGATGAGCGCCAGCTGATAATCAGCAGTAATGTCATTACCATCAGACAATTATTATCTTGACTTAACTATAGTGCATGTCAATTAGATGTAGGCAAGTCCTGATGAAGAGACTAATCCAATATATTAATCTATTTTTATTTTCCATGTAATATGTATTAATTAGGTGGACAAAAATTCAAACTGTTGTGTATTTTCAGCTTTCATTATTTATATTTTTATAGGTTAGCATTGAAGAATGCAACTTTGCCAGATCTAATCAACCATTAATCTAG
This sequence comes from Malacoraja senta, assembly GCA_038087875.1. Lineage (NCBI taxonomy): Eukaryota > Metazoa > Chordata > Chondrichthyes > Rajiformes > Rajidae > Malacoraja > Malacoraja senta. The sequence goes on from CM075980.1 coordinate 32,188,772, forward strand.
AGAGACTAGTCCTGGTACATTTAAATTCTGTGATCATATCTGACAATAAACACATTCATATCTGGCTGAATTAAATCAGATAAATAATCATATGGTTGCTAACAAGTATGTAAATGTGACTCTTTTGATAGTGGTTTACAAGAGCAGTTGTGATGTTATAAATATTATATTCATGTTATGTTATGATATGTTAAATGTTTGCATCCTATTGTTAATAACCTTATTGAAAAAGATAGTTAGCTGTCGGCATGATGCTGAGACTAATGATGCCCCTGATTATTTAAGTGCAAAAACAAGTTTCAGCAAATGGAGGGGCAAATGAAAGGGTAAACTGAATTATTCAGAAATTGCTGTTGCACAGCCATTAATGTTACAAAAATGTTACTCACCTTCAGCTTCATTGTTAAAAGTATGGAATGGCATGAAATTGTTAGATTTGTAGATCTGAGATGCTCATTTACTCCTACAATAACATTGTCAGCTCATATGGACAGTAAAACCTGCTTTGGATTGTTAAATCCTGTATCTATATACTAATATGCTAATTGTTAATTACTAGCAGTCAGGCTCTCCGCCATTCAAACTATTACAGTACTGTTCTCTCATTCCATAGTTTTATTGTAAGGGATTTGCAAAACTTTTTTAAATTGTTAATTTATTTTATGCTTTTTAATTTCCTTTTTGATGCATTTTCCTTTGATTTATAAATTATTTTCTTCTCTTGTTCTCTTTCTGCATCAAAATTGACATTGAATTCTCCTCCACCTATCTCATTTACACTTCTTTCTTGATAATAATTCTATTAAATTCATAGCCTTTCAGTCTGACTGTTTAAGGAGATTTCTGTTGCTTGTCCTATTTTCTCAGGTCTGAGATGCTCATTTACTCCGACAACAACATTTTCATATGTTCATGAACAGCTCATATGTTCAATAATAAATAATGTGGAAACCTAAATGATAAATCTACCTAAGAACAGACACTATTGAATATACTTCCATACTATATTATGATCCTACATATGTCAAACACCTAAGACGTAACAAAAATAATATATTTTTTACTTGCACTAGACATTTTGGCAAAACAAGATTAAAGAAAAACACAAAAGAAATCCAGTATGAAAAACCATCAGAGCACTAAATGCTAACTCAAGCTCTGCTGAATTACTTCTACCTATTGACCATATCTTCACATCATTTCGTGCAACATAACTGCTACTAATTATCTGACACATGATCCAATAAAAAAAGGTGGTTTTATTTTGGCAAGCAGTGCATTTCACCATATAGATTGTGGGTATGTGGCCAGCACATTCAGACCATGGATGGCTCATACACTGCACACCATTGGATATTGGTGATTACCATGCATGTATGACATAAGGAAAAGCTTAGTTTCCTTGCTGATGAAGCTCTTGTGTATTAGCACAATGTCAAGAAAAGGTACTTTCCTATTACACAGTCAAACAGCAACAATAATTTACACTTATGCTTAACCCAGTACATTGCTAATATTATTGAGGATCCTTCACAACAGTATTAACAATATTCAATATGGAATCACATAATAGAGCATGCAAACAAAAATTGAGTCATTTATTTCCCTTTTTATTCCATTTTGTTTTCTGCAAATATAACAGATAAATATTAATGAATGGAGAGAAAAATATTTCTGTTGTTATATGGTCCACCAAGGCCTGCTGGATTTAACAGTTGCTGATGATTTTAACTCCCCTTCCAATCCCCATACTTTCCTGGGCCTCCTTTGCCAGAGTGAGGCCACATGCAAACTGAAGGAACAGTCCTCATATTCCATTTGGGTAGCTAACAATCCAATGGTTGAATCTGCCAATTGCCACCTCCCTCTTCCCCCTCCCCCTCCCACCTATATCCCTTCCTCTGGTTTCACATTTTGTGCATCTTCTCCACTTATCTCCTTATCTCACAGCCATTTGACTTCTCCCCATCTCTGGCCTTTGTCCACCCATCTGCAAATTTTACTTCGGAGTCACGTGAGTGACTACGTGAAGAAGACCCCATCCAGCCGCACATGCGTCATATCGTCAGACGCATAGCACAGCGACCATGTGTGGAGGAGCAGAGGTCCTCCAAGCGGTAAGTTTAAAAAGCCTGAAGGTAAGTGGTTTCACTTTCGCTTTCAGGTCGCCTTCTTCGGAGAGACTTGTAGTTGTAAGACAACACAAGTTAGAATGGAGAGAGGACGTAAGGGGAGGAGGCGTACCGCAGGTAAAACCCGAGAAGACCGCGGGTCTGCGAGTAGCGGGCGCCCGCTTGAGGAGTCAGTGGCAGCGGGGCCATCGACTCCAGAAGCGGTTACAGAAAGTACCGTTGCAGCGCCATTAGGGCGCAAGGCCAGGCAAAAGTCCTTGCGGCCAGTAGACTCTGAGGAGTCAGACCCGGAGGTTCCCCCGCCTCAGGCAGACATTATGTCTACTCGGGTTGCCAAATTTGAATTCCTCATGAGGACAATGGTTTATCAAGACCCACTCCAGGAGGAATACAGCCCGCGTTGGCCTACGGGAGAGCCAGTGCAGGGAGTGCCTGGAAAAGGTCCGGCTCAACGTTGGCCTACAGGAGAGCCAGAGCCAGCAATGCCTGAACAAGGGCATTTAATGCGTTGGCCAACAGGAGAGCCAGCGCCAACAATGTCTGAAGAAAGACAGTATAGGTGTTGGCCTACTGGAGAGCCAGCGCCAGCAGCACCTGAAAGAGGGCTGCCTATGCGTGGGCCTACAGGAGAGCCCACGCGGGGAGCACCTGAAAAAGGATTTACTATGCGTGGGCCTATGGGACAGCCAGTGCTAGAAACACCTGAAGCAGGGATGCCAGATCGCCTCCACCATGAGGAGGACTATTTTACGGGGCAGCAAGATTCAGATGACGAATCATATGAGGACCAGAGGCCAATAACAGAGCCTAAAATACCAGGTCTGGCACAAAAATTTGCCGTTCCCAGACTAACAGGGGAACCATTGGGAGATGAATTAGCAATGACAATAAATTACTTGCTCTCCCATCAGCTCCAGGAACTGACCATGGATGAGACTGTAAAAAAATATGAAACCCCGCAGAATTGCGCACTGCTAGCAGTCCCAGCGGTGAATAATGTAATATGGGGCTATTTGGGCATTGCAGTACGCGCACAAGAAATGAAATTACAGCGGGTGTTGAAATTGCTGGGGTCAGGCATTACGGCTTTCGCCAGAGGCTTGGATGAGGAGCACGTGTCTGCATCACAACAGGATGCCTTAGCACTCATGTGTAGTGCGCACTTTGAAATAAACTGTATTCGTAAAAGTGCTATAAGACCTAACATACACCCTAAGTTTGCGGGGCTCTGTAATCCATCTAATATTCAATTGCCTAATCTGCTTTTTGGAGAGAATCTAGCCAAAAGGGTAAAATACCTGAATGAAGAAGCAAAAACCGTGGGGATGATGAAACCACCGGTGCTTGGCAGATCAATTCGAAGGCAGTTTCCCTACCGACGTGTGGTGACTGGCGGTGAAGGAACAAGTCGGTCTTTCCCACATATGCGTTATTGGCGCACTGCTCCTGGGGCACGTGGAGGTTACAGTATTCACACTAAGAGCAGGAGACAACAATTACCATCGGCAAACTCCAAGGTAGGTGGGTCTGGTCCTGTAAGAGACATATTAAATGTTTCATACTTACAAGTTGGAGGAAGATTACAATTCTTCCTAAAAGAATGGCAAAAAATAACATCTGATACATTTATACTGTGCAGTATTGTGGGGTTTAGAATTGAATTCTACCCATATTTGGATCCTCCTATTCAGCTTATTTCAAGCCGGACATGTATTTTCTCAAAAGAAGAGAATATGAAGATTCAGGCAGAACTTGAAATATTGTGTAAAAAAGGGGTAATTGAGAAGTCAGTTCACCAACACCACCAATTTGTGTCAAGTATTTTTACTGGAGCAAAAAAGGATGGTGAGTGTAGAATTATTCTAGATCTGACAAGTCAACCCTTTTGTACAGTATAAACATTTTAAAATGTAGACATTTGCCAATGCCATAGAGCTAATTTCAAGAAAATGCTATATGGCTAGCATAGATCTTCAAGATGCATATTACTCTGTGGCTGTGCATGTTAATGATTGGAGATACTTAATATTTAGCTGGATGAGTCAATTATGGCAATTTAAAGCATTGCCTAATGGTTTAACCTCAGCTCCGAGACTATTTACCAAATTGTTAAAACCAATCTTAGCACTACTAAGAGCTCAGGGCCATTTGGTAATGGCCTATTTGGATGATATTCTGATTGTGGGAGACACTCAGGCTACAACAGAAGCATCAGTGTCAAGAATCAAGCTCACTTTCGAGAGGCTGGGATTTATTATCCATCCATATAAGTCCAAACTATTACCAAGCACAGTAATTGATTACTTGGGTTTCACTATTAATTCAGAACACATGGTAGTGACTCTGCCCAAGGATAAAAGGCTGCAGTTAATTGAAGCTCATTACACAGCACCAACCCTCAATTAGGCAGGTAGCAAGCTTGCTTGGCAAACTAATTGCTTCATTTCCGGCTGTACAGTTTGGACAACTGCATTATCAGCAATTACAGCGAGCAAAGGTACAGGCATTGAGGATACATTCAGGGCATTTTGACAGGCCCATGCAATTGCCAGTTGCAGCTATTACTGAAATACAATGGTGGATCAGGAGTGTCTCAAATGCTTCCAGAGAAATTCTGGTTGAAACACTTTCCATTATTCTACAGACTGATGTAAGTGCTCTAGGTTGGGGCGCTACTAATACTATTTCCAGCTGTGGAGGTAGGTGGAATGTGGAGGAAGTACCTTTGCTCCAAGAACATGGGATCAATTACCTAGAGCTTTTAGGAACATTTTATGGGCTTAAAGCTTATTGCTCTAATATGCAAAAATTGCATGTTCAGGTACAGATTGACAACACTACGGCAGTAGCGTATGTTAATCATATGGGTGGTATCAAGTCAGAATCTTGTGATAGATTGGCAAACGTGATCTGGACCTGGTGTATTACCAGAAACATTTGGCTTTCGGCAATCTATCTACCAGGTAGATTCAATATAGTTACAGACACAAGGTCACGTAAATTCAATGACAATACAGAATGGATGTTGGATCGTGACAAATTTAATAAAATTGTTGCACGGTTTGGGATGCCAGAGATTGACTTGTTTGCATCCAGACTTAACCACCAATTACCTAAATATGTGTCATGGGAACCTGATCCTGGGGCAGTAGTGGTGGATGCTTTCTCGATGCATTGGGGTAGAATGTTTCTGTATGCATTTCCTCCATTTTGCCTCATTAGTCGGTATACAGAAGATCAAACAAGACCCCGCTTCAGGTGGTACCAGACTGGCCTACACAACCATGATACCCGCTGGTGTTAAAAATGATCACAAAGCCCCTTATGATTATTCCTAAACAGGAAAACCTGCTTGTGCACCTTGTAACTGGTGATTTGCATCCTTTACATGATCGTATTGGTTTGTTGATTTGCAGATTCTAAAGAGGCCATATCTTGGAAGAGGACTATCAGATCGTACTGTGGATGTTATTGTGGCAGCCTGGAGGGATAGTACCCAGAAGCAGTACATTTCTTACATAAGGAAATGGGAGGTGTTTTGCTTAAGGCAGAATATTACATATCACACTGCAGACATCTCAGATGTGTTAGAGTTTCTGTCAACTCTTTATTTTGATTTGCAGTTAAGCTATAGTGTGATCAATACTGCAAGGAGTGCCCTCTCTGCATATCTATGGAGGGAATCAGAACAAAATCCTGTAGGGTCACACCCTTTGGTCTGTAGGTTTATGAAGGGAATTTTCAATTCCAAGCCTCCTAGACCCAGGTATACAGAAATCTGGAATATAAGAGATGTGCTAATGCTCCTTCATCAATGGACTCCTATTGCAGCTCTGTCCTTGGCCAAAATTACCATGAAGGTAGTCATGCTTATGGCATTGGTTTCAGCACAGAGAGTGCAAACATTGCAGAAACTACGAATAGACAGGATGAAAATAGCAGCAGATGCCATTACGTTCTATGTCTATGATTTGCTCAAACAGAGTAGACCTGGAGTCACAGGATGTAAGTTGTTTTTTTCACCATATCCTACGGATTCGCGTCTATGTGTAGTATCACATTTAAGATGTTACATTGAAGCCACCAGAACTTTAAGAGGTGCAGAATCAGCATTCTTTATCAGCCATAAAAAAACACATAAGAAAGTGTCGGTTCAGACTATTTCAAGGTGGCTGAAGCAGGTGTTGGTTGATGCAGGTATTGATACTGACAAATTTAAATCTCATTCCACCAGGGCAGCATCAACATCGGTGGCCAAGGATTTAGACGTACCTATAGACCATATCCTCGCGGCCGCAGGATGGGCAAGTGAACGGATATTTCACAAGTATTACCATAAGGAGATTACAGAACCTGGGGTATTTGGTGGTGCTGTTTTGGATTCAGTGTTAAGTTCCCCCTTATGATAAAGGGGTTACTATTGTTGTGATAAATAAACCATTAACTGATTGCATCTATGTTATGGTTATGCATTGTTGATTGCTTTACTCATTTAGAGTCACTCAATGCAGTGAGACGCCTGGATTTGAATCTACAGCATGAAATCACAGCTTTAAAATCTTCACGTAGTCACTCACGTGACTCCGAAGTAAAATAGTAAGATTAAACGAGAACTTACCAGTTTGAAGTTTGATCTTTATTTTATGAGGAGTTACGATGAGGGACTACGTGCCCTCCGCTCCCACCCCTCATGAAGGTCAACTGGTAGTTCTAGTCTTCACGTATCTTACTATCATACTTCAGTAATTATTATCTGTGATTTCACACCGCTGCTTTGAAGATTGATGCGTGTGCGGCTGGACGGGGTCTTCTTCACGTAGTCCCTCATCGTAACTCCTCATAAAATAAAGATCAACTTCAAACTGGTAAGTTCTCGTTTAATCTTACTATTAAACCCCCCTCACCAGTATCACTTCTCAGGATTTGTCCCGCAACCAACTTTCTTGCCCCTACAACAATCAGGTCTGAAAAATGGCCCCAACCTGAAACGTCACCTTTACATGTTCTCCACAGATGCTGCCTGACCCACTGAGTTACTCCAACACTTTGTATTTCTTTCTAGGTGTTTTTATTTTGTCTAAACGTCAAGACCTCATATATAATGTTTCATATTGATCAACCATATGTTCCGTATTGATTAACTATGATAATGAGTGCTATACTGCCAGTAGCCTTACGCAATCATGTTGGTCAAGGAGTAAGTCAGTGCCATGACATTTGGAACAACCAGAGACTGTTGGATAAGAGGGCATAATTCAACACTCAGATGTTAACTAGATTTTCCTGTGCCTGCAAATGATATAAGCTCATTCCCAGATATGTCTATCTATGGTTTCTGTTAATTTGATTTCTACATGCAGTTTCAATATTGAGCGTAAATAAGATCTACAGGTATGTGTAATCCTGCATTGTACAAAAGTGTTTCAATAGAAAACCACTTGATGATGTCATAACTGTCAAAACCTTTACTTTGATGTGGTTTTTTCGACTTGCACAGCTGTTTTTGTGGATAACCTGGTAAATACACAAGGTGGAACTCAAAGCCAACACTGGTGATCCTTTTCTATTGCCTGTAATTATATGATTTTTTTCATGTGCTTTATTCTTCAGGAGAGAGAGTGAAATGAGGATCCCTAATGGTTGGCTGTATCATCTGGCTCCTGAAATCATTCAACAACTCTCTCCATCAACAGATGAAGATAAACTCCCGTTCTCCAAGCAATCTGATGTATTTGCATTTGGGTTAGTTCAATGCATACACTCATTAGATGTGGAATGTGGTGTCCCATTTGAAAAAGTAATACATTATACACAACATTACATAGCGACACAAGAGTAGATATTGAATATCTTACCCAAATATAAATCTAGCCAGTAGGTCAGATGCTGACAGGAGAAACTGTAGGATTCTTATCTCAATTGATTATAATTTTCTGCTCTGGATGAGAAAAACAAAAGTAAAAAAAATTTAAAGCACTTAGAAGGTCAAGTAACATCTTAGCACTTGAGAAAAGAAAAGTTAGCATTTCAGGTTGAAGATGTTTTGGCAAAACTGAATTCCTTCCAATCATTGACCGCTTCTTCTCATCATTTCTTCAGCTGAAGTATTAATTTTCTTTCTCTTTCCACAGATGCTGCCTGGCTTGCTGAATATTAACAGTCCTTTTCGTTTCTATTTCAAATTTACAACATCTGTAGATTTTTGATTTTTCTTTCCGAGAAGGCGCATATCCTTGGTATATTCCAGATATATTCCAGGATTTTTGTTGCCGTTGTTTGTGAGTCTTTGTGAATCATAATAGGTATTTTATCCCACAGAAGTTAAGTATAAATACAACCATCTGCTCATTTAGCAGTATTGCTCCATCACTGTGCTGAGTATCACAACAACAAATGCAGGTGTTCCTGCTCTTCAGCAACCCATAGAATTTCCCTTGCATTACATATTTAATGTTGGTATAAAAGGAAGTGAAGGGCAAATAAAACCCAGTGCTGTAAAGCAGACTTTCATTATTCTATGACATATTTGTTTTTCATTAATTAGATGGGAGGAGTAATAATTTTGGTGAAATGAATGTGTAATAAATACATTATCATGAAATGCATTTTATCTTTAGTAATAGTTGTGATTTTATGAAAATATCTTTCCCTTCCTGCACCATTCTGCACTACAATATACAACATACGGAGAGAATTAGTTGTGGTAATAGATATGACTACACGTGACTCTGGATATGACTGCCGTGGACATGTGTGTAAAATCAATGTTATCTCCCTGAATATAAATGCACAAATAAATATTATGGTACTATGCAACTTCTTCCAATAGCATACACTTCATAATTACTGGCTAAGAGGTGAAAATGGTGTTTGTCCTCTAAGGAAGCAGAGGATGATGTTGGAGGATTGTTTGTTGGACTGGAGGCCTTTGACTAGTGGTGTACCTTCGGGTTCGGTGCTGGGACCATTCCTGTTTGTCATCCATATCAATGATTTAAATGAGAATGTAAATGGCATTATTAAGCTTGTAGATAACATTAAAATAGGTGGTATTGTAGATGGCGAAGATGGTTGTCAAAACTTGCAGCAGAATCTTGATCAGTTAGGCAGGTAAGCTGAGGAATGGTTGATGGAGTATAATACAGAGAAGCATGAGGTGATGCATTTTGGGAAGTCTAACCAGGGCAGGACCTACACAGTGAATGGCAGAACTCTGGAGAGTGTTGCAGAGGAGAGGGATCTAATGTTGCAGAGTTCCTTGAAAGTGGCATCGCGGGTAGATAAGGTGGTAAAGAAGGTTTTCAGCCTTCATCAGACAGAATACTATGGCAGTTGGGAGGTTAAGTTACAGGTGTACAGGGCATTGGTGAGGCCACATTTAGAGTACCTTGTTCAGTTGTGGTCACCCTGAAATAGGAAAGATATTGTTAAGCTGGAAAGGGTGCAGAGAACATTTACAAGGATGTTGCCAGCACTCGAGCTATAGGGATAGGTCGATCAGGATAGGCCTCTGTTCCTTGGAGTGCAGAACGATGACATGTGATCTTGTGGAGGTGTATAAAATCATGAGGATTAGACAGAGTAAATGCACAGTCTTTTACCCAGAGAAGGGGAATCAAGAACCAGAGGATATAGATGTAAGGTGAGGGGGGGGAAAGATTTAATAGGAACCTGAGGTGCAACTTTTTTACATAAATGTTGGTAGGTATATGGAATACCAGAGGAGGCAGTTGAGCCTGATATTATTACAATGTTTAAAAAATCTTTGAACAGGTACATGGATAGGATAGGTTTGGAGGCATATGGATCAAATATGGGGGCAGGTGGGACTGGTGTAATAGTCGGTTTGGGCAAATTAGACCAAAGGGCCTGTTTTTACACCTTATGACTATGAATCTCGTTCACACTTTAAAATAAAATCTTCTACATTTTATAATATACAAAGATCTATTGATGGACATATTAACATAATTAATTTTGATTGTACTGATTCATGCCTTTACAATGATTTTATATTACTAATGTGGTTATACTTTGACTTGGTTTAAATCTGGTTTTATCAACCAGAGCCATTTCAGCAAAATTAGGATGCGCATGACTAGATATAAACAATTAATATTTTTAATAAATTAATAAAATTAATAAAAATAGAACTGGCACAGTAAAAATGATAATATAAATAAAATACAAGTGATTTGAATTATAGTTCATTCTTATTTTTCATTTACATTTTGACATGTGAAAGCAACAAGATATATTTTGTTAAGATATTTTTAAAGTCTGCATTACACAGTGAGAGAATTTTTATATGCTACCATTGACTCAGTACACTTTTTTTTATTTAGTCTGTTTATATTGCTGGAATATATGACATAGTTTCAAGCAGAACTGTCACTGCTTCAATGCCTGCAGTGTGAATGTGTGAAGTACAACCATGACATTCTTATGAAATGTGTTTGTGCACAGTTTACAATTTATATTGTTTGAAAGAGCAATATGTTGAACTTACTATTTTAAATGTTATGACAGAACCGTATGGTATGAATTGCATGCACGTGAGTGGCCTTTCAAGAATCAGCCCTCGGATGCGATAATATGGCAAGCCGGGCGAGGAATGAAGCCGAATCTAAGTCAAATTGGTGTAGGAAAGGAGATTGTGGTATGTAGAATGTACACATCTACTGCTTCTCTAAACTTATTGAATAATCTTAATCAATGTTACAACATTTAGACAATTGACACATATTTATGTGTTCCTGTATAATCTGACACAAATTGGTTATTATGCTAAGGTGCGCGTTTCTTCACGTGCAGAATTTCCTTTTGCTTTGGGGCTATATTGGAAAAATGCTCGGAGGATCTAAGATATATTGAACTTATTGTTTTTAACTTTTCATGTAGGGATGTCTTTTGTTGGCAAGTTCAGCATTTAATGCACACTGTAGTCACGTTACACCGATGATCGATGGAGTAAAGGTTTGGAATGATAGATAAGGTGATAGCCAAGCTGCTTTGCCCCAGATGGAGTTCAATCTTCTTAAATTTTGGACCTACAGCCATCAATGCCATTGGAGAATATCCCACTGTATTGTTAGTTGAATAGCTTTGTGAGACAGACAAAAAGCCACACATTATAGTACCTTGAAGGTACACAAAAAAGCTGGAGAAACTCAGCGGGTGCAGCAGCATCTATAGAGCGAAGGAGATAGGCAACGTTTCGGGCCGAAACCCTTCTTCAGATAGTACCTTGTTCTTGTAACCACATAATTTACGTATCTGGTTCAGTTTGGTGATTCTGGATGTAGATTGTGGGCGATTGCCCTCTCCAGATGTGGTCTGAATTACTGAGTGTGTCCAGCAGGTTTTTTTTAATTAAGATCCAGTCGCAATCCTTTGCTGAACATCCCCAGAATGGCATTGGTCCTTGATGTCCATTTTAACATAGAATTTGAGGTCACTAGTGACCTACTCCTGCTTGCTGCAGTCCTTCAGAGAATGTTCAGACTTGCTGTCGGTTCAGACCCAGTTCAAGGATTGCCATTTGGCAGAGATTCTGTGAAGTAATTCTGGCAGTTTGTGGAGCCAGAAAAATCCCCACTCACGTGCTGAAAATAACGTGGTCGCTCCACATTCCCAGGCTCAGGCTGAACTGGCTAAATTCTGAAACAATGTGTATGTACATGGTAGTCTAAATTTATTCCCATTTTTAGAAAAAGAAGAAAGGATGGTGCTTTATTGATTAAGAAGGATGTACGGTAGTAGTCTGAGATAACATTACTGATGGTTCTTCCAGGGAACCTATATGGGTGGAGCTCAGAAATAATAAAGGAATGATCTTTTTGGCAGTGTACTACAGGCTAATTAAAGAGCAAATATGCCAGGAGGTTGCTGGCAGCTGCAAGACTAAGATTGTCAAAGTAGGGAATTTTAACTTTCCTGGGACTGTCATAGTGCAAAAGGTTTATATGGGGTGGAATTTGTCAAATGTGTTTAGGAAAATTTCCTCAAGCAATATGTAGAGGGCCCTACATGGGAGAGGGCAATGCTTGATCTAATCTTAGAAAATTGAGTAGGTCAAGTGTCTGAAGTGTTCGTGGATGAGCCATTTGGGACCAGCGACCACTGTTCTATTAGGCTTAAGATAGCTATGGATAAAGACAGGGCAGGCCCGTGAGTTCAAGTTTTAAATTGGGACAATGCCAACTGTGATGATATTAGACAGGAACTCGCTCAAGGAGACTAGAGCAGGTTGTTTGCGGGAAGAGGAACGTCCTGAAAGTGGGATGCTTTTAAAAGTGTGGTGATTAGAGTTCAGGGCATGCATGTTCCTGTTCGAGGGAAGGGCAAGGCAAGTGGGCAAAAGGGAGCTTGGGTAACGAGAGAAATTGAGGCTTCTGTCAAGAAAAAGAAAGATGCATGGGACAGGTATAGGCAGCTGGAGTCAAGAGTATCCCTGGAGGGGTTTTGGGAAATCAGGAGGGCAAAAGGGGGCCAGGAGATAGCTCTGGCATATAACATGAAGGGAAATCCAAAGAGATTTTATGTACGTTAAGGGTAAAATAATAGGCAGAGGCAGAATAGGGCCCCTCAGGAATCACAGCGGTCATCTCTGTGTGGAGCCAGAGGAGATGGGCAAGGTCCTTAATAAGTATTTCTCCTCTGTTTTTACCGTGGAGAAAGACATGAAGACCGGGGAACTTAGGCAGTCAATATTACAGGTGATGAATGTCCTAACGTGTTTGAAGGTCTTCCAGGCCTGTTCAGATATATCCAAGGACAGGAACGGGGTTCCTTGATTTGGATGATCAGCCATGATCATATTGATCACACTGGCTTAAAGGGCCGAATGGCCTACTCCTGCACCTACTTTCTATGTTTCTATTCATCTACTAATAATAAAACATTGCAACTCATAAAAATCCCGAATATGAATCTTTTGGGTTTCTCATGTCTGGCTAGTTAAACTATGTTACTCTATAAATTATTATGTGTTCATTTTTGATTTGGTGAGCATTTGAAACCCATTTATTGTAATATTTCTTTAGCCACAGTGCATCTGTTTCCATTTGATTTCAGGATATCTTGCTTTTCTGCTGGGCCTATGAGCAAGAGGAACGCCCTAGTTTCTCGAAGATCATGGAGCTGCTAGAGAAATTACCCAAGAGAAACCGCCGGCTCTCTCACCCTGGACATTTCTGGAAGTCAGCTGAGTATGTTTCCCTTAGCTCCAATGTGTGAACGTCCAGGCACATGTTGTCCAATTTTGGATCCAGCCTTGCATTTCATGCATTACGTTCAGTTAACCATTTGCTTTATAGTGTTTCAAGCAGTTGATGGACAATTAATCATCCAAGGATTCACAACATTGAGAATCATAAAGTGAAGCTCAAAATGAGTGTTGTAAACCTCAGTGTTAACTGAATAAAATGCACTACATTGCACATCTTTTGGTAGCCCCTGCTCCAATTGTCAGGAGAGAGAATGCACAGCATGGAAATGTTGCTTGATTTGGTTACTCAGATTTGTTTAACTTTGAGTTTTCAGAGGCGTGTACGCAATGCACTCTTGGAGAAAAGGCGACAAAGATTTATGTGAATAAAATGAGTGACGTGTTTGCCAAAAATATAGACTTGCATGAACCTGTGACTCTTTTGCCTCCATGAGGAAAGTTCCAATTGTTCAACCGGTCCCTCATATGAATGGAACATACAGTAATTAGGAAAAGCGGCCTAGTTCACTTTCTGTGGAAATCGTAAAAGGCTGCACTACTGGGACATCATGCAATTTTGACATTGAGAAAGCAAAGGTAGATCCATAAGGAATATTGTCCTTTACTGCATCATGGGAGCTGGATTAGACAGTACCTTTGAGAGGTGAAGGATAAAGTGTAATCTTAGGTGTTGATGGTATATACATTCTTATTCCTTGAAAAAGGCTACAAACAGCACTTAGTGCTCCTTAGTTGATCAGTCATGGTATGTATATCAAATCTTACCTACATGGGTTTAAAAGCAAAGCAGAAGCAAATTGCAACTGAGAGTCTTGATCACGAACCCAGAAATGAAGCAAGCGGGTTGAGCTTTATGGACTTTTCTCATTCGTACCCTCTTAATGAGCTTATGCTCTTATCAGTAGCTGTGGTGTCCATTCTGACCGATTGCCTGTAAAGGGATTCTGCTGTGTTGAGCTTTTATTTTGCCAATCTATGGAAGAGGAGCTAAAAATCAGTAATCTCTTTCTCCACATTCTTCGATTGCCTCATTGACTACAGGTGCAATGCATCATCTCCTGCTGCTCCCCTAACATCTCCACCTTCCTCAATCCTGCACGCTCTCACTGACTCTGCTCATTGCTGTCATGAAATAAGCAATGCTTTAGGTTAATTTATTTTAAATGCATGAACAACAAAGTACATCACCTTCTCATGAAACTTTGTTGATACACCCATAAATCTCTGCTATTGATGCCGTTGTATCTTTGATAACATTTACAATCTTGGGCTGAGCATCACAAGTGTTTCTTTACTTTTGAGGCAGGTCTACCACTTTAATTTTTATCTTGGCATTTCTATGTCGTTTTACTAGGATCCATTTTTTTTCTTTTCCAAATTGAAATTTAACTCTGAAATTAATTGATGCCGGTAGTGTGAAGCTTAGTGGAGCTCACTATAGGTCCGTCAATAGGTAGTATTTTGCTAGTGTTGTTATTTATCACTGAGGTTGTATTATTTATTTTCGCAAGTTGACCATGAATGCATATAACCTTCGCAATTGATGTCGATAAAGAAGTTACATTTATTTAGCACCTTGCCACAACATTAGGACACCCCAATGTGCAACATAATCAGCACATACTTTAAAAATAGAATTACAATTGTCATGTGGGCAAATATGGCTCATGGGAAGTTCCAAAGAAAATGTCAGTGCTAGTTAAGGATGTTGCCTGGGATACTGTCGACATCCTGTTTGAACATTGCCATGTGCACCTTTTATCCAGATGAATCTTTGTTGAAGACAGCTGGCAATGAAACAAAAGGGATGGTTAAATGTTTAAGAACAAAGTTCTTGAAGAGTTATAGGGTTTGAAGCAGGTTGCAGAGTCTGGGAGGGCCTTGAAGATTAAACCATTGAGATCAAAAATTTAGTTTAGCAAGCACAGGTCTGCTGATTCGGATTTTGATGAGCAAAATTTAATAGAGGACCATAGAGGGAAGTCTGGCAAGGAGCGCATTGTAGTAGGCAAGTCTGCTGGTCAGTAAAGTGTCAGAGCGATTTTAGTAATGGTGAACTGAGAAAGCGAGTTGATACGGGAGGAGTTAGAAGCACAGAAACATAGAAAATAGGTGCAGGAATAGGCCATTCGGCCCTTCGAGCCTGCGCCGCCATTTGATATGATCATGGCTGATCATCCAACTCAGTATCTCATCCCTGCCTTCTCTCCATACCCCCTGATCCCTTTAGCCACAAGGGCCACATCTAACCCTCTTAAATATAGCCAATGAACTGGCCTCAACTACCTTCTGTGGCAGAGAATTCCACAGATTCACCACTCTCTGTGTTAAAAATGATTTCCTCATCTCGGTCCTAAAAGTCTTCCCTCTTATCCTAAAACTGTGACCCCTAGTTCTGGACTTCCCCAACATCGGGAATAATCTTCCTGCATCTAGCCTGTCCAACCCCTTAAGAATTTTGTAAGTTTCTATAAGATCCCCCCTCAGTCTTCTGAATTCCAACGTGTACAAGCTGAGTCTATCCAGTCTTTCCTCATATGAAAGTCCTGCCATCCCAGGAATCAGTCTGGTGAACCTTCTCTGTACTCCCTCTATGGCAAGAATGTCTTTCCTCAGATTAGGAGACCAAAACTGTACGCAATACTCCAGGTGTGGTCTCACCAAGACCCTGTACAACTGCAGTAGAACCTCCCTGCTCTTATACTCAAATCCTTTTGCTATGAATGCTAACATACCATTTGCTTTCTTCACTGCCTGCTGCACCTGCATTCCTACTTTCAATGACTGGTGTACCATGACACCCAGGTCTCATTGCATCTCCCCTTTTCCTAATCGGCCACCATTCAGATAATAGTCTACTTTCCTGTTTTTGCCACCAAAGTGGGTAACCTCACATTTATCCACATTGTACTGCATCTGCCATGCCTTTGCCCACTCACCCAACCTATCCAAGTCACCTTGCAGCCTCCTAGCATCCTCCTCACAGCTAACACTGCCCCCCAGCTTCGTGTCATCCGCAAACTTGGAGATGTTGCATTCAATTCCCTCATCCAGATCATTAATGTATATTGTAAATAGCTGGGGTCCCAGCACTGAGCCTTGCGGTACCCCTCTAGTCACTGCCTGCCATTCTGAAAAGGACCCGTTTACTCCTACTCTTTGCTTCCTGTCTGCTAGCCAGTTCTCTATCCACATCAATACTGAACCCCCAATACCAAGTGCTTTAAGTTTGTATGCTAATCTCTTATGTGGGACCTTGTCGAAAGCCTTCTGAAAGTCCAGATATAACACATCCACTGGTTCTCCCTTATCCACTCTACTAGTTACATCCTCGAAAAATTCTATAAGATTCGTCAGACATGATTTACCTTTCATAAATCCATGCTGACTTTGTCCAATGAACTCACCACTTTCCAAATGTGCTGCTATCCCATCTTTAATAACGGACTCCAGAATTTTCCCCACCACCAACGTTAGACTAACTGGTCTGTAATTCCCCGTTTTCTCTCTCCCTCCCTTTTTAAAAAGTGGGGTTACATTAGCTACCCTCCAGTCCTCAGGAACTACTCCAGAATCTAAAGAGTTTTGAAAAATTATCACTAATGCATCCACTATTTCTGCGGCTACTTCCTTAAGTACTCTGGGATGCAACTTATCCGGCCCTTGGGATTTATCGGCCTTTAATCCATTCAATTTACCTAACACCACTTCCCGGCTAACCTGGATTTCACTCAGTTCCTCCATCTCATTTAACCCCCGGTCCCTTGCTATTTCCGGCAGATTATTTATGTCTTCCTTAGTGAAGACAGAACCAAAGTAATTATTCAATTGGTCTGCTATGTCCGTGTTCCCCATGATCAATTCGCCTGTTTCTGACTGCAAGGGACCTACATTTGTTTTAACTAATCTTTTCCTCTTGACATATCTATAAAAACTTTTGCAGTCAGTTTTTATGTTCCCTGCCAGTTTTCTTTCATAATCTATTTTCCCTTTCCTAATTAAGCCTTTTGTCCTCCTCTGCTGGACTCTGAATTTCTCCCAGTCCTCTGGTAGGCTGCTTGTTCTGGCTAATTTGTAGGCTTCCTCTTTTGTTTTGATACTATCCCTGATTTCTCTTGTTATCCACGGATGCACTACCTTCCCTGATTTATTCTTTTGCCAAACTGGGATGAACACTTGTTGTAGTTCATCCATGCAGTTTTTAAATGCCTTCCATTGCATATCCACCGTCAACCCTTTAAGAATCATTGGCCAGTCTATCTTGGCCAATTCACATCTCATACCCTCAAAGTCACTTTTCTTTAAGTTCAGGACCTTTGGTTCTGAACTAACAATGTCACTCTCCATCCTAATGAAGATGATTTGGATTTGGAGAAGATATGTGGTCAGAAGGATCAAATGGATGATCATAGACCTGAATTGGTGATGTAATTGTAAACAGAGGATGGAATCAGTAGCAAAGGAAAACTGTTGTTTCTAACTGCTGACGTGACATCAACCGTCTCAACTTTTCCACTCCCCTTACCGACTCAAACCTCACCCCCTGTGAACATACAGCCCTCCGCAGCAACCCTGACATTATAATAAAACACGCCGACAAGGGAGGTGCCGTGGTAGTCTGGCGTGCTGACCTCAACCGGGCTGAGGCCAGGCGACAACTCTCAGACACCTCCTCCTACTTATCCTTGGACCATGATCCCACAGATAAGCACCAGGCCTTAATCTCAAACACCATTACTGTTTTAATCACTTCCGGCTGTCTGCCTTCCAGGGCCTCCAACCTTATCTTTTCCCAGCCCCGCACGGCCCGATTTTACCTTCTCCCCAAAATCCACAAACACAACTGCCCTGGCAGACCCATTGTTTCTGCCTGCTCCTGTCCCATGGAAATGATTTCCTCTTACCTCAACTCCATCCTATCCCTCCTGGTCCAATCTCTCCCGACGTATATCCAAGATACCTCACATGCCCTTCATCTCTTTAATTGACTTCCGCTTTCTGAGCCCCCACTCCCTCATCTTTACTATGGATGTGCAGTCACTCTACATCTCTAGTCCACCAGGAAGGCTTTAAAGCCCTCTGTTTCTTCCCCGACCGCAGAACCATCCAATTTCCCTCTACTAACACTCTACTCCACCAGCAGAGCTGGTCCTCAACAACTTCTCCTTTGTCTCCTCCCACTTTCTCCAAGTCCAAGGCGTAGCTATGAGCGCACCCACATGGGCCCCAGCTATGCCTGCCTCTTTGTAGGGTACGTTGAACAATCCCTGTTCCAGACGTACACTGGTCTTATCCCCAAACTCTATCTCCATTTCATTGATGACTGCATCGGTGCTACCTCCTGCACCCATGCAGAACTCATGGACGTCATCAACTTCACCACCAATTTTCATCCTGCACTCAAATTTACTTGGACCATCTCCGACACCTCCCTCCCCTTTCTTGATCTCACAGTCTCCATCACAGGAAATAGACTATTGACTGATGTCTATTACAAACCCATTGACTCCCACAACTATCTCGACAACACTTCTTCCCACCCTGCTTCCTGCAAAGACTCTATCCCCTACTCCCAATTCCTCCATCTACGCCGCATCTGCGCCCAAGATGAGGTGTTCCATACTAGAACATCCGAGATGTCCTCATTCTTTGGGGAACGGGGGTTCCACTCTCCCATCATAGATGAGGCCCTCACTCGTGTCTCCTCAGTACCCTGCATCTCCGCCCTTGCTCCCCCTCCCCCTAGTCGCAACAGAGAGAGTCCCCCTAGACCTTACCTTCCACCCCATCAGTCGTTGCATACAACACATAATCCAAAATTTCCGCCACCTCCAACGGGATCCCACCACTAGCCACATTTTCCCATCTCCACCCCTTTCCACCTTCCCAAGAGCGTTCCCTCCGCAATTCCCTGGTTAACATCCCTTCCCACCCAAAGCACCCCTCGCCAGGTACCTTCCCTTGCAACCGCAGAAGATGCACACCTGTCGCTATACCTCCTCCCTCGACTCTGTTCAGGGACCCTTACAGTCCTTTCAGGTAAGGCAGAGGTTCACTTGCACCTCCACCAACCTCATCTACTGTATCCGTTGTTCAAGACGTTGACTCTTATACATCGGCGAGACCAAACGCAGACTGGGCGATCAATTCGCAGAACACCTTCACTCAGCCTGCATGAACCAACCTGATCTCCTGGTTGCCGGACACTTTAATTCCCCTTCCCATTCCTACGCAGACCTTTCTCCTTCATTGCCAGAGTGAGGCTAAACGCAAATTGGAGGAACAGCATCTCATATTTCACTTGGGCAGCTTACAGCCCAGTGGTATGAATATTGATTTCTCTCACTTCAGGTAGCCCCTCTCTCTATCCCTCCCCAACCCGTCACACTGGCTTCTCATTTTTACCCTACAAACAGCCTGTTTCCTTTATCATCGTTACTTTTTTGCATATGTTTCATTCATTGTTCTTTATCTCTCCACATCACTGTCTATATCTCTCGTTTCCCTTATCCCTAGCCAGTCTGAAGAAGGGTCTCGACCCGAAACGTCACCCATTCCTTCTCTCCAGAGATGCTGCCTGAGTTACTCCAGCTTTTTGTGCCTATCTTCAGTTTAAACCAGCATCTGCAGTTCCTTCTTACACAGAACAACTGTTTGAGTTGGGGAGCTGAAGACAATGGTCATGATCACCTCATTCATGTTTCCAGATCTTTTTCACTATCCCTGTGCAGCTGGCATCCATGAATATTCCACATATCCTACTTGTTACTAATCCATCTTGAAAAACAAACTAACGTGATGTATCCATGGAAACCTACAGATTTAATTACCCAGTTGATATTGTCTCTCACGCCTAATTTAGTGCTTCTTGGTTAACTGCTGTTGATTCATCCTAGCTTGCTTTACCTGTACCCTGTGGAGTACAAATGCCACTTACTTTCAAAATGAATATTATAAAATAATTACGGAAATCAACAGAATCTCAATATTTGATTTTCTGTGCATGTACTTTATTATTTAGGGAGATTGTGTTCCCAGAGCACTGAAAAGTGGATGTGGTATATTTCTGAATGTAGTTTATATCTCTTCCTTTTTCATTGCTTGTGGAAGGCTACATTGAAAAAATATCAACATACCACAGAATGAGCTGAATCTCTGTGTACATACATGCAGCATTAGTATAATTACAATCCTTGATCTGAAGAAGGGTCTCGATCCGAAACGTTACCCATTCCTTCTATCCAGAGATGCTGCCTGTCCCGCTGAGTTACTCCAGCATTTTGTGTCTATCCTTGATCATTAGAGCTGTGCAAGCATATTAATCGGTATTAAATATCACTCAATGGATTCTATTCTTTCCTTGGACGTTATTTAATATAAGACAAAGTTTTATTTCACAAGCCATTATGAAATAAAACCTGGACTAATGTTAAATGACAAATTGCTAAGAATACCGAACACAGGCTACTCTTTTGATAGGTTAAAATGCTCTTCAATCACTTAATTAATAATGATTCTGATTTTCCTTCACCAGTATCCTATTTAAGGGTGAAGAAGGTGGCATGCATTGTCCTGCAAATCCACTTATTTTCTTGGTCTGCAGTGAAATATATGTGAAATGTTAAAAGTGTCCTGTGTCCTATAAGAGCCTTACAACTTAGATAGATTGGTGTTTAGTTTCCTCTTTGATTACTTTTCAGAGTAGGATGTTCACTGTGCTGTAGAAATGTTCAGGGAAGAATTTGTAACATGGGAAAATCAGAAAACATTATAAAATGTAAGCTATTTGTTGACCCTTTAAATTAAAAATTATCTAATGTTAAAACAAAGTAGGAACTTAAAACCTGCCACTACTGACCAAAGGTCAAACAATCTTGTGTTGGTGTTTGATTCCCCTCCTCCACGACCACAATGATGATAACAACTGTATAAAATGAAATGTTATCCTGCTTTACAACCACTAAGCGACATGGCTCTCACTACAACATTGATCACATTTCTTCAGCTTAAATCTGTCAGTAAGGTGTCTCCACACACAGCTTTGCATTTGGAGTGATCAATGAATTGCACGGAAATTAAATCTCATTATAATTCTATTGATCGACGATTGCCTGCGTGTGCGGACATGGCGTCGAAGGACGAGAAGCCGAAGCAAAAAAGTGGAAGCCAAATAACCGAACGGAAACAAAGCCGAAACGCCAAATATCCAAAAGCGTACAAAGCCAAAACGCCAACTAACCGAAAGGGTGGGACGCCTCAAAGCCAACTAACCAAAAGGCAGCGTCGCCTAAAAGCAAGCTCACCGAAAGGCCGCTCTGCCAAAACGGCAACTAACCGAAAGGTTGCATCGCTTACAAGCCAACTAACCAAATGGCGCTCAACCGAAAAGTTAAATAACGGACATGACGTCGCCGGGTGGGGGGACCATATCAGCGATTGGTCTAGACCCCTGGTCCATCACATCACTGGCCGGCGGAGATGGGAGGGTTGGGTGTCATTTTCCTGCACAAGCCATAGGTGACTGGGCACCCTAAACCTGAGCACCAAGTTGTAAGCGGTCCATGTGAAAGGACAGCACCTACCTACAATGAAGGCACTATGAAACTGGCTGCCGCAAGCCCTTCCCACAGGACGGGGTTTTAAACTCGGCATTAAAAATCAAAAAAGAGTTACATTGATTTAAAAACAAAAATGTTACATGTATAAATACTTCTTACATATGGGAACCTGGTTAATTAAGTGGTGGGATTATTTCCCTGTCCTAACTATGCCTTTGCTTTAGCCGGTGGTTACATCCATTCCATCCCTCCCTCGCAAAGATGTGAGATTTCATTAAGAGCACACTTGGATGGATAGATGCAAGCGGCGTGTAAAGAGTCTCTTCCATGCGCGCAATACATGAAGCCGATGAAATGAGACAACTGTCACACCAAAGATGGACACATAAAGCTGGAGTGACTCAGTGGGACAGGCAGCATCTCTGGAGAGAAGGAATGGGTGGCGTTTTGGGTCGAGACCCTTCAGACTCAGTGTTCAGGTCCGAAGAATGGTCTTGTCCCACACCTCTTCTCTCCAGAGATGCTGCCTGTTCCGCTGAGTTACTCCAGCTTGTTGTGTCCATCTTCCGTTAAAACAGTTTACTGATTATCTGGGGTTTTGTGCGTGGGAGCTTGTTGTGTGCGTACGCAGGCAACCAGACGGTAATAAATAAAACGTGCTTCTTGTTGTCAAGGAGGGGGGGGGGGGAGTGGAGGAGATAAAATTGTTGGTTGTCATGCACACTTGTCATTGGCCCGCCAGGGAATTTGTGTGTTCCCCCCATGTTTTAAAAGCGATTTACTATGGCTGCCAATGCCCCGAGCCGTCTGTCCCCGTGGCCGGGGTGGGGGTGAATCACCCAGTGTGGATGTCAGGGGGTAAATCACCCCGTGTGTGGGTCGGGGTCTGGGGGTCCGGGGGGGGAGGGGGTGAATCGCTTTGGTGTGGGGGGTTGGGGTCCGATGGCGGTGCATCGCGGTCAGTGACTCTGGGTGGGAGGAGGGACCAGCCTGTCCCACATCTCTGCTCCACCCGGCGCTGCCGACACACAGCCCGTCACAGTGCGGCCGCACGGGGAGACGAGGCGGAGGGCGGCCGGTGGCCGTGGGAGAGTGGGGGCTGTCCCGAGGATGCGCTCCTTCGGCCGCTTAAAACTTGGTGCTCGGGATCACAGTGCCCAGTCACCTAAGGCTTGTGTGGGAAAATGACCCCCACCCTCCCGTCTCCACCGGCCAGTGATGTGATGGACGCGGGGGTCTGGACCAATTGCTGACAAGTCCCGCCCACTGGCGACGTCATGTCCGTTATTTGATTTTTCGGCTGAGCGGCCTTTCGGTGAGCTTGCTTTTAGGCGACGCAGCCTTTTGGTTACTTGGCTTTTAGGCATCCCACCCTTTCGGTTATTTGGCGTTTCGGCTTCGTTTCCGTTCGGGTACTTGGCTTCCACTTCTTTGCTTCGGCTTCTCGTCCTTCGATGCCTCGTCCGGGTACTGATCGCCTGATTAATGCATTCCTTTTAACTGACGGAGAAATGCCTCGTGAGGTTTCAGAAATGTTCACCTTTCAAACACTGCTTTCTAGGAAAAGATTTGTAATGGCCATGGAAAGTAAATAATAATGAACCTTGTTACTCTTGCATTAGAACATTCAACATATAACAATACATTCGGAAGAACAGGCCTTTCGGCCCACAATGTCTTTGTCAAACATAATGCCAAGACCACCACCTATCTGCCTACACATAACCCATATCCCTCCATTCCCTGCATATCCATATACATATCCAAATGTCTCTTATTGTATGTGCCACTATCGCATGTGCCTCCAACACCAACCCTGGCAAAGAGTTTGAGGCACTCATCATCCTCTAAAGAAAACTTCCCCCGCACATCTCCTTTAAAATTTGCCCCTCTCACCTTAAAGGCATGCCGTCTAGTATTTGATTTTTCCTGGGAAAAAGGTTCTGACAGTAGGTCTACAGTATCTAAACCTCTATACGTCTCACCACAATTTCTGGTGTTCCAGAGAAAACAATCCCAGTCTGTCAAACCTCTCCCTGTAGCTAATATCCCCCGAATCCAAACAATAATTCTGGTAAAAAGACACAAAGTGCTGGAATGACTCAGTGGGTCGGGCAGCAGGCCTGGAGGACATAGATAGGTAACGTTTCGGTTTGGGATCCTTCTTTCATGTTCTCCAGGGATGCTGCCTGACCCGCTGAGTTACTCCAGCATTGCGCGTCTTTTTTTGTAAACTAGCATCTGCAGTTCCTTGTTATAATCATTCTGGTAAACCTCCTCTGCATCCTTTCCAAAGCTTCCATATCCTTCCTGGAATGAGGTGACCAGAACTGCATACAATACTCCAAATGCAGCCTGACCAAATTCCAATAAAGCTTCATTATGACTTCCTGACTCTTGCAATCAATGTCCTCACCCATGAGTGACCTATACACCTTCTTTATCACTCTATCTATGCCACCAAGTTATGGACTTAGACCCCATGATCCCTCTGTCCATCAATGCTGTTGAGGGTTATGTCATTAATTGTATATTGTCCCCCTCACATTTGACCTCTCATACTTGCTCAAATTAAACTCCATCTGCCATTTATCCATCCATTTCGGTGGCTGATCTATATACTGCTGTACACTTTAACTGCGACCTCATCAATCTTGTTGTCTGCAGACTTACTCTCCAATCCGTCTACATTTACAGACAAGTCATTTATATTTATCACAAACTGCAGCGATCCCAGCAGAAATCGTCGCGGAACTCCACTGGTTACAGATCTCCTGTCTGAATATTGTCCTTCCACCTCAACCCTCTGTTGTGTATCAGTACAGAGAATTGTGAGATGTTGCATTTTGGGAAGTGTAACATGGGCCGGACCAACTCAGTGAATGGTAGGGCTCTTGGGAGTGTTGTGGAGCAGAGGGATCTAGGAGTGCAGGTGCATGGTTCCTTGAAGGTGGAGTCGCAGGTAGATAGGGTCATCAAAAATGCTTTTGGAATATTAGCCTTCATCAGTCAGAGTATTGAGTATTGAAGTTGGGAGGTCACGTTGCTGTTGTACAAGACGTTGTTGAGGCCACTTTAGTGTATTTTGTTCAGTTCTGGGCACCATGTCATAGGAGAGATGTTGTCAAGCTGGAAAGGGTACGGAGAAGATTTACCAGGATGTTGCCAGGACTAGAGGGTCTGAGCCATAGGGAGAGGTTGAGTAGGCTGGGACTGGAGGATGAGGGGTGATCTTATAGATGTGTGCAACATCATGAGAGGAATAGATCGGGTAGATGCACAAGATGTCTCTTGCCCAGAGTAGATGAATCGAGGACCAGAAGGCATAGGGATAAGGTGAAGAGGAAAATATTTAATAGGAATCTGCAGGGTAACCTTTTCACGCAAAGGGTGGTGGATGTATGGAACAACCTGCCAGAGGAGATAGTTGAGGCATGGACTATCCCAACTTTTAAGAAACTGTTAGACAGGTACATGGAGAGGACATTTTGGAGGGATATGGACCAAACACGCGACGAGTGTAGCAGGTACATGTTGGCCAGTGTGGGCAAGTTGGGCAGAAGGGCCTGTTTCCATGCTGTATCACTCTGTAACTCTAAGCCAGTTCTGAAGCCATATGACTCTGCTCTACCCACATCGATCACCTTTGTTACCGCCTCAAGAATTGATCAAGTTGGCAAGACACGACCTGTCGTGTACAAAACTATGTTGACTGTCCCGAATTAACCAAATCTCTTCCAAAGGGAGTAAATCCTATCCTGCATATTCCTCTCCATTACTTCCATACCACTGACCACATTGGCTTCTCTCCAGTTCTCTCGGACCACACGGCTGCAGAAGACTCAAAGATCTTCGTCAAGGCTCCACAATCTCCTCTCTTGCCCCTCTCAATAACCTGGGATAGATCCCTTGAGGTCCTGGGGATTTCTCAATCTTAATGCTATACCAAAACAACCTCCTCCTTAATCTCAAACTGTCCTTGCCTATGAGTATTCCCCACTCTGATCTCAGAGTCCTCTTAGAAATTCTCCTTAGTGAAAACAGCTGCAAATAACTAGTTTAGTACCTCACCCTACACTCCCAGACTCCAGCCACTAATTCCCTCCTTTATCCTTGAGTGGTCCTACCTTCTCCCTGGTTACTCTCTTATTTTACAGCAAGTATAAAAACCTGTGGTATTTTCTTTAATTCAACTCGCCAAAGCCATTTTATGAGCTCTTTTGGCTCTTCTCATCGCCACTTGAGTTTTTTCCTCCCTATTTATAATTCCTCAAAATTCCTCTTAGTTTAGACACAGCACGGAAACAGGCCCTTTGATCCGCCAGATCCACGCTGACCAGTGACCCCCACACATAATGCCATCTACACAAACAAGGGACAATTTACAATTATACCAAGCCAATTAACCTATAAACCTGTACATCTTTGGAGTGTGGGAGGAAACCGGAGATCCGGAAAATCCCGCAGGCAGGTAACAGGAAGAACGTACAAACTCCGTACAAACAAGCACCCGCTCGAACCCGGGTCTCCACCGCTGTAAGGCAGCAATTCTACCGCTGCGCCGTCTTTCAAATGAACAGTTTGAAAGACATAGGACACAATTATACAATGAGCCTTTACGAATGGTTGAAACTACTCTAATGAGGCAAAGAGTAGACTATACTTTTTAATTAAGCAGTCCACAATATGCAAAGAAGTAAAGGTAGCAAATATATAGTTCATTTCAATCCTTTTTAAGACAGATCAGAGCTCTATATCCAGTGGAGTGTGATAACTGTCAATTTATAGGGCATTGAGCAGCTCTCACAAACTGCAATGTGATAATGACCTCAATAGATTTGTTCGTCATGTTGAGTGAGAGTTAACTATTGTCCAGGTCATATTCTGTAACTCCACTGTCCCTCTTCCAAGTATTGCAGTGGAATTTCTACCTCCACCTAAGAGACCAGATGGAGACTGATTTTAATGTTTCATCTGAAAGATGCCTCTCTTGATAATGGCGCTGTCCCTCAGCACTACACTGAGATGTGTCACCCAAGATTTTTGTGTTTAAATCCCTCAAATGGGACTTGAACATGTAACATTATGCCACCAATGGCAGTGCTACCAGAGCTGGCACAGAAGATACTATATGTATCGATTTATTGCTGACAGAAATATTAACACAGACAGTGCCGATGATGCACATCAGATCCACCAGCACCAATAAAGAAAGAACATACCCTACCTATTGGTCAGATCTGTGGCGTGAGTTCTAAGTGATAGTAACTGAACAACAGGTAACGGAAAACCAAGAAAGCTGTAACTATTGTCACCACTGTTAAAGGCAATTAAAAAAAACATGCAACCCCTTTGCTTAACGTATTTGTTTCTCTCAGTAATATACAGAATCAGATTAATCTCCCATTTTACAGTTCAAATGAAACCAGAGATTTTTTTTTGCTTATCCTTTTCCTTGCATGACCTGCATGCATTGTCAGCATTTCCGTTTACATTTCAAATTTACAGAACTTGGAGCTTTGTTTATTATCTCCACTCAGAAAGTAAACTCTGCCTCAATAACTGGAGGAAAATCAGATGAAGCAGTGTTGCCCGAGGAATAGCTCAGTGATAAGCTGCATAAAGTATCTGTCACGAAGCATCACGGGAATAGATGCACATGAAGAGATATTGTAATTGAATGTGTTTATGAGAAGCAATACTCATAGAAAATTATAATGGAGAATGTAGTAGCGTTAAAAATAGCTGGGGTAATATAAATTATATTTTGAATTACATACTGCAAGTCAAACAATGGTAATGCCTCAGTTCATATCCACAGTATATTTGGGTGTAATAGTTAATGGATAGTTGCCAGCTGTCTCAACAATGTATTATTTGCCCCTTTAATGAGGGAGA
>CM075980.1:32221848-32266217 GCA_038087875.1 Malacoraja senta
ATGGCCAGAGTAAAATAAAAAATGTACACAATTTCCTCAAAATTGTTACCATAAGGTACTAAAGGCTCTCTCCACAGGTACACCTAAGGGACATGATGTACCTGAATAGCTATAGTCACAAGCATTGGTGTGCACAAATCGGAACAACCTGCCATCAAACATGCATTTAAAAACGTTTTTTTGCTCACCATCCAAAATCTCTTGTATTTCTTAGTAGAAATAATGTCTCCTAATTTGCTTTTATAAACATGAATGCAGACTGCTTCAGACTTTAGTGGTGCTCAGCTCGCAGATATGCACAATGTTGTTCCTGTAAATATTTCAACCTAATTTTAATTCACCTTTTTTTAGATGTTACACGGGAGAATAATACAATTTCCAGTGCATCCAGTGTGTGCCCTAAATCAAGGTAACCGAAGTCCCAGTGTGTCAGAGAGAAAGTGTGAACAGGGTCCCAGCGATTCACAGGGAACAAGCAAACCAGAGCTTTGGTGTGTGTCAGAGAGACCATGGGAACTGGTGCCCCTGCTGTGTCACAATGAAGATGGGGGACCTGTGTTCCAGTGTCTCAAATGGAGCATAGGAATCATATCTTGCCGAGATAGGCTAGTATTTCTATGTCATTGGATGGGAGATTATTAATGTTTTACTGTACTGCTAAACATCTTGTGTTAAATATCACACGCTGTTCTCTGTTTGAACGAAAATTATTGGTGCTTTTCTCGTCTCTCTGCTATCCATCATATCATTTTCTCTCGCATTAACACCAGCAAATGAAGACAGGGCCCAACCTTTATTGCAATTTCGTCTTTCAAACATTAATTAATTAATCAATCGTAATACACTACCAAAAATTCAGAGAATTTGTTCAAATTACCCCCTACGCTGAGGTGTTTGACCTGGTCCTATAAAGACATTAGTTCCACTCGAGAGAGAGAGAGAGCGAGAGAGAGAGAGAGAGAGAGAGAGAGAGAGAGAGAGAGAGAGAGAGAGAGAGAGAGAGAGAGAGAGAGAGAGAGAGGGGAACTTTTTGTATCATCGGTTGCATCACAGAGCTACAGAGCGCACATCAAAAGGCCATAGGGATATCCCTAGACTCTTCTGCCTGCATCAGATACCCTGATATTGGGCTCCTGCGTATATTATTGAACTTCTGAACTTTGATGCTTGATATGGTCTGTGAAAATATATACCTTTGACTTGTACCAATTGATGCTGTTGTTCAGGTCTCAGACTTGCCATTGAACACAATTGTTGGCATCGCTCTTTTGATATGATTTGATCCGCGATCCTCAAGAGCTGGACTGTATTATATAATATGTCTAATCTAAGAGATATAGTTCTAATACACAGCTCTGTGGAAAGCAGAACTCATGCTGCTCAATACTCTGTGAATCACACTCCCGTGGCTATGTACATGTTGCTGGCTGCTACATTTTGAATTTATCAAGAGTGTAGGTAGGGTGTCTGCTTTTACTAAATAATGAACAAAAATCCTGAATGGAGATATAAAACAACAGGAGGTCCAGCAGAACACCTCCATCCTGCCAGTGTTAGTACAAAGAATAACAAGCAGTGCCTTCTGCAGGGCTTAATAAGTCATAGAGCTGCAGTGAGATACAGCATGTAAGCAAGTCCTTCAGTTCTCTGAGTCTATGTCAAGCATCAGCCACCCATCTATCTATACATAACTAAAACTCTGATCTTGTTATCTTCCGGTTTGGCTGTCTTTCTATTTGCGCAAAAAACGGTTTGCGGTAGTGCAACGATTTTTCGCTAGTTCACTCACCGTTCTCCTGTGCTGTGAGTGCTCCAAGTTTGGCTCCGATCAGTTGAATGTCGTAAAAGTTAGCGAGGTTTAAAAATCTTAAAACCGCGCATGCGCAGGTCGATCTCTTCTCCTGCCAGTCAGCGCCGCGTGGATTAGTCTCTCCTGTCACTCCCCGGGACGGTCCGCCCCTTCCTGCGCCATCGCGTCTTTACTGGAGCTGAGGGTGGCCGGACTTCGGAGGGATCTGAAGCAGCCACGCCCCCAGCAGCTGCCCTGCCCCAAGCAGTAGCCCAGCGTCGGAGACCTGACCCAGCCCAGCCCAGAGTCGTAGACCCAGACCAGCCTGGAGTCGGAGATGTCGCCGATGTCGCCAAACGGTAAGCGGAGACTCTGATCCTGGCGGTGAAGAATGACCAGCGCCCGCTGTGAGACCCCATCGCACCGCCAATTCCAGCCACTACCCCTCTGGTCCCCCACACTGGCTCCTCCCCCTACCCCATGATGCCCCCCTCTTCCCCATGGCTCTTCCCCCATCTTTTCTCCGAGCACAATCCCCCTGCCCAGACACCTCTCTCCCCCCACAACTGCCCCACACCCACACACCACTCCCCCCACAAGCCCCCTTGCCCACACCCCTCGCCCACACACACACACACACACACACCCCTCCGCCCACCCCCACCCCCACCCCCCCACACACCTCGCCCCCACAACCCCCCCGCCCCCACAACCCCTCACCCACACCCTCCCCCTGCTGCCACACACCCCTCCCCCAACAACCCCTCCGCCTGCACTCCCCCCCGCCCACACCCTCCCCCCTCCCACACACACCCCTCCCTCACACATTCCCCCTCCCACATCGCTCCTCCCCCCTTCCCACATCCCTCCTCTCCCCTCCCACCCCCCCCCCCACATACACACCTGCCCCCCCCAGCCACACCCCCCTCCCCCACACCCCCACACCCACCCCTCCTCCCTTCCCACCCCACACCCCACCCACCACACACCCCACTTCCATCCCCCCTCCCCTCCTGCCCTCCCACACATGAAGAGGAGGGGAGGGAGTGCTCGTGGATGAGGGGAAATGAGCTGCGCCTGCGCAGTTAGGGGCTATGGGTGAGTGGTGGAATATTGAGTTGGGGAATGGATTGCATTGGGGGATCAGGCCTCCCGTGTGACTGGGACCCAATGGGTCCCACTTAGTCCAGTTAACACTAATCCCTTGTCAATACCATCTTTTATTCTCTGCACATACTCATCAACACCCCCCAGATTCTACCACTTACCTATACATTGGGGCCATTTACAGTGGGTCTCTAGCACTGTGAGACAACAGTTCTACTAGCTGCACCACCGTGCTGCCCTTTAACGCACCGCAGCCACTTACAGGAAGTCAGGAGGAATATCATTCCCAACTAATGAATCTTTAAAGGCCTAAAAATTTAGAATGTGTTATTTACCAGTCTGTGGGGGTGGTCGGGACATGTAATTCTTGACTATGTTATGTTGGCAACAATAATAATGTAAATATCAAGTAGGCAACACAGCTTTCTTCATGTGCCAGCTTTCAGGCTAAATTACGAATTGCAGGAAATGTACCAGCAGGTTGTTTTTATTATAACTTTGTTGCTTTCCTTGGACTTGATCAGATGCTCTCATTCACTAAATATCAGACTCAAATTACTGTTCATTGTTAGGGTGTAGTGATGTTTAGATTGGGAAAAGGACCAGAATCGATTAGCTTTCCACTTCTGGGTACAAGCTGGAAGGTAACGTACCTTGTCAAAATGAATTGAAATCGACCAGTTGAATAGATATTGAAGGCTGCAGATGCTGGAATCTTGAGCTAAATACAGAAAGCATCTGTGGAGGGAAATGTTCTAGGTAAGCACTATTCAATCTAGGGTGATAAGAAAGACAGAAAGATTTATTGTAATTTCTAGCTAGCATTTATTCATTAAAGACACCTGAACAAATGACAGATGAGAAACAGTAAAGACCAATATCTAATGAGATCCTGCTATTTTGGGGATATTTATATTCATTTTACTGGGCTACTAATTTAAAAACATGGTTAATAAACCACATGTATAAGTGTCGGTAATGTTTTAGGAGAAAGGGAATTGAAATTTGGCATATCTGGAATAAATGGCCAGCATATTAGTAAAGATAACTGCCCAAGATCCCATCTGGTTTACGAATGTCCTTTGGGGCTGAAAGCTTGTCATCTTAACCTGCCTCCAGACCGACAGACAGGCGATGACTCTTAATTACCCTAATTTTAGGTGGTTTTAGGGATGATTAATAAATATAAGCTTGCCGCAGCTGCTTAAACTTGTGAATGTTTTAAGGAAAATTCTAGATAAATAGGACAAAAGTCCACTGAAAAAGTAGTTTCTTGGAAATGGAAGCAAATGCCCATTATTACAGAATTGTGGATGAATATTATCAGGTCTGTTTGATTTTTTAATATAATGTAAATATCGAGTACCCGAATCCTGTACTCTCCAATTGGTCTGTGTAGTTTTTCTTTCAGTTACTTTGATCAGCACCTTAATTTCTGTTACCATGGTTTAAAAAATAAGAAAACCACCAACTTCAGTATGGAGATTAGTCAAACTTGATTAAACTGTAACCCTAAGTACCTGCAGATAATGTTCATATTTAACAGTTACCCCTTTTGATTATCTAGAAAATATCTGATCCTTTGCGTCCTTTATCATCTGAGTTGAAAAAGTGGGCATTTTATTTGGCTTTCTGTAGCTAGCTTCTGACTGTTTTCCTTATTTAATTAGCTCCTTCACTATGTTTTCTGACATTGTGCTGAAAAGATATTGAACACTGTTTTCGTAATCAAAACAAATCGTAAACTCCAGCTTCAGACAAAATCATTGATCCAAAATGTTAAAACCTGCTTTTCTTTCTAGTGATAGACACAAAATACTAGAGTAACTCAGTGGGGCAGGCAGCATCTCTGGAGAGAAGGAATGGGTGCCTGCTCCAGCTACTCCAGCGTTTTGTGTCTATCTTCGATTTAAACCAGCATCTGCAGTTCATTCCTACACGTCTCTTTCTAGTGATACTGCCTCACTCGGTGAACATTAAATATTCATCTCATTCATGAAAAGATGATATAGAATTTACAATACAGAAATAAACCATTCCTCTAAACAAATATATGTGGCGTTTGCATTCTACACTTATCCCTTATCACTCCATGTTTCACTCTTACCAGCGTACAATTTATTCCTCTCTCCCTCGTGCGTTTATTTAAGCCGTCTTAAATTAACCTTGGCAAATTGTGTTCTTTATGGAAAGGACAGGTTTAGAGGGATATGGGCCAAATTCAGGCAGGTGGGACGAGTATAGATGGGACATAGATGGGTCGATGTGGATGGGACATGATGGTCTGTGTGGGCATGTTGGGCCAAAGGGCTTGTTTCCATGCTCTAGGAATCTATGACTCTATGATAGCACATACCACATTCTCAACACTTTTTATTTAAGGGATATTCTCCAGAAATCCTTATGGTCTAAGAACCAATTTTTCTCATAAAAATGCTAATTTTCCAAAGAAAATACATGTTACTTACTCACTTATACTCCCCTTTAATGCTGAAAAGTTTAAGAACTGTCAGTTTCATTCAAGTAACATTATTTGTACAAAGGATTTTAACTTGCTTAGGCTCATTTTATTAACTTGTCTCAGTATTGTGTACTTATTTAAATATTTGTTTGCTTATTCACCCCATTTAAATGTCATATGTGCTCTGATTACAAAAATTTTGAGTTGTAATTACTTTTCCCATTATTTTTCTTGCCCCATCCCCCTTCATCAGCTTCCTGACTGTATTCAGACATGATTAAAAGTATGCCATCATAATGAGCAAAAATAGAATTGTTAGCTGTCTGCTATTTCAGGCATTTAACTGCGTAATGTTGCCAAGGGTAATCACAAAACAAACCTCAGCAACTGACACATATATATTTCTTTATGTAGTAGCATCACATGGCGTTGCAATAGAGAAGCTAGAAAATATCTATTTTAATTATCAGTTACTATTAACTGATAAGCAAAATCAATAAGAACAAGTTAAAGGCCTGTCTCACGAGTCTGCGGTCATTGGCGGTGAAACAGGAAGAATCTGCCGCCATAGACCGCGCACTCGTGAGAACGCACAATTCCGGGGCCGTGCGGCGGTGTTCCCAACACCGCACGTTGCTAAAATAAAATCTACACTGTTTAAAACTATATTCTTACCACACAACCTCCACCAGTGATGCACGAGTGCGGCACGGCCGCCCGCACGGGCCGCCGCCAGTGTGGCTCGAGCGCCGTGCGTCAAACCTCCACTGCCACAGCCTCCGCCAGTGAGGCACGTGCCTCCGCCAGTGAGGCACGTGTGCGGCACGGCCGCAGGCACGGCCGCAGGCACAGCCACCGCTACAGCGCCGCGATCAGGACGGCCGCCGCCACAGCCGCCGCTCGTGAGTCACGTGCGGCGGGCCGACATCATCGCAGTCGGCCCGCCCTTTTTTTAACTTACCGCAAGCACGTGGGACCAGCGGTATTTGAATTACTCGGACCCCGCGCAGCATCCGTGCGGTGCTCCAGTGGATAGGCTCGGCGCTCTCGCCGTTGCCGTGCGGTCCCCGCTACCGGCGACGCCGCGCTTCACCGCCGATGACCGCAAACAGGTAAGACAGCTTTTAGTAGTAAATACCAATGGGGATTGGTGGGAGGTGCAATTTAAGTGATGCCAATGCAACTTTTGGTCTAAACTTTGACTTCTTCCTGCTCTTTTCGGACACATACGATTCATATGACACTTTATAAATATTCTTGTTTTGTTTTTTTGTGGGTTTTTGTATGCTGTTTCATACTTGCTTTTTATTTTTTATTCTGTTCGAAATAAAGAATTATATAATAATTTTTTAAAAGTACAACGTGGCCAGATGGTCCCTCTTTGTCCTTCATGTACTTAGTATGGACGTTATGTCAGTTATGGCTGTGACGTTCAACTCTCGGCATTTGACACATTTTGGGCAGATCAATGCCATTTTAACACATTTGGGCAGATCTGGATATTCCCAGGCCAGGCTAGGTGGACAGAGATGCATTGTTTTGAAGGGGAAGCGGAACAGTCTGTGTTCTTCCATGTGCCGTGGAATTTACCCAATGTGCTGCCTCCGACTGCAGGACATTTATGGGCCTGTCCCACTTAGGCGACTTTTTAGGCGACTGTAGGAGACTATGCAGTTGCCACATGTCCGCGGGTGGTTGCCGGGGAGTCGCCTTCATGGTCGTGAGGAGTTCCCGTATTCTGGGAAGTAGTTGCGGCCTCATTATGGTCGCCGCAAATTTTTCAACATGTTGCGGCGACTAGAATGAAGCGAGAATTCTCGTGCCGTACGTGGGTTGCCAGGAGGTCGAAGGTTCTCGTAGGTTTGTGTAGGTTGTAGCCGGTGCTGACCGGTGAATTTCATTGGCTCATTGGGGGAAAAAAACGTAAGCAGTAGTTTTCTGAACCATGGATAACCGACCGGTAATGTTAATGTCCGCCGAGCTTCACAGCCGTGTATCTCTGGCTTCTTAAAAGTTGTCTGGCTTCTTAAAAGCTGTCTCCACTCCTTCTCCTTCTCCCTCCTTCACCCTCCCCCCCGCCCTCTCCCCCGCCCTCTCCCCCCCCTCCCTCTTTTAAAGGACTTACCGTACACTGTGCTAGCCGTCTTAATTACAGCGCCAACCTTCCTGTTCATCGCGGTGTGTGTCTGTATCACCTTGGCTTTGTACCATGTGAATTTCAAACAGCGCTCCTCCCTCTTGCCCTGTCCCCTGCCTTTGCGATGTGTGTGTGTGTGTGTGTGTGTGTGTGTGTGTTCCACTCTGACAGTCGCCGTTCCAGTTGCCGGGTTTTCAGGTGACTGAAAAATCACCTAAGTGGGACAGGCCCATTAGAATGGATAAAATGTTGTCCAGTTTCACTTTGGTCGAGGAAGTGTTGCACTTGTGGGGAGCTGGTTGTAGGTTTGTTGAAGGGAAGATTTATTCCTGGCACCAAGCTGTCAGCACATTTCCTATGGATTCGTTACTTCACTTTGACAGCACAGTGGCGCAGCTGGTGGAACTGCTGCCTCATAGCGCCAGTCAGGTTTGATCCTTTGGATGCTGTCTGTGTGGAGTTTGCACGTTCTCCCTGTGACCCTGTGCATTTCCTCCGGGTGCTCCATTTTTTTCCAATATACGAGAGGAACATAGGTCTGTAGGTTAATTGGCCTCTGTAAATTGCCCCTGGTGTGTAGGAAATAGATGCGAAAGTGGAATGACATAGAATTAGAGTGAACGGGTGATCAAAAGTGGTCATGGGCTAGGTGGGCCAAAGGACCTATTTTCATGCTGTATCTCTCAATTAAATTAAACAGTGTGGTTTGAAAGTTTTGAGAAACTGTCTCTATGGCAGTTAAGTCGGCATTGCTGGTGTAGTCAGGCCAAATTGTGCCTGACTGTTGGCGGTCTTGGATTGGAATGTACCTGAAGTTATAGTGACAAACCAAGAGCTTTAAA
The DNA here is from genome assembly GCA_038087875.1 of Malacoraja senta. Taxonomy (NCBI): domain Eukaryota; kingdom Metazoa; phylum Chordata; class Chondrichthyes; order Rajiformes; family Rajidae; genus Malacoraja; species Malacoraja senta. The sequence goes on from CM075980.1 coordinate 32,230,185, forward strand.
AAATATTCACATAATTTATTTTTATCTATGCCATTCTCCTAGACTTGGGTATTTAAACCATTGATCTCGTGGAGAATACTTATTGGATTATAGGAATCGGAAGATTGACTTTCAGAAATTCACTATTTCAGAAGCTAACAACATATTTTGAATATTTTGGGCAGCACGGTGGCGGTTGAGCTGCTGCCTTACAGCGCCAGAGACCTGGGTTTGTTCCTGACTATGGGTGCATGTCTGTACGGAGTTTGTAGTTCTCCCCATGATGTGCGTGGGTTTTTTCCGAGATCTCAGTTTCCTCCAACACTCCAAAGTCTTATAGGTATGTGGGTTAAGTGGTTTGGTATAAATATCGTCCCTAGTGTGTGTAGGGTGGTGTCAATGTGTGAGGATCGCTGGTCGTTGGAGACTCGGTGGGCCAAATGGCCTGTTTCCGCACTGTATCTCTAAACTAAACAAAACATTAAATTTTTCCACATTTTAGTTTCCTCGTACTGAGATACTGTGAAAATCTTTTTTATTGTGTGCCATCAAATCAAGGCTATACAGTACATGATGACTATCAAGCCATCCAAAATGCACAGATACAGAATAAAGGGAATAACTGGACAAAGTCCAGTAAAATCCAATTAAAGGTGAGGTAGATGGTAGGTCAGGACCACCCTCTGGTTGGTGTTAGGATGGTTCAATTGCCTGATAACAGCTGGGAAGAAATGTCTTCTTTAAAAAAAAAATTCTCATAGGACATTTTCTTTCTCGTTTTCCCTGTGACGGTGTGTGTTTTCTCCGGATGCTTCAGTTCCATCTCTCATTCCAAAGACGAGCAGGTTTGTAGGTTAATTGGCTTCTGTGAATTGTCCCTTGTGTGTAGGATAGAACTGGATGGGATAGGTTAGAGTGTATGGGTGATCACTGGTAGGCACGGAGTGGTGGGCACGGAGTGGTGGGCACGGAGCGGTGGGCACGGAGCGGTGGGCACAGAGCGGTGGGCACGGAGCGGTGGGCACGGAGCGGTGGGCACAGAGCGGTGGGCACAGAGCGGTGGGCACAGAGCGGTGGGCACAGAGCGGTGGGCACGGAGCGGTGGGCACGGAGCGGTGGGCACAGAGCGGTGGGCACGGAGCGGTGGGCACAGAGTGGTGGGCACGGAGTGGTGGGCACGGAGCGGTGGGCACGGAGCGGTGGGCACGGAGCGGTGGGCACGGAGCGGTGGGCACGGAGCGGTGGGCACGGAGTGGTGGGCACGGAGTGGTGGGCACAGAGCGGTGGGCACGGAGCGGTGGGCACGGAGCGGTGGGCACGGAGCGGTGGGCACGGAGTGGTGGGCACGGAGTGGTGGGCACGGAGTGGTGGGCACGGAGTGGTGGGCACGGAGCGGTGGGCATGGAGCGGTGGGCATGGAGCGGTGGGCACGGAGTGGTGGGCACAGAGTGGTGGGCCGAATGGCCAGTTTCCACTAAAACTAAACTAAACCAAACTAAACAAATGACATACTGGACAACTGCAGGTTTTGACTTTAATCAAGGATGATTGAAGGATGAGAGGATGTTTCCACTAGTGGGAGAGTCTAGGACTAGAGGTCATAGCCTCAGAATTAAAGGGCATTCCTTTAGAAAGGAGTTGGGGAGGAATTTATTTAGTCAGGGTGGTGAATCTGTGGAATTCTTTGCCACAGAAGGCTGTGGAGGCCAAGCCAATGGATATTTTTAAGGCAGAGATAGATAGATTGTTGATTGATATGGGTGTCAAGGGTTATGGGGAGAAAGCAGGAGAATGGGGTTAGGGGGGAGAGGTAGATCAGCCATGAATGAATGGCAAAGTAGACTTGATTGGCCAAATGGCCTAATTCAGCTCCTTTCACATAATCTTATGACCTATCTCTCTCCTGCCTCCATGGAAATAAATGTCAGAATTGAGAGAAAATGAACTACTAACTCATTATCACTCTTTTGTACCATCACACATGTCGGGATCTATCCCAAGATGTTTCAATGAAATCTGATTCTTTATTCAATTTTAACAGTAATTAGAAATCAATCAAAATGTAGTTCTCTTGTTCACCTTTAATTTTAATGTTGAAAGAAAGGGTAATATTGAAAGGGTAGTATTGACCTGATTTCAATGTTATGTAATTTAAAGTATTTTATTTTGCTGTCAATACAAATTAGATTATCAAACTTGTATTATCAAATTGTGGTGTTCTATAAATATGAAACTGGTAATTAAAGAAATCGATGGGAAGATTTACGTGAGAAAATAACATTCAATTTTTGTGGATCAATTTTGAAATTAACACTTTTCTGTTAGAAAATAGACAGAAATATGCTTCCTTTAAATGAAAGAAAAATCTGTCAAATAATGTTATTAGGAAAGATCATGGGAAAGATTATCAGGAAAGACAGATGCAGCATTTGAAAGATAAAACTGGTGCACGTCTAATGTAGGAAGCACAAAATATATCACTGGAAACATTAAACAAGTATGCCAGCATTCCTAATTAACAATAGTGCAAAACAAATCTATCATAACAAAACTCTCAACTGCGAGTTGAGCTTGTCCCAATATTATATAAATCATTTGTCACCAACCACTCTAGAGCACACACTTTGCCACCACCAGCATTGCCTGCCCCACTCCTAAGCACGGCCACCCCCATCAGCAAACCCAACATACAGAGTTGGTTTTGTTCTGTAACTCCTTTCCCAGATTTGGTGTATAACTGACCGTGTACATCATTTGAGGTGTCAGCTATGTAAACTATGTCAATCGTTTTTGGATTACTTCTCGTTTCTGGAGGCATATTGCAGGTAAGTTCATCGTATTTTTACCCTGATATTGATTCCTCTGCAGTTGATATTTTTTGTTGAATTTTGTTCATTTTAAGTTGAAAGACATGTACATGCTGGACTGGGAAACATGTTTCCAAATAGTGGCTTGCTGATATTTGCAGCCATGCCTACATCATCCAGCTGCTCGCCTGTTGCAGAATAAAGCTTCAATGTCCAAACAATGTGCCTTAAATCTGCCCTATACTCTCATCCTCTCACAATCAGAATAACATAATACCTTACTTACATCTTTTTGCCATCCTCCAAACATAACATTGGTAAATGAGTGATAACAGTGCTGAACTGAGAGTGATTTTCTACTGACAGATTGAGTCAGATCATGTTTATTTTGTAGGAAATCTTTTACATATCAGAAGAATGCTTTCATCCTCTGGACCAGATGTGTACCAAGGTTTTAGAAGTAAAAGGACTGTGCAATAATTTACAGTACCTGTGCCAATCTACTTAAATAGAACTATGAAAGGCTGGTGTTAATTCCTACTTTAATAAGTCCAAGGGAAATAGTTGAGTGGAGATCATTATGTAAATTACGACTGCATGGTGAATTTCTAAAAGCAATTTATATAATCATATCTTAACAAATTAGTTGTATTCTTTATCACTTGCCCAGAGGTAGTGAGAATGTTCTTGCTAGTAAAAAATGAAAGAGATTTTTATATATATTAATATATGATTCCTGCTATATAATGAGAAAGGAAGAGAAATGGTGGCTATGAATAATTTGATAATGTGCTTTCATCAAAAGTTTTTTTTAAAAAGCTAGCAGCGGCATACTTTCAAATATTCAAAAATGGACATTTTAAATCACATTTCCTGGTCTCTCCCTATGGCATATATCTTTCCATCTCGATTCAAAATCACTGCCAGAGAGCAGCAGATACACATGATAGCTATTGATGTTTTATTTAAGACAACCATTTGGAATGGAAGAATAAAGCGTGCAAAGCAGTTAGCAGCAGGGGAATGCATGGAGCTTTATTACCTGTGGTCAGTGGGAGTTGTTCTCTCCGAAGACTCACACAAACAAGACACATTGTACAATAACCATGAGTCTGCATGGCCAAATGTCCTGTGTCTATTAGAAATGAATAAAATATTCTCCAATTTGCTTGCAAGTCACTGTTTAAAGTCACAAGTGTTAGTACTTAGCATGTTTTCTTTGTGAATAGTGACCTCAACAGCTTTGTCAGAAAAATAATTGCAAAAGCCTACCATGGTAAACAAAGCTAGATTTTTTTCTCTCTCTTTCCTTTACAACTTATTGAGCCTGTATATTATGATGCAGAATGAATGGATACCGTGTAATTTCAGTGTTAGTGATAATGCCTGTTGTAAAACGGGCTGGAATGATATTATTTTGTCACTTCATCTGAAAGAACAATTGTTTCTACTGCAAGGATGCAGTTAGTTTCTTGTGTACATTTGTACAGTAACATTTATAAAATTTTCTACACTTTAAAAAAGGTATTTATAATTTCATCTGTTCTATTGGATATCAGCTCTTTGAACTGCAAATATCAATTTGTGTTTTGTGCAAGGTTTGGTGAAGCTATGATGTTCAGATTATTTATGCCAATAAAGAATTTTAAAAATTATTGCACCACATGGCTTTATGATCGATTGTGTTGTGCTTTTATTATTTTGTTATTACATTGATATTCATTTACAATAAATTAATTGATCATCACTATCCACTGAAAATCTCTGGGCTTTAAAAACCTAACCTGAGGGTCAACTGCACATTCTGTTTCACACTTCACTTCTACTCAGCTACAGTATAAACCTTGGTTTTTCACAGAATTGTCGTTGCATATATATCATATATCTTTTAATATCTGTAAATTATAAAACATTATAAAAAGTATTTTCTACCTTCTCATCTGCAATAAACAAAGAAGGCAGTTTGGATTAAACATTAACTAATTGGTGTTTCATTTACCATATTATGTGTCATTTTTCCATCATTCTTGTACTGATCAGTTACTTGGTGGGTGCTGCAAGCTAACATTGCCTTCATGGAGTGATAAATTGAGCTTTTGGAATAAAGACAAGAGCAAGACAAGAGAAGCACTGTGGTGCAGCGGTAGAATTGCTGCCTTACAGCGCCAGAGACCCGGGTTTGACCCCGACTACGGGTGCTGTCTCTACGGAGTTTGTACGTTCTCCCCATGACCACGTAGGTTTTCTCCGAGATCTTCGGTTTCCTCCCACATTCCAAAGATGTACAGGTTTGTAAGTTAATTGATTTGGTGGATGTGTAAATTGTCCCTAGTGTGTTTAGGATAGTGTTTTTGTGCGGGGATCGCTGGTCGGTGCGGACTCGGTGGGCCGAAGATCCTGTTTTCGCACTGTATCTCTAAACTAAAACTAAACTACCCAATAGTTTGATTGATTGTAGTCTTTTTGAAATGTGAATATTAGTATTGGTACCCTGTCATCTGCCATCTGCCTCGTTAAAATGTAATCTCTTTTTAGTAATCTCTTTTTTTTCTTGCGACAAGTCCAGATTCATGGTTAAACAATCCCGCCATTCCACATAAACACTGCAATTAAATGCAGAGTGCAGAGAAGCTTTATGAGGATGTTTCCAGGACTCACTCTTGCTTTCAATAATTCCACTTAATAAGGTCTCACTTTAATAATCCATCTGTTACTGCTGAACTGGGAGTTCCCAATAAAATGTCTGGAGTTGAACCCATACACTTCTAATATAGAGGCAACAGCTAATATTTTCAGGGTTAATTATTAAAATTGAGAGATAAGAAAAGGAGAATAAGTGTGATCCACTATATTAATTGTTTCTTTAATCAATGTGCAAAACAAATTGACAGAAAATACTGAGAATACGATTATGGCAAATTGCCATCTGTACTGAATTATTCTCAATGGTCAGTGATTTATTACTTAAGGAGAAGAGCTTACCAGGTAGATTTGCAGAAATATAAAGAGTGCTATTCTCTCTCACTCTTTCTTTTTCTCTCTCGCTTTCTGTCTCTCTTTCTCACTTTCTCTATCTTTGTCTCTCTCTCTTTCTCTGTCTGCCTCCACTCTTTCTCTCTTTCTCCATCTCTCTATCTCATCCCTCAATCCTCAGCAGACTGGATTCAGAGACTTGGGTTACATGAGCTCTCTGGGTCTTTTTTGAAGCAAAGAAAGGTGAAGTGTAAGCAGCTGATATTAGCTGTTGGAGGAAGAACATTTTTAAAATGTTGAAATGTGTTATATAGATTATATCAAGAAACCAAGTGAAACTGTAACACAGTTATGGTAAGGTCAGTCACAGTAAAGAGCATTGGATGTGAATAAAATGTCTACATAATATCAAAATTAATTGCTAGACATGATAATCTCCTCTTTCTAAATAAGTCTTTCACAAAATGTTGGATGTCATTTTCACCTTTCTGGTACAATTTAGCTCAATTTTTATCCAGAAAGATTTTTTCTCAGAAGAACCATATTTTTCTGTAACTGAGAGTGACGGTGAACTCCTGCTGTTTCACCAGGCTAGTGTATCAAGTTATCTAAATGCTGGATTATGTGTCCTACAAAAATGGTGCCATGCGGTAAATTCATGAGAAGGACCCAAGCTCATTCCTTACTCCGTTCAGTTCCTTCTTCTTGGTGAACCTGCTAAACATCTTTCCCCAGAAAATATAAACATTTACAAAATATAATCCTGAACAATTATGCTATTTATATAGGTTGTTTATTCATGAGAGAGAAAATTTACCAGAATATGGAGCAATTCATCCGGCTTTATAGACCTGACACCTCAATTGCTATCGTGAGTTTCAGAGGTTTTTCTCTTCTGAACATATCAACTTTAGCTCGCATTTTCAGTTTGTATGATTAGTGGGGATTCACCCAGGCTCGTCATATGGGCCTGGTTCCATTCGGAAACTAATTCTGTGACATGCCCACCCCCAGTGTTCCGGTCGAAGAGGTCAGACATCAACCACTCTTTAGCGTTTCTTCATCCACAGGATGTTTATTAAGTTCAAAAAACAGCATCTTATTTTCAATGCAGAAACAACTTCCAGCAATTGTTAAGTGTTGATCCTTTGGTAACTTCACAAAATTAAGGGTTACTTTATTCCAAATAATTTTTGAAATTATGTGTTCATTAATTATCCGGTTATCATTACATGCAACACAACATAAGACCTACAGGAAACAAATCAACAAATAAATGTATACAAATGACTCCATTCTCTCCAAAGTTATCTTTAATGGAAATTATATTGACCCCCTGTTTCTACTCTTAACTGGAAAAGATCTTTTAACAATAAGGTTGGTTGAAAACGCAATAAAGATGCAATTTTATATTTAAAATTGGAAACCTTCAAAATCCTCTGAAGTAGATCCAATGTAGTCTCATTCAAGAGAAAGAAATATCTTGTCAATAGACAAGTAGTATTGTGCCAAAATGTGGGTGGCAGGAGTAAGTAGCTTTCTAAATCTGTAGGCTGCAGGTATTTCTTCTCATTGTTTATTTACAGAACAGTCAACAATTAGACTGGCAGACATATATAGACCCCTAAATTCCAGCGAACTGAGGGGAAGTGGGCTGTGGGAATGCAACATGAAAATGCAGGTAGCTCTGATATCTAACCCTGTTTCATGACAGCACCTCAGTTTTACATCATTTCCTGGCTCGATATCAGCTCGATGTAACGGTCACATGGCTGGTGATATGCACACTTGCAGCAGAAGGTGGCAAGTGGAGAATGGAGTGGATGGATGACCGGGGACTGAGGGACTGTTGAAGACAATGCTGAAGGATTGAAGGGGAAATAAAGAGGTTGTCGACTGGCAGGGAGAGGTAGACAGGACAGATTACAAATCTACCTGAGAAAAGGACGAACCTGGCGTGGGGAACTGCGGTGAGGGGGGTGGGGGAGAATTGGCGACTCTGCATACCTTGGGCATCCAAAACAAAGAATATCACTGTGACTTGTCACATGTGACAATAAAGTACATTCATTCATTGATCATTCAACTACCTGAGGAGCCAATGGGTTCCAACTGCACCTACATCCATTTATTTATCACCTTGAGCACCTCAGTGGCACAGCTACAAGTTCCAGGTCTGAGATGTACCCTTTGCACCTCGGTCTCCTTGAAATTGAACCAAAGCCCGGCATGTGGATATCCCCAGCTTTAGTTTACAGACAGCATAAAGATGCTGAGGGTAAGGTGTAATCAGATCTTATCTTGATTAAAGCAAAAATAGAGCCCAATTTGTGATTAAGAAAATTAATGAAAATAAATCAGTCCATTGTCCCAAGTAATGCTCTTTGAATTTTTCCTGATCAGCTTGTTATAAGTTTTAAATTAAACTAACGGCAAGGTTTTCTGTCTAATCTAATTGACCCCCTTTTCCACATGGGTATTCAATTGCAAATAGTTGTCTTCAGTCTTGTGCAGCTGAAATCTATTTTTTCCTGAGCAAAATTGGAATAATGACCATTTCTGGTTTGACCCAAGCCACAATGAAAATTTGGCAGACAGTTTTGAATATAATTTACACAATTTCCACATCATGGGACATGGGATGACAAAATTCACTGTTGCCAAAGGGATTCCTAGCACAAGATCTTGCCAATACAGTTCTGGAATGGGACCTCTATTAATTAAAGGCCATGACATACTTGTCCTTTTGCCCCTCCATCATATACTACTTCCTCTCAGAATGCCCCAACCTTGGTGCCCAAACACCAGCTATCCCCATCCCCACCACAACACTCTCCAACTACCAGTGACTCAAATTCCAAGACTACTTACCCAACTATATGAGTGGGATGAAAAGAACAAAGACTGTGTGAATATAAGGCATTTCAGGGAGTTTGCAAGGTGGGGAATTGGTCAGAGGGAGGTTGCAGTTGTTAGCAGATAGTGGATAAGTTTTAGATCACAGGTTGGAGGAGGCTTCAGATTTCAGGATGGTAGGAAAATTATCCAGGAGACATAAAATTCCAGAGTAACTCAGTGAGACAGGCAGCATCTCTGGGGAGAAGGAATGCCTGACGTTTCAGGTCAAGACCCTTCTTCAGACTGAGAGTCTGGGGAGAGTGAGTCTACAGGTATGGAGGGGTAAGGTGTGAAAATGATAGATCAAAGCAGACAATGTTAAGGAAATGTAGAATGGTTCATGTTAGCTCAGGGGAAGGTGACAAGGAGACATAATCAGTAGAATTAATCAAAAAGACAGTGAAACTAGTCGGAGAACTAGGGTAGGGGAAGGACGGAGAGAGAGAGAGAAAGCAAGGGTTACTTGAAGTTAGAGAAATCAATATTCGCGGTAAAACATTTCCTTATCATTGTCAGCTTTGATCTATCATTTTCAAACCTTACCCCACGATATCTATTCCCTCTCTCCTGATTCTCAGTCTGAAAAAGGGTCTCGACCCAAAACATCACCCATTCCTTTTCTCCAGAGATGCTGTCTGTCCGACTGAGTTACTCCAGCATTTTGTGTCTACGGTGTAAACCAGCATCTGCAGTTCCTTCCCACACATCCAAAGGGAAGCAGGTTGCCTTGGGGTTTTGGGGAATGAGGTCAGTTCCTGCTGCAAGCTGTGCTTCACAGCTTCCTTCAGACACTTTCCTTCTGAGTCCCAGGAACCCAGTCCGTGACGTTAAATGACACCTGCAGATTAAATTGGCTTATTTAAATAGTTTGTCCACAGTTTTGTCCATTCCCACACACTAAAAGTGAAGGCAATAGAGAGTGACATAACCAACATGTACATACAAATTGGAGAAATTTCTCAAAATTATATGAAGTAGATTATTCTTTAAAAATGTATTCCTGTTGCATTCATTCTGTACCCTTTTCTTTAGAGATAAAGCGCAGCAACAGACCCTTCAGCCCACTGAGTCCGCACCCACCAGCGATCCCCATAAATTAACACTAACCTCTATACACTAGGGACAATTTACATTAAATACCAAGCCAATTAATCTACAAACCTGTACGTCTTTGGAATGTGGGAAGAAGCCGAAGATCTCGGAGAAATCCCACGTGGTCATGGGGAGGACGTGCGAACTCAGTACAGAACAGCACCCGTAGTCGGGATCAAACCTGGGTCTATGGCACTGCAAGTGCCGTAAGGCAGCAACTATACCGCTGCGCCACCGTGCTGCTCACTTCTTTTATAATTTAAAATCTTCTATATTAAAAGCTGAATAAAATATGAATAAAACATGGACGCTAATGCCTTGTTTTGACCACAACCCAGCACAGCTGCCACGACAATGGGCCTTTAAGGCCAAGGTAAGGTAAGATTCCATTCTTTTGGATACTTGAAAAGCACAGTGTGGCGCAGGAAACATGGTGCCACCTTGTGTATTGCCTCAGTGAAGTCTACTATTCATACGCTACAATTGCAGCACTTTTGTACTTATTTTTGATTATGCCTACATGGAGTATTATTTTACTAACCTGAATGAATGCATGAATTAATAAATGATACTTTATTATCACATGTGACATGTCGCAGTGAGCTTCTTTGTTTTTTGTACACAAGGTATGCAAAGAGCCGCCACATATAGGGCGTGGACAAAGTTACAAAGTATTCCATTTATTCCGCAATGGTCCCCGTTTGTACTCAGTGGCCCCCCCTCCACGCCGGGTCCCCAATTGTGCTCGGTAGCGTATCCGACCTCTGGCACCCACATGGGCCCGTCCGATCTCCGGCCTCTTCCTCACCCGCTAGCGCCCGACCTCGTTTGCCGCCGGGTCCTCTCCTGACGGCTCCGCCACGCCGACCCGACGCCCGGCCTCTCCGCGGCCTCTTGGGAGCGTCTGCCGCCCGCGGCCTCCTGGGCGACGCAAGGAATTTCACTGTATCTGGTACATGTGCCAATAAAGTAACTGAATCCTGGTGTTTGTTCCCATTGGAACCAAAGTCAATGATCTAAAGTAGGACTCCAATTTCACACTGCTTCATCAGTGTAAACTATACCAAATGTTTATCAAATTAAGTGAAGGATAAAATGATTGATTGTGGACCACACATTTCACCAAAGCTTATTTCTGAGTGTGTTATCTGTTTTTTATCTGATTAATATTTTACTCTCATTAAAGTACTGAGGATAGCTGGTAAATTTAAACTCGCAAAGAAATTACATCATTAACCAAACTGATCTCATCTTCCTGCACATGATCCCATATCCCTCTATTCCCTGCACTTCCATGTGTCTATCTTAAATGCCACTATCGTAGCTGCCTCCACCTCCACCTCTGGCAAAATGTTCCAGGCTCCACCACACTCTGTGTAAAAAAACATGCTCCACACATCTCCATTAACCCTTCCCCCTCTCGTCTTATAGCTATGCCCTTAAGTATTTGGGCATACCCACTTTGGGAAAAGGTTATGACTGTCCACCCTATCTATGCCTCTCATCATTTTTTATACTTCTGTCAAGTCTCCCCTCAACCTCCGACAGTCCAGAGAAAGCAATGCACGTCTATCCAACATCTCCCTGTAGCTGAAACCCCCTCACCCAGGCATCCATTCTGGTGAAATCTCCTCTGCACCCTCTCCGAAGCTTCCCCTTTCTTTCCTGTTATGCGGCCACCAGAACTGCACCAAAGTCTATAAGACTTGCAACATGACTTCCTGACTCTTATACTCAATGCCCCTAACAATGACGGCAAGCAGACCATATGGCTTCTTCACCACCCTGTCTACTTCACTCCCACACAAATTTGACAAGTCCAAGCCAACGCAATGAAACCACTGGGCATAGGTTAAGGTGAGGAATGATATGATTAAAGGGGATCTCAGGATTGTTTTTACTTAGAGGGGAAACACAATGCCTGGGAAAATGGTGGAGGGCAGTAGTCTCACGTTTAAGAACAACTGGATGTGCATTTGCATCACCTTAACATCGAAAGTTGCGGATTGAACTGGTAAATAGGATTTGAATGTATGGTCACTTGATGATCAACATGGACATGGTGGGATGTAAGACCCATTTATGTGCTGTATGACTCTTTAATGATGTATCAAAAATGCTGAATTATGATGCCAGTTCTCCATTTTGCTCCCCAACCAAAATCTCCGCATCACGTTTGCAACCTTCTTCCATGGATCGACTGCCAACACCAATGCCTCACCCCCAGAACCTGATAGCTCAAGCCTAACCCTTAGTATCTGTCACACTCTGAATTATTGACCCACTACCTTCTGCCCCCTGTCATAGCTATCAGTGGCCACCTCAACATCCAATTTAATGTACTGAATTTATCTCCTGGAGTCATCACACTTTCCCAGACTGCTGTTTCTCTCCCCAACACCGATTACACTTCCATCCTTCAACCACATCTCCCTGTCCCCACCTCATCCCAATTATAACCTCCAGCTCCACCCCACCCAATTACAGCCTCCAGCCTTCATCTGTAGCCACAGGTTGCCACCTTTGAACTCTACCTCTGACAGCCAATCATCAACTCTGACCCAGGCCTTTAATATATAATCCCAATTGCTGACTTTGACTCACAAATTCTGATCATAATCTTTCACCCCCCCCCCCCCCCCATTGCATCACTCGATCAATGGTCCCCATCCTCAATACTCCTTCAACCTTCACATCTATTACCCCAATCACAAACTCCAAATACCAACTCAACAACTAATCATCGGGGCAACCCACATCTCCAACCATCTGCCTCCAACCACCACCCCAACATCTGCACAATCGCTGTCCCACTTCCTGAACAGCCCTCCTGTCCCCAAAGGACACTTCCCTGACAATGCTCCTCTCCCTAACAACGCTCCTCTCCCCTAACAACCCTCCTGTCCACTAACAACCCTCCACTCTCCCAACCTCTGATCTTCTGATCACTCTAAACTCCTGATCACACTCTTCAGACCTAACAATCTCTGAGCCACTGGGCGACACGGCGGTGGCACAGCGCCAGAGACCCAGGTACGATCCTGACTATGGGTGCTTGTCTGTACAGTGTTTGTGCATTCTCCCCGAGACCTGTATGGGTTTTACCCGAGATCTTCGGTTTCTTACCACACTCCAAAAGGCACACAAGTTTATAGGTTAATTGGCTTGATATGAATGTAAAATTGCCCCTTGCGTGTGTAGGGCAGTATGCGGGAATTGCTGGTTTGTGCAGCCTCAGTGGGACGAAGGGGCTTGTTCCCACGCTGTATCTCGAAACTAAACTAAACACTCCCCAAATGACCCTCCTCTCCCCAACAACCCTCCCCTCCCCTAACCTATGAATTTCACTCGAAACGCCTGATCACAACCTGCAAACCTTACCTACTGCTGTGACTGAGTCACTAGAAACCGAAACTGGTTGGTTTAAAATGTTTTTATTCATCGCGAGCAGGCCTCTGGAGAATCTATGTCTCTGCTCTTGACACTCAACGATACAGTGATGTTCTTTTTCAATACTTTTTAAAAACAAACGTAACAATAAACTATAGTTTTGATGACTATAATTACCAACTTTAATATTTTGAATGATGAATTTTGAAACATTTTGAAGCAAAAGGCTCGAAGCACAAAACACCAGATACCTAAAATGTAAAATGTTGAGGGATGGTTCCCTGGAATACAAACAGATGGAATATTAATGACAAAGCAATGACAAATGACAAACCTGTGATTAAAAGGCAGGGATGCGACTTTAACGATTTGTTAACACAGGAGATGGCTGCTTGATGCCTTGCAGGATTTCATCATGAGGAAACATAGAAACATAGAAAATAGGTGCAGGAGTAGGCCATTCGGCCCTTCGATTCAGCACTGCCATTCAATATGATCATGGCTGATCATCCAAAATCAGTACCCTGTTCCGGCCTTTTCCCCATATCCCTTGATTCCCTTAGTCCTAAGACTGGTTTATGTTTAATTCAGGTTAGTTTAGTTTATTTTCACGTGTACCAAGGTACAATGAAAAGCTTTTATTGCATGCTAAATAGTCAGACAATACATTCCAATACAATACATTCCGATCGAGCCATGCACAGTGTACAGATACATGATAAAGGGAATAACGTGAATAATGTTTAGTGCAAGATAAAGTCCACTAGGAATTCGTGCCTGCTATCCACATAATTCTTCAACATCTGAATTCCGACCACCAACAATGCCTGATCACATCCCAAACCACGTCCCAATTAACAAGACCCAATCACCACCACCACTGGCCCCACCTCAACATCTAATCTCATCCATTTATCCCTTCAGAACCCAATGCTACTGACACGCACCCCACATCCACTAGCAACCGAGCCCCCCACTCCTAAAACTCACATTTAACCTCCTACACGAACACCTCCATATCTGTACGGTCTGCCACAAACTACCAATGAGTTCCAGCAGCTTCTAATTTGGCTGAGTCCCCACCCTGAACCATATCATAAACCCCTCACTTAGAACATAATGCTTGGCATTCTTTCAAATCCCTGAGACTTTTTTCCACAAGATCACAGGGTCAATCCTCGGTCAGCCCAGTCCCAGGCTCAACCTGCTCTGTGTGCAGTGGTATCAATATTGATTTCTCTAACTTCAAGTAACCCTTGCTTTCCTTCTTTCTCCGTCCTTCCCCTACCCTAGTTCTCCGACGAGTTTCATTGTCCTTTTGATTCATTTTACTGATTTAATGCCTCGTTGTCACCTTCCCCTCAGCCAACAATGAACCATTCTACATTTTCTTGATCATCGTCTACTTTAATCTGTTGTTTCCACAGCTTGCCCTTCCATATCTCTAGTCTACCTCTCCCCTGACACTCAGTCTGAAGAAGGGTCTTGGCCCGAAACGTCACCCATTCCTTCTCTCCAGAGATGCTGCCTGTCCCGCTGAGTTACTCCAGCATTTAGTGTGAATGAATGGCCTTTCCTCATATCAGACTATTTCAGGAGCCTTGAACCTTGGATCCCAAGCACTACTGAAATCTACAAGATGATGGGCTAACCAAATTCTAGGTGATAGTCTCAGCGCAGGAGATTTAGTTGAGAACTGGTTCCTCTGAGATACTGAATAATGATACCATACAAGGCACCTAGTACCTTGCAGCAATAACTTGAATAAAAATTAAAAATCATTTGGGCGAAAGACAATTATCAACACATTTGCAAAATTGGTTTTGGCTGAAACAAACCTACTGTTTCCTTGGAGACACAATGAAGTGCAGATGCGGGAATCTTGAGCAAAACACAAAGTGCTGGGTGGAGTGAGTGACAATATTCGGAGGTGCAAAGGAGACAGAAAAGTGTCAGGTAAGAAGGGGAGAAGAGGATTGAAATGTAAAACCACGTTGGGGTGGGGGGGAATTGGGTGGAATACATAGATACATAGATACATAGAAAATAGGTGCAGGAGTAGGCCATTCGGCCCTTCGAGCCTGCACCGCCATTCAATATGATCATGGCTGATCATCCAACTCAGTATCCCGTACCTGCCTTCTCTCCATACCCCCTGATCTCTTTAGCCACAAGGGCCACATCTAACTCCCTCTTAAATATAGCCAATGAACTGGCCTCAACTACCCTCTGTGGCAGAGAGTTCCAGAGATTCACCACTCTCTGTGTGAAAAAGTTTTTCCTCATCTCGGTCTTAAAGGATTTCCCCCTTATCCTTAAGCTGTGACCCCTTGTCCTGGACTTCCCCAACATCGGGAACAATCTTCCTGCATCTAGCCTGTCCAACCCCATAAGAATTTTGTACGTTTCTATAAGATCCCCTCTCAATCTCCTAAATTCTAGCGAGTATAAGCCAAGTCTATCCAGTCTTTCTTCATATGAAAGTCCTGACATCCCAGGAATCAGTCTGGTGAACCTGCTCTGCACTCCCTCTATGGCTATAATGTCCTTCCTCAGATTTGGAGACCAAAACTGTACGCAATACTCCAGGTGTGGTCTCACCAAGACCCTGTACAACTGCAGTAGAACCTCCCTGCTCCTATACTCAAATCCTCTTGCTATGAAGGCCAACATACCATTCGCTTTCATCACTGCCTGCTGCACCTGCATGCCTACTTTCAATGACTGGTGTACCATGACACCCAGGTCTCGCTGCATCTCCCCATTTCCTAATCGGTCACCATTTAGATAATAGTCTGCCTTCCCGTTTTTGCCACCAAAGTGGATAACCTCACATTTATCCACATTATACTGCATCTGCCAAACATTTGCCCACTCACCCAGCCTATCCAAGTCACCTTGCAGTCTCCTAGCATCTCCTCACAGCTAACACTGCCCCCAGCTTAGTGTCATCCGCAAACTTGGAGATGTTGCTTTCAATTCCCTCGTCCAGATCATTAATATAAATTGTAAATAGCTGGGGTCCCAGCACTGAGCCTTGCGGTACCCCACTAGTCACTGCCTGCCATTGTGAAAAGGACCCGTTTACTCCTACTCTTTGCTTCCTGTTTGCCAGCCAGTTCTCTATCCACATCAATACTGAACCCCCAATACCGTGTGATTTAAGTTTGTATCCTAATCTCTTATGTGGTACCTTGTCGAAAGCCTTCTGAAAGTCCAGATACAACACATCCACTGGTTCTCCCCTATCCACTCTACTAGTTACATCCTCGAAAAATTCTATAAGATTCGTCAGACACGATTTACCTTTCGTAAATCCATGCTGACTTTGTCCAATGATTTCACCACTTTCCAAATGTGCTGCTATCCCATCTTTAATAACTGACTCTAGCAGTTTCCCCACTACCGATGTTAGACTAACTGGTCTGTAATTCCCCGTTTTCTCTCTCCCTCCATTCTTAAAAAGTGGGGTTACGTTTGCTACCCTCCAATCCTCAGTAACTACTCCAGAATCTAAAGAGTTTTGAAAAATTATCACTAATGCATCCACTATTTCTGGAGCTACTTCCTTAAGTACTCTGGGATGCAGCCTATCTGGCCCTGGTGATTTATCGGCCTTTAATCCATTCAATTTACCCAACACCACTTCCCGACTAACCTGGATTTCACTCAGTTCCTCCATCTCCTTTGACCCGCGGCCCCCTGCTATTTCCGGCAGATTATTTATGTCTTCCTTAGTGAAGACGGAACCAAAGTAGTTATTCAATTGGTCCGCCATATCCTTGTTCCCCATGATCAATTCACCTGTTTCTGACTGCAAGGGACCTACATTTGTTTTAACTAATCTCTTTCTCTTCACATATCTATAAAAACTTTTGCAGTCAGTTTTTATGTTCCCTGCCAGTTTCCTTTCATAATCTATTTTCCCTTTCCTAATTAAGCCCTTTGTCCTCCTCTGCTGGTCTCTGAATTTCTCCCAGTCCTCTGGTATGCTGCTTTTTCTGGCTAATTTGTACGCATCATCTTTTGCTTTGATACTATCCCTGATTTCCCTTGTTATCCACGGATGCACTACCTTCCCTGATTTATTCTTTTGCCAAACTGGGATGAACATTTTTTGTAGTTCATCTAGTTCATTTGTAGTTGAATGGGACAGGAAGTATGGGGGGGGGGGGGGGGTTAAAGGGAAACAAGCGCTACGCTCTATGATCTTTGGAAACAAGAGAATCGGAGATTGGAAGATGGGAAACTGGAGGGTGACTGGAGGGATGGTAGATGGTGGAATAAAATGAGCGATAAGTTTGGGGCATGGGAATGAGAGGGGTGTATTTCCTTATGTTACTACAGTGGTACTAATATATATTATTACTATTATAACAGTATTATCTCTGTTTCCTAGTATATCCTTCCCTTGTTATAAATCTATTGGTATGGGGAGAATTTTATAAAGAGAGATGTTGAGAAGCCACCAAAATATAGGGTGGGAAGGGATCATTTTAAATCTGAGCAATGACTTAGAATGAATTATATTAGATTGGTGATGATAGGCACAAAAAGCTGGAGTAACAGCCGGTCCAACAGCATCTCTGGAGAAAAGGAATAGATGACATTTTGAGACCCTTCTTCACACTGAGAGTCCGGGGAAAGGGAAACGAGAGATATAGACGATAATGTAGAGAGATATAGAAGAAATGAATGAAAGATATGCACAAAAGTAACGATGATGGAGGAAACAGGCCATTGTTAGCTGTGTTCTAGGTGTAAACAAGTACAGACAATGAGACTCAACAAGACGACTTTGAAGCTGGTACGATGTGGGTGGGGGAGGGATGGAGAGAGAGGGAATGCAAAGGTTACTTTAAGTTAGAGAAATCAATATTCATGCCACTGGGTTGTAAGCTGCCCAAGCGAAATATGAGATGCTGTTCCTCCAATTTGCGTTTAAGGTTAACCTAAAAAGGTTATTTTCACAAATCTAAAAATGAAAGACAATTGTTAATGAATAATTATTAAGATTTGCAACCACATTAATCAAAGTGTTTGGATGGAAGATTAACTCAGGCCAATGAACTGTGAATATCCAAAGTACCTGAGTAGATATTTGTTTTGTTGGATCTCTGCAGTACATTTATGCTCACAGACACAATTCAATGGAATTGGGGCAACAGAGAAAATTATGTTTTCTGACTAGCTGGAAGCAACGTCTCTGAGCAATCTGCTATCTGGATATTGGTAATCAGGTATTTTGTAAGCAGCCACCTGGGTAAAGGATAAGCCAACACCCATCTTGTAAAATAGCCTAGTCTTTACACAGACCCGACTCCCCACCATTGACTCCATCTACACTTCATGCTGCCCCAGAAATTATCTGGGGTAGCCAAGATTATCAGACTTGTCCCACCCTGGTCATTCCTTCTTCTCCATGGTCCCATCGGGCAAAAAGGTTCAGAAGATTGAAAGGATGCACCACCTGACTCAGGAACAAGTACTACTGAAGAAGGGTCTGAAGAAGGGTCTCAACCCAAAACGTCACCTATTTCTTTTCTCCAGAGATGCTGTCTGACCCGCTGAGTTACTCCAGGTATTTGTGCCTAATCTACGACTACTGCTACCTCTGTTATCAGGCTTCTGAACGGCTCTTCTATAAGCTATGGTACTGTCTAATTCACCTCTACCCATTGCAAACAAGGAGGCTTCGATTTACAACCCAAACCCCTGTCATTCCTTTCTCATGCCACTTCCCATCAGTTGTAAACCCAGCCTCCCCCAATGGCCAGCAACACCCAATCCCTGCACCCCTGGGGTTTTGTCCATGAGCTTTGCTGTAACAGAGAGGTCAATGAAAGCATGTTGATGTCAAATCACCAGGAGCAGGTAACTGAGGGGCAATGGGAGGAAGGCCAGACCCATTGTCTGACAATTATTGTGATTTTGATATGATAAAAATTCGATATGTGTGAATATTATTGTGTTCAAATTGCTGCAGAGCAGGAGCAAATCAATACATTGTAGAGACACAAGCTTCTGCAGTTGCTGGCTGACAAAAATGAGCACAAAGTGCTGGAGAGTTGCAGGTCAGGCAGCATCTCTGGAGAACATGGAGAGGTGAGGTTTTAGGTCAAGGCCTTTCTTCAGACTGATTGTAGTAGGGGTAAGAAAGGTGGAAAAGAGGTGAGGGCAGGACAAAGCCTGGCAAGTGATAAGTGGATACAGGTGAGGGGGTTGATTTACAGATGATTGAACAAGATAGAAAGGAATCAAAAGGGTATAACATAAGGAGAGAAGAGGGGTGAAATGTGAAGCCAGAGGATGGGATATAATTGGAAGGGCACAGGGAGGCAGGATAATGAGAGACATTAATACGATATGGTGCACAGAGCGCTGGAAGGATTGAGCAAGTTGTTCAGAATCAAAGCCAGCCTACATGACCATTGAATGTCCACCAAGATCATCTCGACCACATGATTTATTCTTGAATCAAATTCATTGTTGTGTACAAGGGGACACAGGCGACTCCAGATCGTACGTGTTTTTGTGAACTACTGAATTAATCACAATGGTCCATCCATCAAGTTAAGTCATTAAATAAACGCATAAAGTACAACAACTTTAAAACCAGCTGATCAGATCAGGCCAGGATTGGCTTCACCAAAATACATCAGTGACAGCCAGCCCTGTGGGGCCTCAACTGCTGCCATCTACTGGCACAATGAGGAATTACAGGAGCTGCAGCAGAAGACGTTCTGATTGTATCAAACACGCCTGAAATTTGATTGATCGTTGAAATATTTTTGTTTTATATACATATATATAAATCGTGTTTACTTGCTATGTGGGTTCTGTAGGTGACCAAATTGCTTCTGTCCCCTTTGGATATGTAGAGCCCACACACTCGCCCAACCCCTCCATCTAGGCACCCAACTCTCACATCAGTTGCTCACAGCAGCCTGTCTCTTAAACAGACCCTCAAGCTCCTAGTTCCCTCCTAAATGCAATTTGACTCTCTCTTGGAAAACTACAATAACCCCCACCCCCCTCCCCAACTCCTTATTGACCTCCTCTCCTTCCCCATCTCACCCTCAAGCTGATAATCCAAGGAAGGCTACACAAGTCCTCTGAGAAATGGGAAGGCATTTGTTATGATAGACAAAAATGCTGGAGAAACTCAGCGGGTGAGGCAGCATCTATGGAGCGAAGGAAATATGCAACGTTTCGGGTCGAGACCCTTCTTCAGGCATTTGTTATATTTTGTTATCTATGTCCTGATGCCTTAGTTCAATCATCTCTTTACTGTTTAACTCATCTTTCCTGACACAAACTGATCCTAGACCAATGTGTCACCTCACTTTCAACCATCCCACTTTTCATACCAGGCACCTCAGTGTCTTTTCAACTCTTCTGCCAACTTTGTCACAGCCAGTGCCAGATCAGGGGAAGTTTTGTGCCGCTCTGTTATATCCATCAGAAACTG
This sequence comes from Malacoraja senta, assembly GCA_038087875.1. Lineage (NCBI taxonomy): Eukaryota > Metazoa > Chordata > Chondrichthyes > Rajiformes > Rajidae > Malacoraja > Malacoraja senta. The sequence continues at coordinate 32,250,795 of CM075980.1, forward strand.
GGGTGATGTGTAGGAAGGAACTGCGGATGCTGGTTTACACTGAAGATAGACACAAATGGCTGAATAACTCAGCGGGACGGGAGAAGAATGGGTGACGTTTCGGATCGAGATCCTTCATCAGAAAGCCTGTGCCTGAGTTTTACGTAACTATCCGCATCTGGTGGAGAGGGTATTTTCATCTCACCATCCAATGTACCATCTGTTCTCTTACTCTTTTATGGAACAGATGCCACTCATTGCGATACGCCCCCCAGCGCTGGACAATGTACACCAAAGAGAAGTCACATTTCTAAAATGCCATAATAGCCTTTGAACGTTCAGTGCCAGTTAGCGGCTGGTGGAACAGTTGGTACATTCCTCATTTAATGTATTTTATTGGTGGTTGAGTCTAGGTAGAGCTCCACCTGCGCTTAGTTGAGGAGAACACAATATTCCTGCTGTGATAAAAACAGAAAATATTGGGAATGCTCAGCAGTTCAGGCAGCATCTGTGGAGAGTGAAACAGAATCCATGCCTCAGGTCGATGACTCATCTTCAGATCATGAGAGCTGTTATTACATCGGTAGCTAGAACAGCAACATTAGACATGATCTATACATTGTGATAGAGTGTTGTGTTAAAGTAACTTCTTCCTGCAACTCCAATGGTTGCTTTAATGGGTTCATGTTTTTTCTGATTCTAAGACATTCTTTTCCCAGAATCTTTACAAAGGTCTAACCAGTGAAACATTCTTTCATTATAGAAGGTTGCGTCTTTGCCAAACCAATTACTTCAGCAGTGCTCGGCAAGTTCAGATTATCAAAGGTTAAAACTACTACTTACTGTGTTGGATAAAGCATATTTAATGACAGAGTAATGATTGTTCGGGCTAGGTCCTAAACTGGATATTGTTTAGAAATGTATTACAGTGTACAAGCTTGTTTTACTAGTTTACCTCAGCTGGATGATTCAGCCAACTGAATAATAGTCATGTGGTGTTGAAGCAGGTCCTTTGGTCCATTGCATCTGCAATGACCAACAGGCACCCATCTAAACTAATCCCATCTTCATGGGCCTGTCCCACTTGGGCGTCATTTGCGCGTCACGCACATGGAGCGCGAAGATGTTGTACATCCCAAAGTCCTGGGGCGCCGCGCGCGACCGCGCGTCACTGCCTACATCACCACTCACTATGCACGCGTAATGCACACCATACGTACCATGCACGCGTAATGCGCACATCACGTGCACGTCACGACGCGCGCATCGTGCGTCATGACGCGTAAATTATGTCGCGTAAATGACGTGCAAATGACGCCCAAGTGGAACAGGCCCTTCACTTTCACATCCTTAGACACTCCAATACCAACACCGCCAGGCACATCCACCCCCCTCCCCCCTCATTCCTCCCTCCTCACTTCTCCCCCCTCCTCCCCCCTCATTCCACCCTCACTTTCCTACCATTCGCCTACTCTAGGATCAATTTGCAGTAGCTAATTAAGCTGTCAACCAGAATATCCTTGACATGTAGGAGGAATCTGGGGGAAATCCACATAGTCACAGGAAAGACATGGAACTCTCCACCCAGGGAGTAGCTAAGGTCAGAGTCAAACACGCAAACACTGGCCTCTGGGCTTGGACGGCAGCAGCACTAACAACTACACTATCGACCTCTTCATTAATCCAACATGGGAAAGCTTTTTCCTCATACAGTGATTAAATCACCTAATGTACAATCATTGTAACTATAATATTAGTTGCTCAGGGCTACTAGACCTTAAGAGTAGTTTTTCCACTTGCTGCCCAGATATACAATTGTTGCTTGGATGGACTTCCAGTTGCAGAAAATGCCGGATTTTCATTTTCACACAACTGCCTGCATCCATCCTGACATTTCCATGAGAACCACCCATTATTCATGAATTTAAAGTTTGTCTTCAAGTAATTATCATGTCATGCAATAACATTTAAAAGCACTTTGCTTTTTGCTGTGGTCATTGTAAGATTTAGTAACCAAAGCAATGAGCTATTTGGAATCAAAGTCACATAAACTATAAAACATTTTTAGTGGTTTGCTAAATTCTGACTCATCGTTTGAAATGCAGATGTGTGTTCCTGCTATTGTTTCTTCCTTCAAATATTCCCATTAAACTGGGAAGCAGTGATTTCAGAAGGACAGGGCAAAAATAATTGCATGCTAAATAGGGATAAACAATCAAATTTCTTCAAGTCCATCAACTCCATCGTAATGCTACTTTCAATGGTTGGCCTTCTGACAGCTCCTCTGTTTTCTTCAAAGGGACCTTTAACTAGCTCAGTGCCACTTTTCACAAGTTTCTACTCTGGTTATTTCCCCTCCGCTCACAGATGTAGACGTGCCCACCAACGTTCACATCAGGAAGATCATCTTCTGTCGTTTCCACCGATCACAACATGCCTTCACTCCAAGCTGTTCTTCCTCTGCTCACTCTATTCACTTTCTTAATGATATTGAATATCAGGCATCTACTCTTCTCCTCAACCCCTCACCCATGGCCAGATGCCCATCATCTGCTAGAAAACCCAAGGCCTGACCATTCACTACATCCCACACTACTTTAAAGGACCACACACACACATACCTTCCACGTTTGTTCTCCCTATCATAGGGAAGACCAAACAAGTTAAGCCATCTTGGCTGTTCTTCCCTCTGAGATGGAGAACAATCACAGATTAACTGGTCACATTTTAAAACAACCATTTTAGGTCCTCCGGCTTTTCTGGCTCAGTATAAGGTCACTACTGTCTATCACATTGTCCCAATAAGACCCACCAATTCGCAAGGTTTCATTTCTCTCACAGGTTCACCGTAAAACTGGGGTGGGAGATTTCAACCTTCACGTGGTCCACCCTGTTTCAACTAATGCAATCAACCCGACGTGCACAACTAGATCAAACAGAACAAGTTGACCTACAACTTTAGGCTGTGCACGCCATACGCAAGAAGAAGAAGACTGTAAAACTTTAGTTTCGACATAGACTTAGAACAATGTTGCCATTAAAACAGGATTAAAAATAAGGAAAAAGTTGAAGTCTAAAGTTACCTAGATCTCCCATTCTCACAGTTCCCCAGGTCTTCCTTTGCCTGAATGATTAAAACATCTTTTAACTCTCATAATGTTCTTTTTTCAATTGTAATTTCCCTCTCACTTTTCACTTATTACATGTCAATGTCCTAATCTTCCAGCTTTGAAGAACATTCTTGGGAGAAACATCAACCTTTGTATTATCTCAACATACACTAACTGAATCATTCAGTCGCCGAACTGTTCCATTTTATTCCAACGGAATGTTGAAGGACGTTGTTGAGAAGTCAAGTCAAGTAAGTTTATTGTCATGTGCCCCTGATAGGACAATGAAATTCTTGCTTTGCTTGAGCACAACAGAACATAGTAGGCATTGACTACAAGGCATTCTATAAATATATACACACATGAATCAATATACTGATAAAGTGCAAATAACAGTATTGGCTAATAAAGTTCAGTGTTATGTCCGAGCCAGGTTTAATAGCCTGATGGTTGTGGGGAAGTAGCTGTTCCTGAACCTGGTCGTTGCAGTCTTCAGGCTCCTGTACCTTCTACCTGAAGGTAGTAGGGAGATGAGTGTGTGGCCAGGATGGTGTGGGTCCTTGATGATACTGCCAGCCTTTTTGAGGCAGCGACTGTGATAGATCCCCTCGATGGAAGGGAGGTCAGAGCCGATGATGGACTGAGCAGTGTTTACTACTTTTTGTAGTCTTTTCCTCTCCAGGGCGCTCAAGTTGCCGAACCAAGCCACGATGCAACCGGTCAGCGTGCTCTCTACTGTGCACCTGTAGAAGTTAGAGAGAGTCCTCCTTGACAAACCGACTCTCCGTAATCTTCTCAGGAGGTAGAGGCGCTGATGTGCTTTCTTAATAATGGCATCAGTGTTCTCGGACCAGGAAAGATCTTCAGAGATGTGCACGCCCTGGAATTTGAAGCTCTTGACCCTTTCAACCATCGACCCGTTGATATAAACGGGACTGTGGGTCCCCATCCTACTCCTTCCAAAGTCCACAATCAGTTCCTTGGTTTTGCTGGTGTTGAGGGCCAGGTTATTGTGCTGGCACCATATGGACAGTTGCTCGATCTCTCTTCTATACTCTGACTCATCCCCATCAGTGATACGTCCCACAACAGTGGTGTCGTCAGCGAACTTGATGATGGAGTTCGCACTATGTCCGGCTACGCAGTCATGAGTATAGAGTGAGTACAGCAGGGGGCTGAGCAAGCAGCCTTGAGGTGCTCCCGTGCTAATTGTTATCGAGTCTGACACATTTCCACCAATACGAACAGACTGTGGTCTGAGAGTGAGGAAGTCGAGGATCCAATTGCAGAGGGATGCGCAGAGACCCAGTTCTGCGAGTTTGGCAACCAGCTTGGAGGGGATGATTGTGTTAAATGCCGAGCTGTAATCGATGAATAACAGCCTGACATATGAGTTTTTGTTGTCCAAGTGGTCCAGAGCGGAGTGGAGGGCCAGCGAGATTGCATCCACCGTTGATCTGTTGTGGCGGTATGCGAACTGCAGTGAGTCCAGGTTTTTGTCGAGGTAGGAGTTGATCTGCGTCATGATCAACGTCTCAAAGCACTTCTTGGAAGGAGCACAGCTAATGATAACATTTAGTACATCAACAAATGACAAAAGGAAAATGGCTAAAAAGGTAGGGTAGTGTTTGTAAACTGTGCATTAACTGGGTGACAATTAGCTTTAGAATTATTAGTTCAGACAATCAGTCTAAAGCAGGAGCTCGACCCGAAACATCACCTATTCCTTTTCTCCAGAGATGCCGTTTAACCGGCTGAGCTACTCCAGGTTTTTTGTCCATCTTTTGTTTAAACTAGCATCTGCACTTCCTTCCTACACAATTCGTTTTATTTCTTTATTCACTGTAGAGGACTTGGGCTTTGCTTGTTACAGCAAATTTACCTTTCATCCATCTTTGCCCTTGAGAAGGTGGTGGTGAGCTGCATTCTTGAACCTATTGTGTGGGAGGGAACTGCAGATGCTCGTTTAAACTGAAGATAGACACAAAATGCTGGAGTAACTCAGCAGGACAGGCAGCATCTCTGGAGAGAAGGAATGGGTGACGTTTCGGGTCGAGTCCCTTCTTCAGATCTATTATTCCTCGTTACAATGTAATGCTGTGGAGGAGGGCCACAGTGAGGGATACAGTAATATATTTCCAAGTCAGGATGGTGTGAGACCTGGAGGTGGTGATGTTCCAAAATCCAAGAAACCCTTGTCCTCCTAGTGATTTATGTTTTGGGTTTGGATATAGCACAGGCATTGACCTATTGTCCATCTTATTGATGGTACACATCAATAAGATGGACAATAGGTCAATGCCTGTGCTATATCCAAACCCAAAAGTGCTGGTGGAGGAAGGAACAGGTTGTTAGGATGGTGGATGGGACACCAATTAAGCAGATTGTTTTATCCTGCAAGTACTGAGATTCTTGGGTCAGTTGGAGTTAATTTCATTCAACCGAGTGGCAATTAATTCATCATGCTTGTGTGAAAAAACCTTGGGGTATCATGAAGTGGGTCACTCCCCAAACACCTTCTGACTTGTAACCTCATTGTTTATGTGGTTTGTCCAGCAGAGATTCTGATCAAGGGTGAACCCAAGGTGTTGATAACAGAGGAATCTGAAGATGATATTGAATATCAAGGAAAGTGGTTAGACTCATTCTTGTTGGATATTGGCTAGAATGTTTGCAGCATATATTTTATTGGTCATTTTTGAGTCATACCTAAATATTACCCAGGCCTTGTTGTGTGCGGGCCTGACCTGCTTCACTTGTTGAGAAGCAGCAAATGGAATTGAAAATTAGGCAATTGTCAGTGAACGTCCCCTCCTCTGACCATATATAGGAAGGAATGCCATCAATGAAATAGGTGAAGATGGTTGTGCCTAAGACACTGCCCCAAGAAACTCCTGCAGGGCTGTCCTGGGGTGACCTTCAACAACCAATTCTCTCTGTGACTTCATGAGTTTATTACGGGTGCTCTGGTTTCCTTCTACAGTTTATCCCCAAAACATGTTGGCCGTAAACAAATAGTCCCCACTGTGTAGAAAATAATTGAATATAGTAGATATTGAGAGGAATATGAGAGAATAAAATGTTAGGCTAGGATTAGTGTGAAAATAAATGTTTTGTATTCGCTATAGAGCAGAGCGGCTGAAGGACAGGTTTCTGTGCTGTATCTCTCTATGACTCTGACTCGAACATTCATTGAAATGTATTATCACAAACTGGCCTGAAAAGTATCCTTACAGTATTACCTCTTTGGGTAGTCAGTGCCTGTAGGAGGGAATTTTGTACTTTACCCCTACCCTATATCTGACTGAGACAGGCACAGACACAAAATAAAAGAGCTCATAGATCAGTGGTGATTCTATCGAACAGGTCAGGTTAATATAGGCCTCAGCGATGTACATCGGGAAACAGTGTGAGCAAGCCCAAACTGCTTCAAAATCCTACAGTAACTGTAGGATTTCTATACCCTCATGACACAATTGTTACTGGTGGAGTTGAAATATACTATCATTAATCAATGTCTCGGTAACCTTTCATCTTTGTCCTTTCCCAAAGTTAACTTTCATCTTATGTTTCTTGTTGCTTTGTAAATCCTCCCATATATCTAACATGTAGATACTGTAAATGTCCAGATTCTACTGGCCAAATGGAGTCCCCTCATAAAATAAGTCATTTGTTAACCTTTGGGAGACTTGTCTGCTAAACAAGGCGACCAAGGGCAGCTGTAATCTCAAGATTGCATCAGATAAGAACCTAAGAACGGCAAAGGACTATCTTCCTCCCTACTGATAAGGAAGCCTGCTTCAGAGCAGAATGGTTCAGCTTTAGCTATTTTAACTACATGCTATCTTGGCCATTTTCCCATCTTGCTCCCCAGTATGTGAGCTCCAAGGTTAACCAAACTATAACCTACTCATCTTCCTTATAATTCTCAAAATTCCTGACAACAGTGCCTAATAAAGATTTTTAAAAACACCTTTAAATTAAGATCTTCAGGTAATTCTCATTGTGAACATACCAATAAGAAGCAACAGCAAGTCTTTACTCAATAAATATTTCCATAGGAATTTGTGGAAAAGAAAAATACCTTGAATCATACATAGCCTTCTCTTTCTTCCCACTCACCAGTGCCAAATAACGTCAGCTGAAGTGAGTGAATAGTTATTGATAGGCTGCTATGTTCCATACAGTGTTGAGCTTGTTGAATGTTGTTGAAGCTGCACTCATTCAGTAATGAAGAGCATTCCATCGCACTCCTGACTAAAGGTTTATGCAGGATTTTTTGTATAGACCACACATGCACATTGCCATATTTTGGCGGCATTTACAAAAAGACCAAAATGCTGGATGTACTGGAGCGCCCACCAATCCAGGAAAGACCCAGACTGATGCAGGGACTCCTCCGTCACCCTCGACTGGCTCGGCCCGTGAACCCACAGCCCTCTCCTAGCCCGATTGCCGTTGCATCCCCAGAGTGCCTCCAGCAGCCGACCTTGAAGGTACAGGACATAAAACCCCGGTCCCTCTCCGACCGGCCCACTCCTCACATCTATCGCTGCCAGCGGTTCCCTCCTCCTCAGCTCGGCCGCTTCCGAGCTTCCCCCCTGCAGTCGCGGCCCACCGGGGTCGTTCCTCGTGGCGGCGAGCCAGGCCTGGACGTGGACTTTCTTGATTCGGTTCTGCCGCTTCTTCCAAGGAGCCTTCCGCCCTTACCCCTCAGCGTTCTGCGCTCCAAGGAATAAAGTTCCAGCCTACTCAACCTCTCCCTATAGTTCAGCCTCAAGTCCTGGCAACATCCTCGTAATTCTTCTCGACACTCTTCCCAGCTAAATCACATCCAAATTTCCACCCGCCCCACCATATTTGGTGACTTCTGCAAACTTATTAACAATATTAACTACATTGTCATCCAAATCGTTAATGTATATAACAAATCGCAGGGCACCCAGTACCAACACTGTGGCACTCTGTTGGGCACAGGTCTCCAATCAGAAAAATAACCCTCCCCAACTAGCCATTGACTCCTTCCTCCAAGTCAATTTTCAATGCAATTGGCTCACTCACCTTGTTGCTCTTACCTGCCAGACAAGTCTACCATGCTCTTTGTTGTCAAAAGCCTTGCTAAAGTCTATAAAGACAACGTCCACTGTCCTGCACTCATCAAATCCTCTTGGTGATCTCTTAACATCTATCTTACCTAAAAAAACTATCAGATTTATGAGACATGATTTTCCTATGTGCAAAGCCATGCTGGCTTTCCCTAACCAGTCCTTGCCTATCCAAATGCTGGTAGATCCTTCCCCTAAAAACCCCCTCCAACAACTTTCTCACCACTGACGTAAGGCTCACTGACTTGTCGTTTCTTGGCTAGTCCTTGCTGCCTTCCTAAAGAAGAGTACAGCATTACCCATCTCTGGCTAACAATATCTCTGCAAAGGTCTTACAATATACTTCACAGCATCCCACTATGTCCGAGGAGCTATTGGTATTTCATTGTGGCCTAGGGATTTATCAACTTTAATGTGTTTTAAAACCGCCAATACCTCTTCTTTGGAAATTTGTATATGATCCAAAACAGCACAACCTGTATGACTCACTTCCTTAGCTTCCATGATCTTCTCCTCAGTAAAAATGGGTGAGAAGTATTCATTTATTATCTCCCGCATCTCTTGTGTTCTACACAAAGACAACCATGCTGATAGGTAAGGTGGCCTACTCTTTCCCTTGCCACCCTTTTATTCTTAATATACCTGTAAAATCTCTTGGAAATTTCCTTTACCTAGCCTGCCAGCTCCATTTCATGTCCTCCTTTTGCCGTGCCTGATTGCTTTCTTAAATGTACTCTGACATTTCTTGTAGCTGCGGAGAAATTCACTTGTTACAGACTGCCTAATGAGATGTCTAAATCTGACATATCCTTCCTTCTTTTCCCTATGTGGTGCAAATACCATTTAATAACAATCTACATAACTCTCACAGTTTGCATATATTTTGGAATTAAATTGTTTATAGAAAGCATTGTTTTTGTTAAACTATTAAAAGCAGACTTTGAAATAAATAATATTATTTTGACTTTTTAATGAGGTAGAGACTAAAGCCATACCATATCTTTATGACTCAACGTCACAATATGCTGTACTTCATTACGAACCAAACAATACAACTCTCTTCTCCCGGTGAGAGGTACAAGAAGTAGTAAGAATATACCAAGTGTGAAATATTGAAATCTCTTACTGTGAGCTTAATAACAAAATGTTATATCTCTGGATTTAACTGTGCCTTAAATTATACAGATTAGAAATAAGCAAGAGTGATGAATAAATACCGGAATATCCATAACCAAAGAATTATGAGAGGTAATTCCTAACGATACATCTCATTTAAATGTAGTCTGATTCATTTTACCATCAATGCAATTTGTAAATATTCTGGGGCTTTACCTGATCGTGCATTTTATTGTAGATTTGTGAGTCCATGAGCATGGAATTTCAATGCACAAAGTACCCACTCACAATTGGACTACATACACACTATGTACATACAGGGCAGCACGGTGGCACAGCGGTAGTGTTGCTGCCTTACAGCGTTTGCAGACCCGGGTTCGATCCCGACTACAGGTGCTGTCTGCATGGAGTTTGTACGTTTGTAATGTAGTTAGAGTCATAAAGCATGGAAACAGCCCTTTCGTCAGCTTGTCCATGCCGACCAATATGCTCTGTTTAAGCTGGTCCCATTTCCTAGTCTAGTCCATATCCTTCCTATCTGTGTCCTGCCAAATGTATTTAAAATGTTATTATTGTATCTGCCTCAACTATCTCCTCCGGCAGCTCGTTCCATATACCCACTAGCCTTTGAGTGAAAAACGTTGCCCCTTAGGTTTGTATAAAAACTTGTTCCTCTCACCTTAAACCTATGTCCTCTGGTTCTTGATTCCCCTATCCCGGGGAAAGGACTCTGTGTATTCACCCAATCTATTCCCCTCATGATTTTATACACTCCTACAAAATCATCCCTCAACCTCCAGCGATCCAATTAATAAACTCCTAGCCTGCCTAATCTCTATAGCTCAGATCCTCAAGTACTAGCATCATTCTAGTAAATCTTAATCACATTTTTTCCCACAGCAGGAAATTGTTTATTTTATGTTTTAGACCTGCATTTGCTAATAGAATAACCTTTCATCACACTTCAAATAATCAGGCTTTCTAACCCATGATTTCTTGCTTAATAACCGTGGAAGCAGTTAACACATACCTCATCAAAAGAGATATGACATGTTTTTTTTAACTTTACTTATCATTTTTGGGAAATGAGAACAGGAAGACTTGGAACAAATGCTAAAATTCAACTCACTTCTCAAACCAAGATATCATGGACTGTACAGGAAATATTTGTTGGTATTAGACAGAAAAAAAGAAAGAAAGGAAATGGAAGTAACTTTAAGAGCATTTTGGGCAACATTTACAAAAAAGACTTTCACAACAAATATTTCCACAGGAAAAAAAATCTCTGTATACGGAACTCAGTAAAATATGAACAATGTGTAGGAAGGAACTGCAGATGCTGGTTTAAACCGAAGATAGACACAAAAAGCTGGAGTAACTCTGCAGGGCAGGCAACATCTCTGGAGAGAAGAAATGGGTGGCATTTCGGGTCGAGACCCTTTTCAGACTGGTTAGGGATAAGGGAAACGAGAGATTTAGACAGTGATGTGGAGAGATAAAGAACAATGAATAAAAGATATGCAAAAAAGTACCAATGATAAAGGAAATAGGCCATTGTTAGCTGTTGGGTAGGGGAGAGATAGAGAGAGTGGGAATGCCGGGGCTACCTGAAGTGAGAGAAATCAATATTCATACCACAGTTTGCTGCCCAAGCAAAATATGAGATGTTGTTCCTCCAATTTGCAATTTGCCTCACTTTGACAATGGAGGAGACCTAGGTCAGAAAAGTCTGTGTAGGAATGGGAAGGAGAAGTAAAGTGTCCGGCAACTGGGAGATCAGGTAGGTTCAGGTGGGCTGTGCGAAAGTGTCCGCAAAACAATCTACATTTGGTCTCGCCAATGTATATGGACACACCCTCAGGAAACCTTCCACAAACATCACCCAGCAAGCCCTGAAATTGAACCCTCAAGGAAAAAGGAAAAGAGGTCACCCCAGGAACAGCCGGAGAAGAGGTGTCCAGACAGAAATGTCTGAGAGTGGGCTCAACTGGGGAGATCTCGAAAGAACTGCCAACAACCGCGTGAGATGGAGGACATTTGTCAATGGCCTGTGCTCCCTAGAGGAGCAAAGGGCTTAAGAAGAAGAAGAAGCATGTATAAGAATCCACATCTTGAACAATGGATACAGTAGATGAGGTTGGAGGAGGTGCAGGTGAACCTCTGCCTAACCTGAAAGGACTGTCAGGATCCCTGGACAGAGTCGAGGGAGGAGGTATAGCGACAGGTGTTGCATCTTCTGTGGTTGCAGGGGAAGGTACCTGGGGAGGGGATGGTTTGAACAATGAACAATGTTTTACAATTAATACATTCAACAAACGTGAGTTTTACATTAAGTAATCTCATATTTAATTGAAGAAAAACATATAGGTTGCATCCTCTCACATACTGGATGCATAGGCTTGGTGAATGCGCCATTCGCCCCATAGGTCTTCAGCTGAAGATAAGTTGTCTTGTTGCAGATGAAATATACATCCCTATCCACACCTTCCCCACAAAGGGCCATTCCAAGTTCATCCTCGCAGTATTTTTATGTGCAGCTTAGAAGGACAGTGAGGTCCAAGCATATTTAGAAAAGATTGAAAAGGAAGGGCCTTTCTCACTGGCGCCCAAACTACAGCCTGGTGGCTCCAACCATGAAATGTTTTGATCATCTACTTGGGGAAAACCCAATTATGTCCATTCTTTCTCCTCCCCTCAGGAATACATGCACATTCTGGGCAGATCATTGCCTAACACCATTTTAAAAATGTATTCATTTCCTGGGATCTGGGAAGGCCAGCATGATGGTCCCTGGTTGTCTTTGGGAAGTTGGTGAGCCACCTTCATGGTTGGCAGCTGTACTTCTGCTGAAGGTACTCCCACAAATTGTTGTTCCAGGATTCTGCCCAATAGCAATGAAAGATTGGAGATAAATTTCGATGTCAGGTTGATGGACAATTTGGGAGGGAACCAGCAAGTGGCGCTGTTCCCATCCACTTGCTACCCCTGTTCTTCTTGTTGGTGGAGGTCATGGGTTTGCAACTGCTGCTGAAGAAGCCCAAGTTAATAACTGCAGTGCATTCTGCGATAGTAGAGACAACAGTCATGTGTCCCTGTGGGTGAAGAATTAAACACTTGGGGTGGTAGATGGGCTACCAACCGATTCAAACATTTTGTCCTGGATGATGTTAAATTGCTTGAAATTTGCTGGAATTTGACATACGGGGAGGTGGGGAGTTTTCCATCAGGCTCCTGACTTGTTCCTTGTAAATGATGGGAAAGCTTTGAAGTAGACACAAAATACTGGAGTAACTCAGCAGCACAGGCAGCATCTCTGGAGAGAAGGAATGGGTGATGTTTTGGGTTGAGACCCCTCTTCAGACTTTGAGGTATCAGGCAGTGAATCACTTGCCAGAAGATATCCAGCCTCTGACCTGCTTTTGACCCAAACTTCTTTGGCCCATCTCCCCCTTGTACCCATATACGCATCCCCATTGCAGCCTGCCCTATAAGGACAAAGGACAAAGGACATTTATTGTTACATACACCAATTGGTGAAGTGAAATTTGAGTTGCCATTTGCAGCACACACCAATAAAAATAAGGCCACAACATTAAAGAATTTAACATTGAACATAAAAACATCCCCCCACAATGGTTCCCACTGTGAGAGAAGGCAACAAAGTCCAGTCCTCTTCCTCTTGTTCACCCGTGGTCGGGCCCTATTGAGGCCTCCGCAGTCGCCGTGACGGCGGCCCGATGTTTCAGGCACTCTCGCCGGATGATGGAGCTCTGCGTCGGGAGAACCCTCTCAGCGGCTTGGAGTGTCTGGAACGGCCGGTTCCTCCCCGGAGACCACGGCTCCCGAAGCTGGTCGGATCTCCAACACTGGCGATCTCGGCGAAAGATCCCAGGCTCTGCGGTGTTTAAACCCAGCACCGCCCCGCAGCTGGACGCTCCGCAACCACTGCTCCGCGATGTTGGAGTCGGCGGTCTCAGCAATCCGGAGCTTACCACGTGGCGACCTGGATAAGGCATCGCCCGCTCCGCGATGGGTACTTCAGCGCTGTGCCGCCACGCAAAGCTGAAGTTCTGGCCAGTCCGGCAGCAAACGCCGCGCCAGTCCAGTTGGTAAGCCGCGAGGAAGGGGCGAAGGTGCGGCTCCGAGGAAAGCCGCATCTCCAGACCACGGTAGGGTCTGAGAAATACAGTTTCCCCCTCCCCCCCCACCACATAAAAAGACTAGACCTCCAAAACAAAAACTTTCAACACACTAAAAATTTAAAAAAGGGTGAAAGGACAAACAGCTGCAGGCAGGCAGCCATACTCGACGGAGCCCCCACTCGGTTTTATAAAAAGCAATGTTCAGAATAATGCTTTGCGACGACCTTCTAAGGAAGATAATAACACAATAAAATTCAAAACAGTATCAATTAATTGCACATTTATTCAAAATCCAATTACTACATTTTAGTTTAATTAATTGAACAAAATTGATGAACTGGATCCAGCGTTCCTAGCTTTTCAAAGTCTGATACTTATTTAGCAAGAGTCATAGATGCCACATTTAGTAACAACTTCACTGTTCTGTAAATTCTCAATGCGATGGTTGGGCTTGATGAAGTGATACCAATTTTCCGATGTCTGGTTTAAAGTCACTTAGCATCATTGAGTGTATTAGTTTTATTCACTGCCGTAATTGCAGTGTGTAATGACTTGTGCATGCGACCACTGAGGTTTTTTTGCAGCCAGATATTAGCGATGAATGACACAGTGAATGGTAAAGACATTTGCCACTGCTTTTTTGTCAAATGGGGAACACACACATGGTAGCGACTAGTCTTAAGGTCATAAGAGCAGAATTTGGCCATTTAGTCCATCCAGTCTACTCCGCCATTCAATCATGGCTGATCTATTTCTCCCTCCTAACCCCATTCTCCTGCCTTCTCCCCATAACCCCTGATGCCTGTACTAATCAAGAATCTATCTATCTCTGCCTTCAAAATATCCATTGACTTGGCCTCCACAGCCTTCTGTGGCAAAGAATTCCACAGTTTCACCACCCTCTGACTAAAGAAATTCCTCCTCATCTCCTTCCTAAAGGAACGTCCTTTAATTCTGAGGCTATGACCTCTGGTCCTAGACTCTCCCACTAGTGGAAACATCCTCTCCACATCCACTCTATCCAAGCCTTTCACTATTCGGTACGTTTCAATGAGGTGTGTCCCCCCTCCCCCCCATTCTTCTAGACTCCAGCGAGTACAGGCCCAGTGCCGTTAAACGCTCATCAGTCATTGTTGGTGCTCCATCGGTTGCGGAAGCAAGTATATTCGTGACTTGGAATTTTCTTTCTCTTTGAAGAATTGCTCAACAACATGGAATATTGACTAGTATAACAAGTCGAGGACAGTGAAGGGCACAACAGAACAATAATCCCATAAGCATGTCAAAGTGCGTACTGTCACCTAGTTTGCCCAATGCCCTGCCCACCCACGTCCCCCCTCCAACCCCCCCCCCCATCACCCTCCTATCTCTTAGCACCCTAGGTAATACCATATCCCTCCAGGGGGGTGGTACCACCCACTTTGGGAACCACTGCTCTAAGCCTTTCCTACTCATGTACCAGTCCAAATGTATTTTTAAATGTTATTGTAGTACCTAAGACCTCACCGGTGGAACAGGCAGAGGATGATGGCTGACCTTAGTGGAGCGTCACAACGGCTGGGAAGGTGGATGAAGGCTGCAGCAGAAAAGGGTCTCTGGTCGTTTTGGATTCCATGCCACTGGATCATGACCCAGATCTGTCAAGGACCGTGTGGTGGCTGTTTTGCACCAGTCTCCCCACGTTAAACAATGTCACGCGACTGGCGTCCTCCAACCCTGACCAGAGACTAAGAAGTACCTGCCTCAGGGAAACTCATTCCATACACCCATCATCCTCTGTGTGAATAAAACTTGCCCTCAGGTTCCTATTAAATCTTTCCCCTCTCAATTTAAAACTATGTCCTTTGGTTCACGATTCCCTATTCCAGGTAAATGACTCTTGTTTTTGATTCTCCATCTCTGCGGCAAAGAATCTGTGCATCTATCCCAGCTATTCATCTCATAATTTTATACACCTCTATAAGATCACCC
>CM075980.1:32266417-32296628 GCA_038087875.1 Malacoraja senta
GAATCCAAAGGTTAACATCAAGTGACGATTGAGCATTAACTGATTCTTCAACAGATCTTCAGTAGCTGCGCGCCCTTTGTGGAGAGAGGAAGAACTGACTAAGCGCGCCCGGGTTTAATTGCCTCCAAAGGCCCGGAGGACAGTTGTTGGGTTGTGATTGTGAGATTGAAAGGAACAAAAATGCTGGAGTAACTCAGCGGGTCAGGCAGCATCTCTTGGAGAGAAGGAATGGGTGACGTTTTGGGTCGAGACCTTCCTCAGACTGAGAGTCAGGGGAGAGGGAGACTTGAGATATGGAAGTGTCGGATATTGAAATGTTTTGTTTCCTTATACGATTATGATTCTAATGATCAGTATTTTTTATTTGAATGACAAAAGTCACAATATATCCCATCAGATGAGTTTGTGTCAATTGTTCCTGTTGAATTCTGTAAACTTTCTGTCCACCTATTTCCTTCAACATTGATGCAACATTGGAACTGTTGCTGGAGATTCCTTTTAAGGGCTGTGTCTATGACTTCTGTTTAAGCTACAGTGGTGTGCTGATAACTTTAAGGCAGCGAAGTACAAGTGGGGCGAAAGAGTGACTTGAAGATCGATCACAAGAAACAAGTTTTCATTTTAACCGCTTGTGACCAGGTTTGAATATACTTGGTCACGGTGAACAATACAACTGCCCAGTCCACCTGTACCTTGGACAGTCCTCGCCCACCCTTCTCCCAACAGATTGTTTTTCCCCCCATTAGTTTCACTCCAGTTCTCTATCCATATCATGACCGCGTGCTCAGAAATGGGTGTTGAAAATAATATAAACATTTTGCTCCTATCATTGGGAAGATGGTACAGAAGCCTGAAACCGTGAGCACCCAATTCAAGAGTAGCTTCTTCCCAACAATCACCAGGCTCTTAAAAGCTATCCAACACTAACCTCAGAGACGATGAACTTCAATAGTCTGTCATGGTTGCATTGAGGATGTGGGTTTTTTTTGCACGTATTAAAGTTATTAATTTAATGAATTAAAAAATGTATATCGGTGTGCATGCTTGCTAAGCTGCTGCAAGGAAGAATTTCATTTTTCCGTTGTCAGTGCGTACAACAATTAAACAATCTTGACTCTTGAGATGGAGAGATTGTCCATTGAAGATCAAATTTTTCACATGCCATTGCATTTTAAACCTTTCTTTTACCAGTTTAGTGAATAGTCTATATATAGATCGAATAGTTAGATATAGATGGTATTGCAATAGAGGAGGAACTATTACAATAAACGTTGATGTGCTTCAACCATGCATGGAGTTCAGAGATTTTGTTCCAGGATAGTCTAGCTTTTGTTTAGTTTATTATTGTTACATGTGTCAAGGTACAGGGAAAAACTTTTGTTTGAGTGCTATCCATTCAAAGAAAAAAATATACATGAATGCAATTAAAGTTAATCTGGCCCAGCACCTGTGAGCGCAAGTCCATCAGGCAGTGGTCAGCATGGAACATCACGCAGGCACTGCAGGACAAGGACTCGATGGATCCTGTGGTGTGGTTCACTGAGCAAACTGCCTGCATGTTTGTCTGGCAAACTGCCTCAGTGCCAGAGCTCACCACAAGCACCAAGACCTCACTTGTTTTGGTGTGAATGGGGCCCTCCCTGTCAGATCCATTGCAATATTACGACCAATGCACGCTCTCCACGGGATGGCTGATACAGAGAGGAGGCGGATACCCACCTCTTCACAGGACGTAGTTTCATGAAGAGGGTCTGGAGAATGATGCAAGGATCCTTGTCACAATTCATCCCAAACAGCTTTGTAACCGAGGACTCTCTGATATACGGGCAGTTCCCAGGAATACATTCGATGGACATCAAGTGCTGATGGAAGGCCAACATGAAGAAAGACGATCTTTGGTCTGCCGAAACTTGTTGGTATCACAGCAGAGTGAGATAGGAGTGGCCCATTCCAGACTGCAGTAGTACGTGCTGAGGGACTCGCTGAAGCTTGGAGCAGCTAATGCCAAGGCTCTGTGGGGGAGGACCACAGCCCACGGCCCATCCATTAATGGACATTCAGGGGCAGCATCTGGTGGGGACACCCCTCAAACAAGGGATGGGATATCACCCCAGGGGGGGCACAGGAATGGTAAGGGTGCTTGGTTTAAGGTTAGTTGTGAACACTACTGAATATGGCACTAATTAACGAGAATCTCTGAAGAAATTTTGCAGTTTTTGTTTTGTATATATTTTTTATTCTGAATGAAGTTTATCTTTGGAAAACAAAGGATAGGGTTTGGCAAGGGATTGAGGTCAATCTAGTGACTGGTTATAGTTTTTGCACAGAATTTTACAAACTTTAACTTGTATGGAAACGCACAAGTCGACTGATGCTGGAAATTGGAGTGATAGTACACTGCAGGAAGAACTCAGCAACTTGTAGTTTCTTTTACAGTTTTAGTCAGTAGTCATCATGTGCTTGCCTGATTAACAATACAATGATAAGTTGCAGTTGGTTACTTGAATAGGAAGTCATGAGCAGAGGCTGAGTATTTGGGGAATTTAGATAAGTGTTAAAGTTGTATGTGAGTAAAAGATTTCATGATTGCACAATTTAAACTGTGGGAAGACTGGAAATGTAGATCCTGTGTAGCAGCCAGGTGTTAGAAGTTGACCTGACCTGAGATAGTTTTGTGGTTGTTATTCTAATGACCACTTATACAGTGCTCGGCTCTTAGAGTCATAGAATCATACAGCATAGAAAAAGGTCATTCAGCCCAACTTGCCCAAACCGGCCAACATGTCCCAGCTACACTCGTCCCACCTGTTTGCGTTTGGCCCATATCCCTCCAAACCTGTCCTATCCATGTACCTGTTTAACTGACTTTTTTTTCCAACGTTGGGATAATCCCTGCCTCAACTACCTCCTCTGGCAGCTTGTTCCAAACACCTACCACCCTTTGTGTGAACAAGTTACCCCTCAGATTCCTATTAAATCTTTCCCCCTTCAGCTCAAACCTATGTACTCTAGTCCTCGATTCACCTACTCTGGGCAACATACTCTGTGTATCTATTCCAATCTATTCCTCTCATGATTTTACACATCTCTATAAGATCACCCCTCATCCTCCTGCGTTCCAAGGAATAGAGTCATAGCCTGCTCAGCCTCTCCCTATTGCTCAGACCCTCTAGTCCTGGCAACATCCTCGTAAACCTTCCCAGTACTCTTTCCAGCTTGACAACATCTTTCCTATAACATGGTGCCCAGAACTGAACACAATACTCTAAATGCGGCCTCACCAACATCCTATACAACGTCTCATGTCTGTGCAACATATTGCATGTGGGAAATCCAGGGTGCTACCCACATCCAGGACTATCATACTGGCAGGAGATGCCATCAAGTAGCAGAGCTTGGGGTCTAGATCTTGGACATTAAGCAGCAGCTGATTTCACTACAGTGGACTCCTCAGGCGGGGGTGCTTTGTGGACGTCAAGGATGGGTCTCCCCACAATTTCAGGCAGCGGGGGAAAGGTGGCCGCAAGGCAGACTAGGAATAGCATGATGATATTGAGTCTAGAGTCTTCTAGAGTCCGAAGCCCACATCAAGACATTAAGCCCCTTCTTTTTAAGTATCCTTGCTGAAGGCAGATTAAACTGCCTCAACCTGTATTTTAAAGACTAAATTAATATGTTACCTAGTCTCTTTTCTGGACGGAAAGAATTACTATTTTGTGCGATGTGCCCTGAAGCAATCACCACTCTGAGTAAGACTCTTAACACACACACACACACACACACACACACACACACACACACACACACACACACACACACACACACACACACACACACACACACACACACACACACACACACACACACACACACACACACACACACACACACACAACACATGACCCTCAGACTGTAACTTTATTTTATTTGCATGCAAGGGGAGAATGCCTTCTCAAAGGCTAGGCTAGCAGCTCTGCAGCATATTCATAGTCAAGTAAGCCACTTCCATTGTATTCATGTGCAATGGTTCCACTTTGGTACGGTTCCAGAAGCTGATGAAGTCATATCGGTTGTTACTTCCCTGCATTGTCCAATGAATAAGAGTTAGCATAGCAACAAGAGTATTATTATTATTATGTTTTTTGTCTTAATTTAGCAGCTTGAGAAGTGGTCTTTCTGACATCTTGTCTGTGTGCTTACACTCTTGGCCTAAGCACCAGATGTCTCTTGTGTTTCTTTCTAATGTAAGATGTGGTCTCCTATTCTGATGACTTCTGAAATTGCCTATGTGGCTTGGCCATGTTTTTGAAATATGGTCTGCCATCCCCCCCTTTGTCTGAACACAGCAGGCAATCCCTGGGAGCAAAGGTCTAGGTGCCACCATGGTGCCGTCATGGTGAACTCAGTGGGAATTTTATTACATTGGTCGTTAATGATTTAATGATTCAATGATACTTTATTGTCACATGTACCTAGGTACCAGTAAAACTCTTTGTTTTTGCATACAATACAAAAAATGCACAAAGAGACAGAGAAACATAGAAGATAGGTGCAGGAGTAGGCCATTCAACCCTTCGAGCCAGCACCGCCATCCAATATGATCATGACTGATCATCCAGAATCAGTACACCATTCCTGCTTTCTCCCCAAATCCCTTGATTCCGTTAGCTCCAAGAGCTAAATCTAACTCTCTCTTGTGTCGCCACATATCTATCTGGTGTTAACAAAGTTACAAAAGGACTCATTGGAGTTACGTTGGTCCCGCTAGGTTCTCGCCCCCCCCCCCCCCGCCTCCCCGGATGCCCCCGGCTGGGCCCCTCTTTATTCTCGGCAGCACAGGCCGACCACCCCTCCGCGGCCCTTCCTTCCTCGGACCGTCCACCGGGACTCCGCAACCCGACCGTATCCATCGTCACCTCGGGCCTTCGGGCATGAGATGGGCCGAGTTTGGCGTTGGTGCCCCTCGAAGGGCCACTGATCCTGGAGCATCTGGGGCAGTGGTCCACTGGGTCATAGGTCTTGTGCCCAGGTTCACACTTCCTCACTACTGGCTTGTGACTGAAAGGCCAATACTTCATCTATTGTGGGTGGTAAATCAATGGGTTTTGTGTGTTTGAGCACGTAGGCTGACACTAGAAAAGTGCCAGTGTGCGGGGATCGCTGGTCGGCACGGACTCATTGGGCCGAAAAGGGCCTGTTTCCGAGCTGTATCTCTAAACTAAACTAAAACCTGTATTCCTGAGTCTGATGTGGCGGCTTCTCGCACAGCCCCATCATTGTCCATCGCAACCTCATGCCGACGGCCATGTGTGTTTGACACTTAATTGCTGCAAAGTTTTGTGGACATTACATGGTGCGTAAGAGGTTATCAACTTGCTCAGCGCTTTTGACTTGTTGTTGGCATTGTAACGCCCTGGCCCTGACCTGATCACCGGTGCAATTCCCTATACTGCTTCTTTGGAGAGAGGATACCATGTCTTCCTTGAGAGTGGCATTGCAGGATCGTGGGTGACTTTATAGGGTCCCATCGTCAACATCTTTCCAACCTCATTGGGGTGGCTGGGCCACAGTTGTGTAGGGACTTGACGCAGAAGTTGCTCCACTTCCGTCTGAAGTAAGAAAGCACCTTTCTCTTATTTGCCTTTCAAATACTCCATAAAAGCATATCGTTATGTGTAATATCACTCTGTATCCTTGTTCTTTCACGTTATATCAGGGTGCCCTTGTGCATTTGCCATTCTCTTTCTACTCCCAATCCTTTCATTCTTGCAACCATCGGTACCAAGTCTTTCGGTGTTAAATTGGGGAAACTGCAGTGAGATTTATCGTTTATCACCTTAAACAACCCTCATGCCTGCTTGGGTAAAAGGACAACAGATGCTATACTTTCTGGGCTAATGATAATTTCCTGATCTCCAACAAGTATTTGTTTTGCAAACATGGCTCATAATAGGTTCGCTTTTCCCAATCTTTTCCTGTCCTAACATAAAAATCCGTACAATGAGGTTTCACGTGCCAGTGACTCAAATGTAAATTCTTGTGATATTCTGAAACTGCTCTTAGAACAAGTTAGAGAGATCCTATGGTGTCCCTTAGATTTTACTAAGACTACATTCATAATTCTGCCATGCATACAGGACTGGGTCTGGTTGAAGTTGTAATGTGTATATGGTGCAGCCATCTGCTGGTACTTGAACTTCAACCTCTTTTACGGAGCAAATTATGATAGCATTAATTGTACAGAACTTTCTTCCGCTTTCTTCCCCTTTTCTATGGCGGACGTCCTTGGAAAACAGAAAGGTGTGTTTATCCTCAAATCCGTCGACTTGCACATTCAGGGGTCATTGTGTGGTCCTGCTAGGCCCACTACCGAGATGTGGGCACTTGAACGGCGAAGTCCGTCTGTATAATTCTTTGTTAAAACTGAATAGGTGGCTCCCGTGTCTACTAAAAATGGGACCTCCCTTCCGTCCATATTCATTATTATCGTGGGCTCGTCTGTCATGCTGATCGGTACAATGGCCAATTGTTTAGTCGTTGCGCCTGTCTGGGTCTTATCTGTCATGAGCTATATGAGTAATTTGGTTGTTGGCCAGATTGTCTTTAGTCACCATTTTTGTCGTTCCCACGGATTTTGGACGGTGACATTTGCTTGAGGAAATTTGCTTGTGAA
Organism: Malacoraja senta; assembly: GCA_038087875.1. Taxonomy (NCBI): domain Eukaryota; kingdom Metazoa; phylum Chordata; class Chondrichthyes; order Rajiformes; family Rajidae; genus Malacoraja; species Malacoraja senta. Next base: position 32,273,091 of record CM075980.1, read on the forward strand.
CGTGGATGTGTGCATTGTCTGAGCGGCAGCCTTCACTTTGTTGTGGCAGCAATGTTTGTTGGAATTGTTGCCGCAATGGACAATATTTAACCGTGTCCCATCTGATCACAATTATAACAACCTCGTCCACTGTTACTCAGTCCTCCCTGGCTCATATTACCACTCTTTCTACCTTTGAATCCTTTCCTGTTTCCATGCTCACTTTCTCTATTAGGGATTCCTCTATTTTGCTGGAAATGTTAAGGAAATTGTGGGATCTGGGGTTATTGGAGTTATGCTGGTTGTTGGAAAGCTATCACAAACTCCGTGGGGTGTTCCACATTCTTTGCCTTTGCTTTCCCAATTTCTATCTTGTAAATCCTTTAGGGTAGACACCAATTGTGGGAGGGTTTGCTCGTGCCACCCAAGACATCCCTGAATCTCTTGGAGGTCAATTGACGACTGATTGTAATCTTAAAACATAAAGCAGTCTGTAGAGCGTTTCTGTGGTACTTTACTTGTTCCTATTCCCATGTTTTCAATTGGTTAAGGCAGCACATATCCCGGGATCACCATGCTCTTGTTACAACAGAGTTCCCTATGAACACATCACCTTGCCTTCACATGCTCCATTTGGGTTCTTAATTCCAGCTCAGTCTGTTTAGTTTAGTTTAGTTTATTGTCACGTGTACCGAGGTACAGTGAAAAGCTTTTGTTGCGTGCTAATCAGTCAGCAGAAAGACAATACATGATTACAATCGAGCCATTCACAATGTACAGATACATGAAAAGGGAATAACGTTTCGTGCAAGGTAAAGCCAGTAAAGTCCGATCAAGGATAGTCTGAGGGTCACCAGTGACTCACAATGAGATAGATAGTAGTTCAGGACTGCTCTCTAGTTGTGGTAGGATGTGCTCTCTAATTGTGGTAGTTGCCTGATAAACCTGGGAAGGATAAACCTGTCCCTAAATCTGGAGGTGTGCGTTTTCACACTTCTATACCTTTTGCCTGATGGGAGAGGGGAGAGGGGAGAGAGGGAGTGTGTATTTAAGATTTTGATGAAAAATTAGCGGCGACCAGAATGCCGTTGAATTTGTTGAATTTAGTGGCCATAGTTAAAGAAATTAAAACTTTTGAAATCTTTGCGGAAAGTATGGACATGTACTTGTGTAAGAAGGAACTGCAGATGCTGGTTTAAACCGAAAATAGACACAAAAAGCAGGACAGGCAGCATCTCTGGAGAGAAGGAATGGGTGACGTTTCGTGTCGAGACCCTTCTTCAGACAGGTTAGGGATAAGGGAAACGAGAGATATAGACGGTTATGTGGAGAGATAACGAACAATGAATGAATATGCAAAAAAGTAATGATGATAAAGGAAATAGGCCATTGGGAAGAGAATACTCTTTTTATTCTGGAGTTCACAAAACGTATACACGAATTGATTATTTTCTGGTGGATTCAAAACTGATCCCTTTTTCATTCAATCCTAAATATCACAATAACATAATCTCTGACCATTGTCCATTAACCTTATCCTTAAAACCAGAAGGAATGCATAACAAAAAAACGTTTTGGAGGTTTAATCCACAAATATTAACTGAACCAGGTTGCTGTGATTACCTGAAGCAACAGATGGAATTATTCTATGAGACAAATGACACTCCTGGTATTTCGGCTACACTATTGCGGGAATCTTGCAAGGCCTTTATCAGAGGCTGCATTATTTCATCCAAGCTTTTCGAAAGAAAAAAAACAGGTCAGAACAATTGGAATTAGAAAAATAGATTAAACAGCTCAATTCAGAAAATGCGATTGGTCCATCTACTGTTAAACATAATAAGATAGCAGCATTAAAATTTAAATTAAATCAGATCCTCTCGGCAAAAGTTGTTAAGGTATTTCAATACACTAAGCAAAAACATTTAGAATTTCCCATCACTTAATGAGGAGGAGCGAGAAGAATTAGGTGCTGAGATTACAATAAAAGATATTGAAGAGACCATTAAATCACTGAATAGTGAGAAAACACCAGGTCCAGATGGATTCAGTAATGAATTCTATAAACAATTCAATGATTTATTTTCCCCTCGCCCACGAGCCCTTTATATACATGCTTTTAAAGAACAGACTTTACCACAAACCCTTGCCGAATCAACCATCACATTGATACCTAAAAAAGACAAAAGTCTTGAAAAGGCTGGTTCATACAGAGCAATAGCTCTTCTAAATACAGATCAGAAAATCTTAGCTAAGACTTTGGCAAGAAGACTAAGTTTGTACATCAGTAAATTAATACATCCAGACCAAACTGGATTTATACCTAAACGACATTCGTTTCACAATTTGAGACGCCTGTTTAATATAATGTATTCATACAGAAAGATAAATGAAGACTTAACAATTATTTCTTTAGATGCAGAAAAAGCATTGGACCATGTAGAATGGGCCTATCTCTTTACAGTGTTGGAAAAATTCCAACTAGGAGAACATTTTATTTCATGGATAAAGCTGTTATATAATAACCCGACCGCCAGAATATTGACTAATCAAATTCTGTCACCTAAATTTCAATTATCCAGGGGTAATAGACAAGGATGCGCCCTCTCACCAATGTTATTTGCCTTAGCCATAGAACCCTTAGCAGAAAGCATAAGAGTACATCCGGGCATTCACGGATACAATACTAAACATACCAATAACAAGATTTTGTTATATGCAGACGATGTACTTTTATACATCACCAATTCTCAAGTCAGTATCCCAAATATTTTAAACCTTAGAACAATTTGGTTCCTTCTCAGGGTATAGAATAAACTGGAATAAAAGTGAAGTTATGCCAATAAAAGCTCAAGACCCTTTACATCTCCAAAAATTCCCTTACAGAATTGTTACTGAAAAATTTAGATACCATGGAGTCTATGTGACTAGAAAATACACCTCCCTTTTTCAAACAAATTTCCCACCATTAATTACTAAATTATTATTATTTTTTTAATAATATTTTTATTAGAGGTAGGTACATATCATATTGAAAACATTTAATGTATATCATTCCTACATTACTAATATTATCAATTGATATTAACTCTGCTTCTAGTATTTTTTATTTTTTTTAATATAGGTAGAAAATAAGAGAATAAAAGAAAGAAGGGAAGAAAAACATGATAAAGAATAAAAGGAGTATCATTAATTGGCAGAATAAATGCTATAAAAATGATAGTTCTACCACAAACAATATATTTATTTCAATCCATACCAATATATATACCAAAATATTATTTTTTTAAACTAGACTCTAATATTACTAATTTTATTTGGGACTACAAAGCACATAGAATTAAAATAAATCATTTGTGTAAACCTAAAGATGTAGGGGGACTTGCACTGCCTAATTTTTTATATTATTATTGGGCAGTGCATATTAAGAATATAATTTATTGGTTGGATTGTCCTTCTCAACAGGAGGAATGGATAAGAATGGAGAAAGAGGATTGTTCTCCGTACGATTTAGGAGCAATCCTCTTCTCCCCGATAAAATTGAATAATACATTATATAAGAAGAATCCAATTATACACAATATAATTCGAATTTGGAAACAAATAAAATTAACTTTAAAATTAAGAAACTTATCATCATTAACACCAATAGTGAATAATCCGGTATTCAAACCATCTTTTATGGATAAAACATATAGACAATGGGAAAGATTGGGAATTAAAAAGGTGGGTGACATGTATGAAATGGGAAATTTATTATCATTTCAATAATTTAAATCAAAATTTAATCTGAATAACAACCAATACTTTAAATATTTACAGATATGTGACTTTATAAAAAAAAAATATACCAAGATTACAGAGCATAATGATAGACCCACTGGAAGAAGCAATGAATATTAAGGCTGACTCACAAAAATTAATATCATATTTATATAATAGTATTCTTAACAGATAATTGCCATCAACAGAAGCAATTAGAGAAGACTGGGAAAAAGAATTAATTACAAAAATTTCTAAAGAAACATGGGAAAGGTATTTGATATATGTACATATATACATAAATACATAATATACATATATACATAAATGTTCTATTAACGCTAGACACAGTTTAATTCAATTTAAAATATTAATAATAATAATAATTCATTTTATTTGCTGGCGCCTTTCTAACACCCAAGGACACCTTACAAGGCATAGAATCACAAAAATACAAAACACATAATCGGAATAAATTAAATATAAAAACACCACAGTACACAAATCAAGGACAGAATTCAAGTACAAAAGCACAAAAAGAAAATAAGAAACACAATTTGAGGAGAGAGCAGCGGCAGCCAATTCGCGCCAGCGTCCACTCTCCCCTCCGACCGCCATCTTGCACACAGACTAACAGGCACAGCACACAGAAATCATCCCCCCACAATGACCACCACTGTGGGGGAAGGCACAATGTCCAGTCCCCAACCCCAATTCTCCCCAGAGTCAGGCCCATCGATGCCGCCACAGTTGCCTCTACGGAGGCCCGATGTTCCTGGCCGTCGGGAGAGTCCTCGCAGCGGCTGGAACGGCCGGTTTCCTAGCGGAGTCGATGGCACCTGAAGCCGATTTGGAGCCACGAGGCTCCCGATGTTAAAGTCGCCGCCGCCGCCCGTGGCTGGTCGCTCCGCAGACCCGCAGCCCGGAGGTGTTGATGTCGGCGGTCAGCGCATACCGGAGCTCCAGCGTGTCGATCCAGCGCGGCGACCCAGGCAAGGCATCGCCCGCTCCACGATAGCGCTCCAGCGCTGTGCCGCCACCGAAGCTGAAGGTGCTGGGCGGTCTCCATCAGGAAAACGGCGCTCCAGGCCCGCTGGTGGGCCACGAGGACGGGTCGACGAGGCAGCCTGGAGCAAAAGCTGCCTCACTGACCAGGTAGGGACCCAGAAATAGTTTCCCCCTTACCCCCCCACATTAAAAGTCAAAAACCCCCAAACAAACAAAGAAATAAAAAAGCTAAAACTAAAGAAAAAGTGAATTTGACGGACGGCTGCTGTTTAGCAGCCGTTCCTCCAAGATGGTGGCTCCTCCTAATATAACATAGATTATATTATTCAAAAGTTAGGTTGAATAAATTTTACACCAAAATGTTATTCAAATATTTCTCCCATCTGTGATAAATGTCTTTCTCATTCGTTTCTTGCACAAAATTTCATGGATTTTGGTGTGATATATTTGATATATTCACTAGTTTATTTAAGATAAAAATGGAACCTAACATTGAAATGATTATCTTTGGAGTAATAGGAGATGGGAACAAATTAAATATATCCCAAATTTCATTTTTAAATTATGGCTTAATAACAGCAAAAAATTTCATACTTAAATTTTGGAATAATGCTACTAGACCCACACTCAAAATGTGGATTGGTAATATGTTGGAAACTGCCCACTTAGAAGAAATGAGACTCCTCCTAATAGACAAACAAGACCAATTCTTAACGAGTTGGTCTCCATTTATTGACTTTTTGGATTCATGTGGTGCAACAGTATCGTAAAATTAAAAATTCTGGGTTTGGGCGAAAAATGATCAAGAATATAAAAAAGCATTGACTTGTGGCGAGGGAGAATCTCCTTTCTGCTTCACTTTCTTACTTATTTATTTTCTTTACTTCACATTCACTAGACTTTCCTTTACTCTTTACTACTTCTTTCTTTCTCATTTCTTTCTAAAAAAAAAGGGAAGTTGTACAAAGAATGTTATAATAACTTGGGGAACCTGTAAAAAGGTACCATCAAAATGTAATGTACTTACTTCTAATAAATAAAATATTTAAAAAAAAAATAAAAAAAAGAATGGAGTAAATTACTAAAAGTACAACATTGGAGATATATTCGTAAATTTTAAAATATAACTTTTCATCTAATCCTTAATTCGAGTTTCAGTCAGGTTCTCGTGCCAAACCAGTCTGTCCCTTCAAATAGTCAATAAATGGAGACCATGTTCTGATAAAAAGTTCTTGTTTGTCCATTAAGACAAGTCTGATTCTTTCCAAATGTAAGGTCTCCGACATTTCCATAATCCACATTTTAATTGTGGGGGTTATAGGACCTTTCCAAAATTTTAATATTCTTTTTTTCCCAGTTATTATACTATAGTCGATGAAGTGTCTTTGAGTTGTTGTAAGTGTTAGACTTTGTTCTGATATTCCTAGTATTATTAATTTTAAATCAGGATCCAATTGAGTGTTGACAACTATAGATATTATTCTAAAAATGTCTGTCCAAAATGTTTTGATTTTTATACAATTCGCGAATGTGTGAGTTAGGTTAGCCTCTAAATGTTGACATTTATCACAGATAGGGGAGATATGTGGGAAGATTCTGTTTAGTTTTGTTTTAGAATAATGTAATCTATGTAGTACTTTAAATTGTATTAAAGAGTGTCTGGCATTTAATGAACATTGATGTATATGTTGTAAACTTTCATCCCAAATATCTTTCGTTATTGTTTGGTTTAGTTCATTTTCCCATGTTTGCCAATATAAATCTGTCGGTGGAATCTCACTATCTAATAGGATGTTATATATATGAGATATTAATTTTTCTGTATTAGGGTGTTTATTCAAACAATCATCAAGGATTTCTGGATCTCTAGTTCTAAAGTTTTGAGTGTTTGATTTAACATAATCTCTAAGTTGTAAATATCTGAAAAAATCATTAGTTGGGTCCATAAGTCTGTTGTAGCTCCTGAAATGAAAGAAAGGTGCCTTTCTTATAAAGTTGTCCCATCTTTTTAATTTTTCCATTGTATGAAACTTTTATCCAACCTAGAAGGTTTAAATGAAGGGTTGTTCACGATGGGAAGAAAGAGTGATAAATTATCCAATTTTAAGGACTTTTATAATTGTTTCCAAATTCGCATACCACTGTATATTATAGGATTTTCCCTGTAAGTTTTTTTAATTCAATTTTGAGGTAGCAAACAGTATCGAACCAATTTCAAAGGGTAAACAATCTTCCTTTTCCATCTTTAACCAATCTGGTTGCTGGTCCATTTCTTCCAGCCAAAAATTCATATTTTTAATATTAACTGCCCAAAAATAAAACAAAAAATTCGGTAAAGCTAAATTTATCTTTGATTAGCACAAATGTTTTTTGCTTATTCTATGATTCTTATAATCCCAGATAAAATCAGTGATGATGGAATCCAACTTTTTAAAGAATTTTTTTGGAAGATATATCGGGATTGATTGAAAGAGGAATAATAATTGCGGTAAAAAAAAATCATTTTTATGGCATTAATTTTACCAAACATTGAAATAGGAAGTGTTTTCCAATACTGAATATTCTTGTGTAGTTTATTCAGTAAAGGGGGGAAATTTAATTTAAATAATGAGGCATATGTCTTAGTGACATAAATTCCTAGATATTTAAAATTTTCATTAAGTATTTTAAACGGGAATTGTTGTATTATGTGTAGATTGTGTTCCGTTATTGGCATGATTTCACTTTTATTCCAATTAATTATGTATCCAGAAACCAAACCAAATTGAGTTATTAGATTTAATAAGTTTGGAATACTAATTTCTGGTTTTCTAATGTAAATTAATACATCGTCTGCGTATAAAGACATTTTATTCACTGTGTCTTTAGTATTATACCCGTATATTTCCGGATGGGTCCTAACTCTTTCAGCAAGTGGCTCAATAGCGAGTGCAAATAATAATGGAGATAGCGGGCATCCTTGTCTACAACCTCTAGATAAATTAAATTTAGTTGATAATATTTGATTTGTAAATATTCTAGCTGTTGGGTTAGTATATAAAAGTTTTACCCATGTACAGAACTTCTCACCCAATTGAAATTTTTCCATCACCGAAAATAAATAGGGCCATTCAACCTGATCAAATGCTTTCTCAGCATTAGCGAGATTATTGCTAGGTCTACGTTAGTGATTCTCTTTGAGTATATTATATTAAATAATCGTCTCAAATTATAAGATGAGTACCGTTTCGGGATAAAACCTGTTTGGTCAGGGTGTATTAATTTATTAATCACTGTACTTAATCTGTGTGCTAGGATTTTAGTTCATATTTTCTGATCGGTATTTAAAAGAGCAATTGCTCTGTATGAGCCTGGATCTTCAGGGTCCTTATCCGCCTTTGGTATAAGTGTTATTATAGATTCGTTTAAAGTTTCTGGCAGTTTCTGTTAAGTGTAAGTGTACTCATACAGTGTTTGTAAACGTGGAAAGACTAAATCATAATTTTTTTAATAAAATTCAGAACCTATACCATCTGGGCCGGCTGCTTTGCCGTTTATTTAAAGATCTAATAGACTCTTCAATATCTTTTACCGTAATTTCAGCTTCTAGTAATTCTCTGTCTTTTGAGTCTAAACCTTTTAGATTGCATTTTTGTAAGAATGCTACTATTCCTTCCGGCTGTTCTATAGTTTTAGCTGAGTAAAGATTTTGATAATATTGCAGAAATCTCTCATTTATATCCTTGGGCAGTATTAATAATTCTCCCGTGTCTGATCTAATTTTGTGGATTGTTTTTTCCCCCTCCAATTTTCGAAGCTGACGTGCTAAGACAAACTATCACAAACGTTCTTGCTATTGAGGGAGTGCAGTGTAGGTTTACAAGGTTAATTCCCGGGATGGCGGGACTGTCATATGCTGAGAGAATGGAGCGGCTAGGCTTGTACACTCTGGAGTTTAGAAGGATGAGAGGGGATCTTATTGAAACATATAAGATTGTTAAGGGTTTGGACACGCTAGAGGCAGGAAACATGTTCCAGATGTTGGGGGAGTCCAGAACCAGGGGCCACAGTTTAAGAATAAGGGGTAAGCCATTTAGAACGGAGACTAGGAAACACTTTTTCTCACAGAGAGTGGTGAGTCTGTGGAATTCTCTGCCTCAGAGGGCGGTGGAGGTCAGTTCTCTGGATACTTTCAAGAGAGAGCTAGATATGGCTCTTAAAGATAGCGGAGTCAGGGGATATGCGGAGAAGGCAGGAATGGGGTACTGAATGGGGATGATCAGCCATGATCACATTGAATGGCGGTGCTGGATCGAAGGGCCGAATGGCCTACTCCTGCATCTATTGCCTATTGTCTATTGTTTACAACCTTGCACAAGGCTCTGCATATTGATTCCCTAGTTAGGGAATTAATTCACTATATGCTTGGCTTATGAAGAAGGATTTGTTCTCCTGGTTTGAATAACTCACTTAGCTACCATTTTAATGCTTAACAAATCTTCAAATATCAGTGACAAAAATCTTTAAAATATCAGTGACAAAACTGAAGAGATCTTTGAAAAGCAATCTATTATTTTGAGAGAAAATGGTTAGTACTGGACAGAAGGTGGTCAGTCAGAAAATTGCAACTCCTTTCCTGGTCTAAATTGCCATGGAGATTATGATCCATCTGCAATGCAAGTTGCAAATCAGTTTTGCATTGTTGCTTATTACACTAATTTCAGCACTTGTCCAGCACCAGTTAGGCTCCCTATATGTGAATGCTTGGGTTCAATATCACGAATGGCCAGTCTGTACCTTTAAATAGAGTTTGGACTGTGTTCGAGCAGGTACTGGAAACAAACCTGACTTGTGATAAATTAAGTGCTCTGGAGTGCTTGGTGTAACAGCCATTAAGTTGACCAGATATCTGGTATGTGCAAGAGGCTTGGAGTTGCCCCATTCATTGGGTCTGAAGGTAGCCCAGGCTATAGAGGTAATTTGGCAATGAAAATCCTGCTAGAAAGCTTACTCAAGAAGTGTGGATGAGTCTTGCTCCAATATGGCTTGGACCTTGCACAGAGTTCTGAAACATTGCTTCCAGTGGGTACATGATGGCCAATATCAAGATGTGAAGCCCACCAAGATGCAGCATAGATAGACACAAAGATAGACTCCAGTCTGAAGAAGGGTCTCGACCCAAAATGTCACCCATTCCTTCTCTCCGGAGATGCTGCCTGTCCCACTGAGTTACTCCAGCAAAAAGGCATTTGCACTGTGGTATAATGTCACACATCTTAGATTGGATTTTAGTTTTGCACTGTGGTTAAACAGATTTTGATGGGCAGTGACAGAAGGAAGGGGAACTATGGGAGTGTGGTTTGTGGTTTGTGGTATCACACGGTGAGTGCTTCTTAGACATTCAGGGCAGAAAGAAGATGTCTAAATTGTTTTCTTTCCTCATCTTCTTGCTGTGTAGTTGGTGCCAAAGCTTCTCTTACATCACAGGTTCACAAGTTCACAGGTTATGAGTAGAATTAGGTCATTCGGTCCATCGAGTCAACTCCGCCATTCAATCATGGCTGATCTCTGCCTCCTAATCCCATTTGCCCGACTTCTCCCCATAACCCTTGACACCCGTTCTAATCAATAATTTGTCTATCTCTGCCTTAAAATATTCATTGACTTGGCCTCCACAACCCTCTGTGGCAATGAGTTCCGCAGATTAACTACCCTCTGACTAAAGAAGTTCCTTCTCACCTCCTTTCTAAAAGCACGCCCTTTAATTCTGAGGCTATGACCTCTGGTCCTAGACTCTCCCACCAGTGAAAACATCCTTTCCCACATCCACTCTATCTATGCCTTTCATTATTTTCTGTAAGTTTCAATGAGGTCCCCCCTCAACCTTCTAAACTCCAGCGGGTAGTGGCCCAGTGCTGTCAAACATGGCAAATAATTTGGGAAAACTTTTGATGCAACCAAGGGAGCAGCACAGATCTTGATACTATTGCTTCGAGTATTCAACTCTACACTAAACGAGTTCTTGCAGTCCTTGCATTACTTCAGCATGTCAATGGCCTAAAATACCAGGACTTGAGCAGCAACGTAGCTTTCACTGTAACATTTAAAAATAAAATGTAGCAACGTTGGAACTCTAGAATGTAAATTGGAGATGCAAAAGTCAAATGTATTCGTCACATGCACCAACTAAGGTGCAGTGAAATGAATTTGCCAGCAGCGATACAGTTGAAAAAAAGAACACACAATACACAATAGAATTTAACATAAACATCCACCACAGCATTCTTCACTGTGGTGGAAGGCAACAAAGTTCAGTCAGTCCTCCTCCTTTTGTTCATCTGTGGTCGGGGCCATGAACCCTCCGTAGTCGCCGCTACGGAGGCAGGATGTACAGGCCCTCTCGTTGGGATGATCGAAACTCTGACATCGGGACGGTCGAACACGGCTTGGAGTGCCCAAATCGGCCCCTTTCTTACCGGAGACTGCAGCTTCAGAATGTTATAGGCCGCAGGCCGGCGGTCGACGCTCTTCTCCGGCGATCCCCAGTGGCTGAGTATTTCCATGATTTTCTGTTTTTAAGTTCAATCCAGTCGGAAACGCTTTAAACTTTTGACTTTATTTCACACTCTGCTATTACTGAGTATAGTTGATTTTTTTCTCTTCAGGCTTCAGAATGACTTGCTTCCACAATGGTTTTGTTGGTTTTAGGATGGCTATTGAGGTAAATGTGGGAACAGCATTCTCTTAAGTAGATGGGTCATATTATGGCTAAGGGGATGGGTTATTAGGTAGTAGGGGAGGTTGTGCACGTTCTACCATATGGCACCACAAGTGCCATCCTAAATGTTTCTCCTTCACTTTGAGGAGTCAGTAGAAATACTACTAATTTACAAAGACATATTTGAAAGTAATCTTGAATCTCTTCCTCTGGCGACTGGCAATCTCCACCCAGGCTAGAGCTCAGAATATTGTGTCACTTTCAGAAGTGTGATGTTGTACATGCAAACATCATACTCAGCCCACTGTAGCCAACAGAGTGTAACTAGGCTGCCAAAGCTGGAGATGTTGGCTGCAAATAAATGTCCTTCCACTGAATTTAGAGGATTTTGTGGAGGCAACATTGGTGGTATTTTTCCAGTACCTTGAGATACGTGTTATAGGCAGTCAACATCTCAGATCCATTTAGAAAAGGCAGGGATTATTGCTGAGTAGCCAAACATGATACCTTAATGCCGGCTCTGAGAATATGATCTTCAAATACCCTTTTCCACACTTGACCAAAGTCTATGCTGATATATAGAAGACAGTGGTGATATTATCAATGATGTCCACCATTGTAGGGCGATGGCTCCTGGGTCGTGGGATGTCCCGCTGCGCCACCGTGCCGCCCTAAACATGGATGGTTCAGCATCTGATTCAATCAATTGCTCTAGAATGTGAGCCTTTAAACTCCCACCCAGCTTCACTGGAAAATGGATTATATCTCGAAATAACATGTAAAAATTCCAATTTATCCATGTTGGGGTATTTATAGGAGTAACATCCAACACTCCAGAAAATCGGTTGGTCCAGTTATACCAAAGACCTGTCTCTGTCAAGAAAACAGACAGGAAAAATATTCAGACACTTTGTAAGATAGATTTCGATTTTTTTCACAGCATCCAGAACCATCCCCAATCCCTCATCGTCCTCCATCTTGTTAATCTATCTGATATTTTTGTTGCCTTCGCTCCAACAGTACAAAATTCCATTAGTTGATGATACTTTGTCTGAAGTTGCTTTTGAAACCTTTAATCTTCCTAAGTTTTATCTTGTTGCTCCCTATACCACCAACCTGAAATAATTTATGGAATCTTACAGCACAGAACGTCATTCAGCTTATTGTCCCTGTTCCGAATCTTTTAAAGACTTGTCTATTTTAGTCTTACATCCTACCCTTTACTCCAAAACACTAGAACTTAGCTGTCCTCCAATGCTTTTTCTGCTGCTTTTTTAATGTTTCCATGACAACTGATTGCCATGTTGTCTTACATTGTCCCTCTGAAAACGGTAAGCCCCATTCTCCTAACCTTGCTATTCCATCAGCTAAATAGGCAATGGCATTTGCACTGTGGTGTAACGTCACACATTTTAGATTGGATTTTAGTTTTGCACTGTGGTTGAACAGATTTTGATGGGCAGTGACAGAAGGAAGGGGAACTATGAGAGTGTGAATTACTCACGGTGAGTACTTCATGGACATTCAGGGCAGAAAGAAGAGGTCTAAACTGGCTTCTTTCCTCGTCTTCTTGTTGTGTAGTTGGTGTCAACACTTCTCTTCCATCACAGGTTCACAAGTTCACAAGTTATAGTAGAATTAGGCCATTCGGCCCACCGAGCCCACTCTGCCATTCAATCATGGCTGATCTCTGCCTCCTAATCCAATTTTCCTGCCTTCTCCCCATAATGTTTCACTCCCGTTCTAATCAACATGATAGTAAAATAATTTAGAATTATGTAAAGTGTTTTCCTTCAAATAGGTTGAGTGGCACAGCTATGAAATGACAGAATCTTACAATCAGAGAATCATACCACATAGAAACAGCCACTTCAGTCCAACTTGTCCATGGCAACTAACATGCCCATCTAAGCTAATCGCAATAGTCTGCATTCAACCCATATCCCTCTAAACCTTTCCTATTTATGTATCTGGCAAAATTTATTTTAAATATTCTTATTATATCTGCACAAACATTTCCTCTGACAGCTCATTCCATGTACATACATACCTCTGCATGAAAAATTGCCCCTATTAAATCCTTCCCTTTTAACCGTAATCCTATGTTCTCTAGTTCTTGATTCCCCAATTCTGGTATAAAATACTATGCGCATTCATATTAATTATGCCTCTCATGATTTTATACACCTCTTTGAGGTCACCTCTCAGTTTTTTACTCTCCGAGGAAGAATTCCCAGCCTGTCAACCTCTCCCTATTGGTTAGTGCCTCGGGCTCTGGCAAAATCCTTGTAAACCTTTTCTGCATTCTTTCCTGTTTAATGGCATCTTTCAAATAGCCGGGCGATCAAAACTGAACACGATGGACCAAAACTTAACACAATACTCCAGGAAATCATCCCATCAGGAAACCTCCCTGCCTGAGGTCATCTGCGGCTGGGAGGTTTCCTATTTGTCCTATTTTTTTCTTGCTTCCAGTTCTCCCATCCCATCACCCTACAATCACTGAAGAAGGATCCCAACCTGACACGTCACCTATCCAGTTTCTCCATGGATGCTGCCTCACCTGTTGAGTTACTCCAGCATTTTGTGTTGATCTTTAGTATAAACCAGCATCTGCAGTTCCTTTTAATTACAATACTCCAATACTTGTGATTAATTAATTTGACAACACTAGGTGGTGTTTGTGAATCTTAAAAAATATTCCGGTATACACTGAAGTTTGAACCTCTGTCTACATCATATGAATGGAAAGAATTACCTCAAGAATTATACTTAATTTGCAGCAGGTAATAAACAGTTTGACAAAGGGTGTGTGTTTGACTTCATTTCCAAAGTTCTCTTCCTATTTATTTCTCTCATTAAGCAATGATGAATTAGAAATGTGGTGTAAGACTTATTTTTAATCACTCAACTATTGAAAACAATGTTCACATACAGGGATATGGCGGACTTAAACCAACAGTGCCTGGATCTACAATGTGAGAATGACAGACCCCCTAATGATCTGCCAGCAGTTCTTGCTAATCCTCACTCAGAACAGGTAAAATAATTCAACCTAGCACTAACTGAGGCCTCTGATATATTCAATGTAATCTGTAAATATATGACTTGTGATATAAATGGAATTCAGTTATTGTACAGGTTATGCATGATTGATAATTAATTAATGTTTTATTGCTTAATGGTATGAAATGCAAGGATTGAAATCCTTTTCCAGACTTTGTACTAAATGGCTAGGAGAGTGGTCCTGTCTCACTTAGGCGTTTTTTGGGTGACTACAGGCGACTGCCGCAAATTTTTTGCTGTTGTAGGTTGTCGTAGGTTGACATAGGTGTCGTAGGTGAATTCCATTAAAACTAGTCCCTGGCAGTCGCCTGAAGAGTCACCTAAGTGGGACAGGCCCATAACCTAAGCATGTTGCACTTGCATTCCAAAAATCCAAGGAAATAATTTACAAAATACAGGTTCAATCATATCACTCTATTGCACAAAGAACTACAGATACTGGATTCCTGAACACAAAGAATCACAGAGATTCACAAGCAGGACTGTAATGGTCGGACCTTTGCTTCTGCCTGCTTTAGTGCCATTGAAATCATCTCTTCATACCTCAACACTATTTTTCTCAGCCCCTTCCCCTCTACATCTGAGCCACCTCCCATGCTCTCCGCCAGTTTAATAACTCCCAATTCCTTGGCTCCCACTGTCAAAGTTCGTTTCTTAAAAAGTAGATAGCAACAAACGTTAGAGGCAGACCATGGCGTTAGACGGGAGTGGCAAATCTACAATGAGCACAAACGTTGCTCAGTGCTTCTCGTGCTCCCACTCACAGAACAAAGGAGAGTTAGCACAATTATACATTTTTCTCATCAGTAAAACACTCCTACCAAGTCTGGATATGGCATGACTGAAAGATTCTGTAGCCTTTCACAATATAGGAAAACTGGGTCCAAATCAAGCTCATCCAATAACAAGTTATTACTTATCTCTGGAGCGTCAGCTATTTTTTCAATCTTGGCTTCTTTATGGCCTTGAAAAGAAGCACATGTTATTACTGCAGGCTGCCATCTTAATGTGTTTATTGAAAAGACAACCTGTCCTCCGTATTGAGTTCCATATAATTTACAAAGTCATTCAGACTTGGCACCGAGCCATTCTTTTGTTCTACTAGTCCATGCTTTTGTAGAAGAATGACTCCATTTTAGATTTGACTATTAGATTTGACTATTAGGTCTTTCACCACTGTTCTTGATTTCACTAAGCATATCCAGCCCCTGGGTGCTTTCATTTTTTATCAGGCAGGCCTGATAGAACAGAGTGCCAACCAGTTCCTTTCAATGAATACGCTCTTCCAAAGCGGCAAAGTGCTGGAGTAACTCAGCGGGTCAGGCAGCATCTCTGGAGAACATGGATAGGTGACGTTTCGGGTCGGGACCCTTCTTCAGGTCGCTCTGCCGGGCAGAACTTGTCCTCACCCTCAACTGTTCTTCTGAATCCTCTCACTTTCTTCAAATCAAAGGTGTAACAGGGCCACTCCTACAGGTCCCAGCTATGTTTAGCTTTGCATTGGCTATGTGGAACATTCTTTGTTCCAGACATACCCGAGCACCACCGCCCAACTCTTTCTCCACCTCAGCAGTAACTGCATAGGGGTTGCCTCCTGCACCCTTGCAGAACTTGTCAATTTCATCACCTCTGCCACCCAACCTTCATCTTGCCCTCATATTCCCTTGGACCATCTCTGACATCTCTCTCCCCGTTCTTTCTAAATCTCAGGAGGCAGACTTCCCACAGATATCAACCAAAACTCATTGAATCCCATAGCTAGCGAGACTACACCTACTCTCACTCTGTCTCTTGCAAGGATGTCATCCCTTTCTCATAGTTTCACTGTCTCTGTCGCATCCGCTCTCAAGATGAGGCTTTCCACTTGTGGACATTGGTGTCCTCTTTCTGCAGTAAGCATGGTTTTCCCCCCCAAATTGTGGATCGATCCCTCACTCCTGTCTTTTCCTTTCACCGCAGTTCTGCTCTTGCCCCCTCTCCAAACAGAGAAAGGAAGAGTTCTCCTGGTCCTTACCTTTCACCCCACCAACCTTCACATCCAGCATATCATTCCCTGACATATCCACCAGCTGCAATGTGATCCCACCACTGGTTATATCTTTACCTCTCCACCCCTTTATTCGTTCTGCAGAGACCACTCTTTCCTGTCCCTATAACACCCCCCTCACCTCCATTCAAGGACCTTCCAAGTTTAAAGGAGGTTTATATGCCTCTCCTCTAGCCTTGCCCAATGCATTCGGTTCTCTCAATGTGGCTTGCTCTACACTACACCGATGAGATCAAGCATCGACTCAATGACCGATTGCAAGCCACTTCAATTCCCCTTCCCATTTTCATACCAACTGTCCAGGTCCACGATTACCTCCCCTCCCTGTGGCCATCCACGTACCAACCCTCTTCTCTGGTTCCAGATTTCACCTTCCCTTCTTATCAGATTCCACTCTCTGGAATTCTTTGCCACAGAAGGCTGTGGAGGCCAAGTCCATGGATATTTTTTAAGGCAGAGAGATAGATTCTTAATTAGTGCGCGTCAGAGGTTATGGGGAGAAGGCAGGAGAATGGGGTTTGGAGGGAGAGATAGATCCGCCATGATTGAATGGCGGAGTAGACTTGATGGGTCGAATGACCTAATACTACTCCTATTCCTTATGACATGACCTTATGAAGTCCTTTGTCCTCTCCACATATCACCTTCAAATTATGTTGCTATCTGCAGCTCATGCATGAAGGATAGTCATTGATGAAACAGTTAAAGTTGCTTGGGCTGAGAAATATCCTAGGGCTAGAATGATCGACTTCCAACATCAACAAGCATCTACTTTTGTGGGAAATCTGACTGCAACCACTGGTTGATCTATTAATGTCCACTGACTTTAATTTTACCAGTGTTGCTCACTAGCAGGCTCTTGTCAAAAGGTACCTTAATATTGACGGCAGCTAACCTTTGAGATTTCATTCAGTGGCCCATTTTTGAATCAGGGCTGCGTAGCCTGGAGTGGAGTGAAAAACTAATTATGCAGGTTATTGGATAGTCAGTTTGATAGCAGCTTTGATGACACCTTCCATTGTGATGATTTTGTAGACCAATTAACCAGTTTAAACTTTGGACAGAACAAACCTCAGCAATTTTCCATAATGTCAGAGAAATGCCAGTGTTGTATCTGTTCTGGAACAGCTTGGTTGGGGATGAAGCTAGTTGTGGTGCAGATATCTGCAGTACCATAGCTGGGATATTGCCTGCTCCCCAAACATTTTATAATCTCAAGTGGAGTGAATTGATAAAAACTGATCTCTGTGATGCCCCTGGCTCAAGTATCACCTGCAAAGAATAGATCATTCAGTTGACATTTAGGATGACATGGCAGGAAATATTGGATTTGCAGGTTTAGGCAAAGCACTAACAAGGATATTAAAACTCTCTTTGGTGTTCCACTTTTGTGATTCACATTTACATTATTTGCAAATTTAAATGCCCTCAGGACAAAATCTTGCATGAAATCTAAAAATTAAATACTTTATCTTTTATTGCCTGTGTTATCATTGCTATCTTTCATGGCCAATTCCTCTCTCCATAGATGCTGCCTCACCCACTGAGTTACTCCAGCATTTTGTGTCTACCTTCGATTTTACCAGCATCTGCAGTTCTTTCTTAAACATTCTATCTTTCATCCTACATTTGCCTTTGTCTCCAAGTGCTTTCCACAGCGGCGGTTGATGAATGCTTACTTTAGAAAGAACTCTCCCATTATGGAACCACCCCAAAGATTCTTATTTGATCACGGATAGTTTTTTTCTAATTTGCTGCACAATTGTATTCCAATAGATCAACTCCTCAGTCTGGGTTGTCTGGATACAAACTATTTGAAGAGCATCAGAACTAAAACTTTTATCCCTCCAACTTAATCGAGATTTGAAGTTTGTTCCTGTGGTTGGGAAATATTGACTACTTTAGTTTTAAATCAGAGCTGCAAATTAAAAAATTTTGATCCAATTATTTGCACTGACTCTTCAATGATAAATGTTATTTTGTATATGTGCTGATTTCAAATAAATAATTGTTTTTATTTATTTCAGGTAGTTTCTCCTGTGCAAGTATCACCTACAAAGAAATCGCCAAATGACAGCCCATCCAAATCTCCCCGGTTTGTTAGGATAAAGAACTGGGAAACAGGCATGGTTTTAAATGATACATTGCATTTGAACTCTGGAGTGGTAAGGTTAACTTCTTAGAGTCTGAAATTGTGGCCTTCACATGCACTGTTTGAGTGTTTTGGTGCATATGCCGCAGTTCTGTATTTCAACTTGTTCTGTGCTTACAGGCAACCGGCTGCAGAGAGCAACTGTGCTTAGGATCAATTATGATGCCAAGCCAACATGTAAAGAAACCAAGTAAAGCTCGTACGAAAGAGAACCTCCTCCCACTGGCAGCGGACTTTTTAGACCAATATTATACCTCCATCAAAAGGCAATTATTCAATATATTCCTAATTCACCTGGAAGCTTCTAAATCTGCCTGAATTAAATTTCAGTGATTGTGGTTAATCATAGAATCATCGAATGATAACAACAATAAAGGAGGACATTCAGCCCATCATGACTGTGCCATCTTTCTATCTCTATCAGCAACTCACCAGTTCCAATCCCTAACCTCATAACTTAGCAATCTTTTTATCACCATATGTTTATCCAGTTTCCCCTTTTATGTCATAATCAAAGCTGCCTTCTCTACATTTGCAGGGATTTCCTTCTAAATTCCAATAACACACTGTGTGGGAAAGCTTTTCCTCATGTTATTGTTAATTCTTTTCCCCATTTTATCTGTGACCTTTGGTCCTTGACCCCTCCACGAATAGGATTGTTCTCCCACTGTTCACTTTGTCTAAATCTTTTATGATTTTACATCTATCAAATTTCCCCTCATCTTTCTCCTCTCCAAAGGAAGCAATTCCACCCTCTTTAATCTATAGCAACGCTCCAATCACGCTCTGCCCACTCCATTTCCTGCCCACGAATAAAACTGATTGATTGATTGATTTCCTCATGCAGTAGATCACAGTGTTACTGTGATCCATTGTGAAATTATATAATGCTCACCTTCCAAGGAGATTTGGAGGATTGACTGAACAATCAACTACATTGGGTGGGAAAGCAATGGAAGATTTTTTATTAGGTAGATAGGTGCGTTAAATATGATCATTTTGTGTCCAGGTTCTCAGATGAAATCCAATCATTCAGATTTGATGAAAATCCCTTCACTTCCTGATGACTGAAAGAACCTTTGTGATATTAAATTATAATATAATAATTCATTTCCTTGGGATACATTGGACAAAACTAAGGATTTTTAATGTTTTTCTTGTGAAAGTCTATGAATTACATTGAGTAGGAAATGGAAATGGCACATAGATGTACAATATGTGTTAAGGGTAGGAGTGATGGACTTTTTAAATGTTTTAAGTGTTATTGTTAATTCTTAAAACATTTAAAGACCTATTGGTGGAGGGGTCAAGGACCAAAGGTCACAGATAAAATGGGGAAAAGAATTAACAATAACACTTAAAACATTTTAAAAGTCCATCACTCCTACCCTTAACACATATTGTACATCTATGTGCCATTTCCATTTCCTACTCAATGTAATTCATAGATTGCAGTTCAGTAAATCAACACAACAGACTCAATTAACTGAGGAGTGTCTGATTCTGAGAAACCTTCCATTCTCCAGTCCCAGAAACTCCCAACTGGGCCACAATTATGCCAAAATGCCAAAGTTGTGATACCATGATGGGTACTATGAAAGTGCACCAGCTTCAATATTTGGACACCTTGTACATTTCTGAAACCACAATGGGTGTGAGTTCAGTATCAGGAATTAATTTTTGTCTTTGAGTGTTATCTGTATTTTGGAAAATTGAACTTTTAAGGGCCTATCCCACTTTCCCGAGTTACTCACGAATTCTACCGAGTTTTCCACTTGATTCATACTCGGAGATGCCAGCCGTAGGTACTCGGGGCTATTTTTTTACTCGTGTACATTTTTCAACATGCTGAAAAAAAGTCCCGACTTACCTGATGCCCCGAGTACGTACGGCTGGCATTACGAGCCGCTACAAAATATCTACGGACTCCTACGGACTCGCTACGGACATTCCCCGAGTTTGAATCAAGTGGAAACTCGGGAGAATTCGTGAGTAACTCGGGAAAATGGGACAGGGGCTTTAGTCTTGCGAATGTGTATACCCTTTATACATTTATTTATAACAAGCATAAAGCTCTTTGTTTTGGAACAGATATGGATCTGAGGCTCACATTCAAAGGATGGAGAATGTGACAAAGGAGATTGAAACAACGGGAACGTACCAACTGAAAGATACTGAACTAATCTATGGAGCCAAACATGCCTGGAGGAATGCCGCCCGCTGTATCGGGAGGATCCAGTGGTCCAAGTTACAGGTTGAGATCTGCTCATGAAGCAACGGAAATGTTCTTTAAACTATGCTATTACATGGCAAGCATTGTGGGGAACAGAAGGAACAGAAACATGCAATTTCAAAAACTTTTTGTCAAACTTTACAAAGTATGGAACTAACACGTTCCAAGTCCACAAAAGGACATGCTCATTGAGATAGTCTCAATGTTATTATTCCTTAAGCTTAATTTACAACAGATAGAACACATACTAAGAGCAATGATCATATGTGAAACAGTTCTGAATATGAATGGACAATCAAAGTTTCCAGTTGCTAAAATTGCAAGTTATAAAGTTGTGCTCAGAGATAGATATAAATACCAGAACACAGAGGCTGAAATTCTCTAAACTAATTCAAACACAGCTCCCTAGGATGCAATGAAGATACTCATAATTATTTTGCAATTATCTATTCAGCTAACCCCAATTCTAATGTTCTAATTAACCACAACCTGACTTACTTGTATTGATACATCTTATGATGGTTAAAGGCCTGTCTCACGGGTATGCGGTTACTGGCGGTTACTGGCGGTGAAGCAGGAAGTTTGTACCGCTCGTGGACCGCCAGAGACTGCGGGGTCGGGCCCACGCACACCGCCGGGACCGTGCGGTGTTGGTCCCAACACCGCACGGTGCTCACAAAAATGTTGTCCTACTGCACAGCCGCCGCCAGTGCGGCACGAGCACCGTGAGCACCACTATCACCGCCACAGCCGCCGCCACAGCGCCGCGATCACTACTAGCATCGCCACAGTCACGCGATCCGAAATGACGTCATCGCGTAGAGCGTCACGTTGCACGATGTCGTCATCACCAGACGCCGCGCGACGTCCTTTCGCAGTCGGCCCGCCTTTTTTAACTGTTCACGTCCAAACCACACGAGATCTGAGACTGATCTGAGACTTCAACAGTGTGACATTTTTACCGCGTTTTTTAAACGGAGTGCTTGGCAGCTTAAGGCTCTGTCCCACGGGTTTGCGGTCATTGGCGGTGAAGCGCGGCGTCGCCGGAAGAGGGGACCGCACGGCAACCATGAGAGCGCCGCACGGATGCTGCGCGGGGGCCGAGTGATCTCCGTACGGCCGGTTCCACGAGCTTGCGGCGTTGGGTGATGACGTCATCGCGCAACGTGACGCGCTACGCGATGACGTCTTTCGGATCGCAGGGCTGTGGCGGCGGCCGTGCCGCACACGTGCCTCACTGGCGGAGGCTGTGGCGGTGAAGGTTCGATTCGCGGCGCTCGTGCCGCACTGGCGGCGGCTGTGGCGGTGACCGTGCCGCACTCGTGCCTCACTGGCGGCGGCTGTGCGGTAAGAAATTATTTTTGAACATAGCTGACTTTTTGTGAGCACCGTGTGGTGTTGGGACCAACGCCACACGGCCTCGGCAGTTTGCGTTTGACCGAACCCGCGGTCTCTGGCGGTCCACGAGCGGTAGATACTTCCTGTATCACCGCCAATGACCGCAGACTCATGAGACAGGCCTTTTATTATCAACATGAGGAGAACAAGGAGTGTAAGAAGATCAATGCAGGACATTCAGGTACTGGAGGGTCCAGCCACTGCTCCTGCCCCTGCTACAGTACCTGTCCCATCTCCTGCCCCATCTTCTGACTCAGCACCTTCATCAGTTTCCACCCCAGTTCCTGCCCAATCTCCTGCCCCATCTGCTTCTCCATCTGCTGCCCCATCTGTTATAATTGCTGTGACATTTGCAGGTTTTTGATGCCCGCGATTGTTCAACTGCTCACGGCATGTTCAACTATATTTGCAATCACATCAAGTACGCAACCAACAAGGGAAATATCAGGTTGGTGACCTATTAATCTGTCTATCTTTATAAAAGGATTGCACAGTGGTGCAGCTGTAGAGTTGCCATTTTACAGCGCGGGTTCAGTGTGGTTGCTCTATTACAGGAATGCTGTGTAGGCTTTGGACAGGGTGCAGAAGAAGCTTGCTGTAACTATCTATCTATTATATAAAACTGTGTGTGTGTGTGTGTGTGTGGTTTTGCATGTGAAACGTATTTCCTCGATAACCAGATGCAAAAACGCGGAGATTTTTTCCATTTCAGTAGGGATTTTACTTATGAGTTCAGAAATCCACTCCTTGGTCAATTATTTCCCCAGATTTAGAATAAAATGTAATCACAAAACTCAATTTTTTAAATCTAAACGGCACTCGGCGCTCAGCAGATGCTGACGTCACAATGCCCACATGCTGAACAATCCAGACCCACCTGCCTCCAGGCGCCGCCTCCCCGCCGCTGTGGATTAGAGCCCCGCACACAGCACAAGTACGCTCGCGCCATGCCTCCCGCAACTGGACTCCTACGCCCGCCCGCCCGCTCACTCCAACCCCCCCCCCCCCCCCGTTCTCAGAATGCTATGCAGATCGGGAGGTCACAGCCGGTCACCGGCTTCAACATGGCGGCGGCAGTTATTGTCGCGCGGGCATTACTCCCTCTGGGAAACCTGAAATTCCTCCGTTGATCGCAGGGACATGGGGAATCGTCACGCGAGAGCTGCCGACGCTCTCCACGCCGCCAGCTCAACGAG